>JAODJU010000007.1:23636277-23667093 GCA_026776725.1 Gnathonemus echidnorhynchus | reverse complement strand
TTCTTGGGGGTCCGGCCCCCAAGGAGACTGTCTGGTAAAACTCTGGCCCTCTGACAAATATAGTTGATGACCCCTGCGCTATACCTTCTAAATACTTGATTCTTGATAGACAGCGAATTGGGTTTCAGCTGTTCTATCCCCACCCAGCTTGCTAGATTCCTCAATTTTACCATGTGTTCTTATGTACCATGTGAAAGGTTAAGACAATACCCATAAACTACTAAAAACAACAAGGTGAACGAATAAAATAGAACCTCAGTATTGTTGCTTATATCCCCACGGAAGACAATTTACCATTTTATTTATGAATGCATGCATTTTTTTCCTAGTTTTAGCTACACCAGAGGCACTTTCATACTGCAGAAACTATTTTCAGGAACCAGAACCTTATTCCAGAACCGGGCATTTGGCACGGTTGTAGTTCCTCGTAGGCAGTCCTGGAACTTCATTTTAGTCCCTACTCTAGCTACAGGTGTTTGTCAACATACTTGACCGTACTTGTGTTCTTGTGTACCTGTTTATGCATCTTCCACTGCCAATATTCAACAACAGAAGTACAGAGGACGGTAAAAATGCATGGATGTCGTTCTTGCCTCACCACAAATATCAAGGATACATCGGTTGCGTCCTCACCAAATGAGACCAGTTCCATGATTCATTACACCCAAAGTTCATTCTTGGAAGGCAAGTTAAGGGCTGCTTCTCACCGTGCGTACTTCACCTTACTTGTAAAATGGGTACATGAGAACACATCATCTTCCATTGCTGAAGACTAGTTTCAATACTCAAACAAAAACATGGCTGGTTTTGCCAAGACCACAAGTACGATGTTTGTACAGTCTAGGTACTCTGTGCTTGAACATGAACTACTGGGAAGGTGCTTACAGCAATAACTTGCTGACTGGTTGACCATAAGCACCAGCGCTAACTTGAAAGTTACGCTGAAGTCCAGGGAAAAGAATTAGCAGAGCAAAAGCAGATGAAATTAGTTTTGTACCTCAATTACATTTAATGCATATCAAGGAATATGTTTTTTTTTCCTTGCATCTTGATATTTGTGTTTTGGAAAATTCAAATCAATAACATAATTTTGTGTAATGTCATTGGTGCTGGCAGTGAAACTTGCCAGCGTTTATTAGTGGAATAATGCTACATCATATTTGTATTCTGTGGAAAAGACAGACATCTACCGATCAGATTTAATAATGAAATATAAACATGTCACAGGTCGTATAAATAAATTTTAAATAAAAAGCTGCATCCTGTTTTGATTGTGATTAGTTTTATATTATGTGTGAAGTTGAACCTATGAGCTTTTTGTGTCTCCGATGTTTATTTAGTATCAAGGTCCCAGTTCCTGTTGTGTGGTCTAAAAGTGACACATGAAACTGGCCAAGAGCTACAAAAGTCCCTGGCTGAAATGGTCCCTGGTTACAAGTCCTTGGGCTATGTTCCAGAACTTTGGTGTGAAAGTGCCTCAGGTCACCGTTCATAGCATATCTATGGACAAATGTTAGGATGAGCAGAGTGAGTAAGCATCGCGAGGAAGCACCACAGTACCTGGTTGTTAGCTGGCTTGTACTTAAGGCCTGGTTTGCTCAGCAAAGCTTCAATCTGCCCTCGATTGAAGTTGGAGATTCCAATGGCTTTCACCAAACCTGCATCGACCAGCTCCTCCATTCCCTTAGAAAGAGCACAACCATGGCAAATGAAACTTCAACAATAATCCATCAGTTACACAAGTTGACCTTTTCTAAGCAACGACATTGCTTCTCCATTCTCACTGACCTCCCAGGTTTCCAAATAGCTTGTGTTGTCAGAAATAGTTAACCCTTCACTGTCCAGAGGAAAAAGTTCTTCCCCAGCCTGGAAAGCAAAAAATTAATTAAAATATAAAATGTGATATCTTCCAGGAAACAGCCACATGCACATCCATCCATTTTCCATAATAACCTATCCAGTGCAGGATCAGAGAGCCTAGACCTTATCCCAAAATGGAGATGAAACAAACTTGGGAGAACTTGGACAGGACTCCAGTCCAGAGCAGGCCACACACTCACACATTTTAAGAATCATTTTTACTAGCTAGTACTACATTGTTACCTAGTTGTTATCATTATAGATATTAAATCGGGCAGCACGGTGGTGCAGTGGATAGTGCTGCTGCCTCACTGCAAGAAAGCCCTGGGTTTGGTCCCTGGGTTGGGTGTAGGACCTTTCTGTGTGGAGTTCACATGCTCTCCCTGTGTTTGTGTGGGTTTCCTCCCACAGTCCAAAAGTGGGTGTGGTAGTTTAATTGGCGACTCTAAGCTTGCCCTGTGAGTGTGTCTCCTGAGGGTTGGTTCCTTTCTGCACCTGTTTCCAAGATAGGCTCTGTTCCCCCCTGTGACCCCAGTTGGGATTAAGCAGTGATGGATGGATATTAAATCACCTACACTACATCTAGACAGATAGCTAGATAGACATGTCATGGACTGTGAGAGAAGATTAGAGCACCAGGAAGATATATATAAAATATGCGAACTCCATGCAAAACTAGGGCAGTAATTGAACCCACAACCACCGTGAGACCACAATGTTACCAGCAGAGCCACCACTTACATACAACAAAAACCTCATACTCCTGTGTTTAGCTTTATGATGCAGACAAAAAACTAAATATCGTGTGACCAAATATAAACCAACAAGAGAGTCCCAGCAGAACATCAGAACTCTCCCATATTATCTCCCAGTAAGTGTGTTGTATATCATTTCCTGAAAACTCTGAGAAAAAAATTTATATTAATCAGCATGAAAATTATTAATGAAATACAGTAAATTCCCTGGTTTCACATTTTCCATACCTGAAAACCCATGGGCCAATGCACCAGATAAAGGTCCAAGTAATCCAGCTGAAGGTCACTCAGTGTCTTCTGGCAAACTTCCTTCACCATGGACTTCTCATGAAATGTGCACCACAGCTGTAAAGCAGATCCATTGAGGGGGAATTTCGATTGCGACAATTAAAATCTGAGACTCATTTCGCAACACAACTACTATTTGCCTGGGTACATCATCTTTTTAATTTGAAGAATGATACCCTTTGTTGTGAAGAACTGAATATGTTAATTCACGAATGAATGAAAAAGGTTGCCTTGTTTAATTCCTGCAGGTGATGAGTAGCAGGACTATAAATGGTTTGAGGGCAGTATCACGTTTTATAACGATAGTTTAAGTAGACAAGGTGAATTCAGAATTGTGGGTCATTCACATTAAATAGAACATACAAATATTACATTTTGCCTTTAATTTTGTGGATTACATGCCTCTTAAGAATCATTTTACTAGGCAGAACTACATTGTCACCTACTTATTATCATTATTAATAGGGTAATTTAGCAATAAACTGGCTCAGGAGAAGGGTTAGAATAGCAGGGAGAGTTCTGGAGGGAATACAATAGAGTGACATGTGCAAAACCTTGCTTTTTGATTTGTAGCTATCGAATCCTTTAAAATTGGCTACTTTAATTTCAATTGCGTACCCTTGGTTCTACAGTACTTCTACTAGTTCTCTAGCCACGGATACGCACATCCACAGAAAGCCATCCAGAGTGTGCAGGTAGGTCGGGCAAATTTCATGCATCCTCACCTTACTGACCACAAAGAGGTCCTCTCTTTTCACCACCCCCTCCTTGATCATGGCATGAATTCCCTCTCCCACCTCCTTTTCATTCTCGTAGACGTACGCCCCGTCGATGTGAAGGTACCCAACTTTGATAGCAGCCTTCACCGCCTCGGTCACCTTTCCTTTTCCCGACTAAGTCATACACATGAGAAAAATGTGTTCGTCGGAACCCTTGTGAAAAAACAGTGTACTAAAGTGTATTTACAGTGTGCTTTGATCACTAGAAGTATAATAAAAATGCATTCTCTTTACACACACAAATTTTTTAATACACTGACATTATACTTCTGTGTACTTTTAGAAAATATATTTTGCATTTGAACATTAATTACACTGAAGAATACGAATAAAATAATAAAATATGTCTAATCAAATACA
Source organism: Gnathonemus echidnorhynchus (assembly GCA_026776725.1). Lineage (NCBI taxonomy): Eukaryota > Metazoa > Chordata > Actinopteri > Osteoglossiformes > Mormyridae > Gnathonemus > Gnathonemus echidnorhynchus. The sequence goes on along the minus strand of JAODJU010000007.1, from coordinate 23,663,051 downwards.
CATCAGTACATTTTTTAGGCATAACACACTTAATAGACTTCGCTGAAAGTATATTTTTTCTGCTAAGTAAATACTTTAGTACACTTTTTTCACAAGGGAAGGAATGTGGTAACACGAGGAAATGATACGTCTCTCCGTATAAATTAATTATTTAAAGAATACATTTAACGCAACGTCATGTTATACATGTTTTATTAAAAAAAACAAAAACATAAAAGGTATCCCGAACTGCAAATAAGAGTGTCACAACATTTAACGTTTCCCAAACTGACTTCTGCAGATACTTAGCTATCAAAGTGCTTTTTCATACATGTAGCTATTTCGCGTTTTGTTTTAAAATAATTGTTCTCTGAGCATAAAAAGATAATCCCACAACGTGCATATCCTAGCTAATAAACTACTACAGCTAGCAAACACTACACAACTGCTTCGGACAGTCGTCATTTTTGTCGGCCTTAAGATATATATGCGGATAAAGACTAACAAACTAAATAAATAAAAGCCTGTAATGACATTAGCTAAATAAAACATTTAAAGTTACACCAACCTTCCACGTTCCCAGACCCACAATGGGCATGTTTGCACCGGTGTTCAATTGCACGACTTTTGCCATCGTAAAATCAGTCTAAAGACAAATCGGAACAGATCCAACAACTCTTAAAAACGCCGTCAGCAAAAGCCAGCGAGATCAGATCCCTAAAATACCACTCCGGCGGCTTACGGTGGCTGGACGATAGTTTTGATTGGTAGAGTGTGATGCATTTTTCAGTAATAGGAGGCGCGGCAAAAAAACAGTCCTTCAAGAATGGTACAGTCCAAAGAAGGGGGAAATGTTGGTATAGTCCAGAAAAAAGGGCGGGGTTTCAATGCGCCTCTCACATAGAAATAGCGAAAATAGTCAGGCCTACAACTGCTCACGAACTAAAACAGATCGATGTAGATATAAAATAAAAAATAAAATATAAAATGTCTTTTCCATCAGCAGTAGGTGTTAATGAGTCACAATAATGAGTGTGATCCAAAGCAGAAACCGCTCAATTTTCCATGTGTACAGTTATAGCTTATTTACAGTGGATGCGAATAACTAGCTAAGATTTTTTAGACAATTTCATATATATATATATATATATATGGAGCTGGATCTGTAATTATGGCAAATTAGAATGTGAAAAAAATCGAAGGAAAACGTAAATTAAAATATAAAAACTAATAATTAATATAATGAAGAATTATAATTATAATTGTAATAATTATTAATGAATAATTATAATACTTGAATAATTAATACAATCAATTTAAATGTAGTGTGTTTTGGGCAAGTACATTTTTTTCACATAGTTATGCTACCACTATGAAGTTCTTCCAAGGAGTACATCATTGAGACTTCAAGAAGCTTAAGAAAGGCAAACAGCCCTAAAAGTAACAAGATGGATAGATTTGGGGTGTTGTGTGCAGTTTTCATGTACTGGAAATGTAACTGTTGCCATCTGCTGGGAATAACTCATGTTTGCACTGTTTCCCTATTTTGCTTAAGCAAAAGCCTTGAGCACTAGGTACAGAACAGGCTTGGAATGGCCATCTGGCATACCCAAGCATAATTATTTTATTCAGTTTGGTAATTTATTTATCTCAGTGCTGTACTGGGAACTTTTATATCAAATTAACTGAGACAAGTTACATTTATTCTACCTTTTTCTGTAACCATTTTTCCAGTACTTGGTTGTGGCAAGTCTGGACAGGACATCAGTCCATTGCAGGGCACTTATTCACTTTGGGCAATTTTACAGACACCAATTCAATTTACTGCATGTTTCTGGATTGCCGGAGGTAACCCAGGCTGACACTGGGTGAACATGCAAACTCCACAGACTACTGTGACGCTACAGCACTAACCAATGCATGCTTGATAAAGAACTTCCAGTTTCAAAAAAGTCAGAAAACACAGACCAAAATACATTAAGAAAAGTATTCTCTCTGATCCTCAAACACTTGTTTTAGTAATTTATTTTAGACAATTTGTTTACAGTAGTGATAGTATGATCAAGCGTCTATGTATGCATTTTCAGTGATGAAAGGCAGTATATAAATATTCATCCATCCATATTCTAATTACTTATACTCTTATATAAAGACCATTTGACATTTGCTCATAGTATGTGAATGTGTGCTGGTGGGTGTTCTGCAATGGACTGGCATCTGATCCAGGGTGTTCCTCTGCTTTGTGCCGTGTAGCCTGGTATAGGCTCAAACAACTCCCCCCTCCCCCAGAATAAGCGGCTGAAATGGATGGATATCTTTTCTTAAAAATATCATCTATACCTCACTGAAAAGAGCAGCCAAAACACCAGAACCAATATGATATTATATATATATATATATATATACACATACACACACACACACACACACAAATGTGTGTGTGTGTGTGTGTGTGTGTGTGTGTGTGTGTGTGTGTGTGTGTGTGTGTGTGTGTGTGTGTGTAAAATTAGACAGATTGACAAAAAAAATCTTAGATATGATATTCGCTTCGACTCCAAACATGCAGTTACAGCGCGTTCAATACCCAGGGTATGCAACAAAAATCAGGAACAGAAATGTGAGAAGTTTCCAGTGGTACTATTTCACTGTGCCAGCTGACCTGGGGAAAAACCAACACCGTCGTATGAATAGGGGAAGACGGTAATTTAAAAAAAAACTAATTTGATTACGGTATGATTTTAGAATTCGAATAGTACTTCATTTTTAATATTTGTAAATGAATATTATGATTATTTTAAGTAACAAATTTTGTCTTCCTTTGAAATACTCCTTAGTTGTTGCGGATCCCCCCGCTACTAGCCGCCGTGCTCACGGCCCTCCCAGGGCAGTTTGAAAGAAGCAGACAAAGGCAGCGGCGGCAGCAGCCGTAGGCCCGTCGGCCAGGCAGTGCTAACAGAGCCCTGCTTTCCGCCTCTCGTCACTGGGATGGTAACGGGAGCCCACGCCGTCCTGACATCTTTCGGGATTACATGTATTTTAGAAACCCTTAAAAATGTACCGTGGCCAGGATCCCCGGGGCAAAAGAGAGAGGATTTCCCGAAACGGAAGGGGCTGCGATGCCTGATGTCTGCTTTATGTTATGGTTTGTATCGGAGTAGATTTTTCTAGTATTTGAATCCGTCTGCGCAGTCCGGGCGGTCACGTGGGGCATGGAGCTAATACGTTTGAACGGGAATAAATGAAAAGAGAAAGGAGTGGAGCTATGAAAATACGTTTTTTTGGCTGAAAGGCGAGATCTTCGACGAAAGTGACGGCAAGGACTGCGCGTTGAAGATGGAGACGCACGTTTTGTGCCTCTTTCCGGAGATCTTGGCCATGATTTTCAGTTATTTGGACGTAAGGGACAAAGGACGGGTGGCCCAAGTTTGCACGGCTTGGAGGGACGCGTCTTACCACAAGTCGGTCTGGAGAGGGGTCGAGGCGAAGCTGCATCTCCGGAGGGCTAACCCGTCCCTCTTCCCCAGCCTGCAGACCCGGGGGATCAGGAGGGTGCAGATCCTCAGCTTGCGACGCAGCCTGAGCTATGTGATCCAAGGGATGCCAAATATCGAAAGCCTGAATCTGAGTGGCTGTTATAACTTAACGGATAATGGCCTCGGGCATGCCTTTGTCCAGGATATATCTTCCTTGCGAGTGCTGAACTTAAGCCTGTGTAAGCAGATCACAGACTCTAGTCTGGGCAGAATCGCTCAGTACTTGAAAAATCTGGAGGTACTGGAGCTAGGTGGCTGCAGCAATATCACCAATACTGGCCTGTTACTCATCGCTTGGGGCTTGCACCGCCTGAACACCCTGAACCTCCGTAGCTGCCGACATGTGTCGGATGTGGGTATCGGTCATCTGTCCGGCATGACTCGGAGCGCGGCTGAGGGCTGCCTCAACCTGGAGTACCTGACCCTGCAGGACTGCCAGAAGCTGACGGACTTATCCCTTAAGCACATCTCCAAAGGCCTGACCAAGCTGCGAGTGCTTAACCTAAGTTTTTGCGGCGGTATCTCGGACGCCGGCATGATCCACCTCTCCCACATGACCAGCCTGTGGAGCCTTAATCTGCGCTCCTGCGACAACATAAGTGACACGGGCACCATGCATCTGGCCATGGGCACTCTGCGCTTGTCGGGTCTGGACGTGTCATTCTGCGATAAGATCGGCGATCAGAGCTTGGCTTACGTGGCCCAGGGCCTATACCAGCTGAAGTCGCTGTCGCTGTGTTCCTGTCACATAAGCGACGACGGCATCAACAGAATGGTACGCCAGATGCATGAGCTGCGGACATTGAATATTGGGCAGTGTGTGCGGATCACCGACAAGGGCCTGGAACTGATCGCGGACCACCTGAGTCAGCTGACGGGCATCGACCTTTATGGCTGCACGAAGATCACCAAACGGGGTCTGGAGCGCATAACCCAGCTGCCTTGCCTTAAAGTTTTGAACTTGGGACTCTGGCAGATGACCGAGGGTGAAAAAGTGCGATGAAACCTGCCATTTTAAAGGCTTTGCAGACGAAGGAGCGCGGGGGGCGGGGGGGGGCTTAAGTATTTAAACAACACCTTTTCCTGAGTAGTAATAGCTATTGTCAAATTACTATTTTCCTAATGAAATTAAAACTGTGAAGTTTTTTTTTTTTAAATATAAACAGGAAAATCGTCTCATTTAACTTATGCTCCATATAACAATAGACAAAATAATGAGGTAGTTTAAATGCCTTTAAAAGTTGCAATACGGAGTTGACGGACGTTGTTATCGCTTTTTGAATATTTCGGCTACCTCGTTTTGTTTAGCTAGAAATCTTATTCCTTAAATACACGAATTGTGCCTATGAATTTCCCCTCCCCCCACAGTTTCCTCTGGGGGGAAGCAAGAATGATCGGTCTCTAACTTAATTTTTAAATGTATGCCAATCCTGCAAACAAGTTTTTTTAAAAAGCATTCGTGAAGTATGTGAAAGCGGATTATTATTGTAATTATTTTTAAATTACGAAAGCCTATATTTTAAGACGTTGTAGTCGTCCAGGCCTTGATTTTCTAGCTTTGAATATGGAGTCCCTTCTGATGATGTATTTATGCTTGTCTGAGCAGATTTGTTTAAAATGAATAGTTTAAATTCATGGCATCATACTTCAAATTGAAGTGACTTCTTATTTTGGTGCCCTTACATGAATCGGTCCATTTTCCTGAGTAATTTCCCTGTGTGTTGTGTTCAGGTTTGTCTAGTGTCCCTTTGAAAAATTAAACCGAAAAAGTTTTTTTTTTTCTTCATTAATGATGGAAAGTGAATGTGTTGATCTGCAACATCTAATGAGTCCTGCTGAAGAGATGCTATGTTTTAAATGTACTGTATGCATATTTGTAACAGAAGACTCCAGCCAAAATAGTTTTATATTCTTACAGTGAAATACAAATTTATTTATGTAATAAAGCAGAATATTAAGTATTTTTTGAAAAGTAGTGCCTGGGTTTACTTTGCAGTGTGTTTTACAATATAAATTGGGACCCCTTATCCCACTGACTTTAAATTCCTCTGAAAATAAACCTTACACCGTGAGAAAGTTTTTAGTTTTATGGCATCGCTTTGAGGACTAAATGGGGTAACAGCATAGTGTAACACTGTAAGCTGCATCTAAAATAATGCAAGTCATTTTTCGTATGTTTGTAGGACAGAGATAGCTGTATACCATGCAGATTTTTGAACAGTAGGCTATTTACTGATTTATAAAGTTTATATATATTTTTGTTAAAATGACTATAGTTTCACTGTTTAAAATATCAGCATAGATGAACAACCTTGATTTCTGCTGTATAAATCAACCATTCATTTTCTGCAATCCCTTATCCAGTGATAGGTCTCAGTGTGTCGTTTGATGGTGTTCTTAATTTTATTGGTGTAAAATTAAAACTTTTATGTCACTGACACTTGACAGGGTTGCAGCAAAGTTTGGTGGAGGCTCTTGATTTTTGAAGCTATGAGTTGCCTGTCCATAGTTATTAAAATATAACAGATGATTCACACTGGGAGAAGATTTATTAATCTATTTTTATTTTTCAATGACCTGTTGCAGAACTTTAGGTTTGTGCACCATAACTCCTAGTTTTGAGTGAAGTTTATCTAACCAACAGATAAATTTACCATTTGATATGTTCTCTTTTCGTTGACTGAAATACACTATATTGCCAAAAAAAACACACATGAACTTTAATGACATCCCATTTTTAATACATAGGCTTTAATATGGAGTCGTCCCACCCTTTGCAGCTATAACAGGTTCAACTCTTCTGAGAAGGCTGTCCACAAGGTTTAGGAGTGTGTTTATGGGAATTTTTCACAATTCTTCCAGGAGAACATTTATGAGGTCAGGCACTGATGTTGGACTGGATGAGAAGGCCTGGCTCACAGTCTCTACTGTAATTCACCCCAAAGGTGTTCTGACAGGTTGAGGTAAGGGCCCTGTGCAGGCCAGTCAAGTTCCTCCACAACTTATTCCCTCATCCATGTCGTTATGGACCTTGCTTTGTGCACTGGTGTGCAATCATATTGGAACAGGAAGGGGCCATCCCTAAACTGTTCCCACAAAGTTGGGAGCATGAAATTCTCCAAAATAGCTTTGAATGTTGCAGAATTAAGAGTTCCTTTCACTGGAACTAAGTAGCCAAGCCCAACCCCTGAAAAACAGCCCCACACCATAATCCCCCCTCCACCTAACTTTACACTTGGCACAATGCAGTCAGGCAAGTACCGTTCTCCTGGTAACTGCCAAACCCAGACTCGTCCATCAGATTGCCAGACAAAGAAGAATGATTTGTCTCTCCAGAGAACACGTCTCCACTGTCCTAGAGTTCAGTGCCAGCGTGCTTTACACCACTGCATCCAATGCTTTGCATTGCACTTGGTGATATAAGGAGATCCATAGCTATTGGCTCTGCAGACAGTTGGCAACTTCTATGTGATTTTACATGGCCTACTATTTTGTGGCTGAGTTTCTGTTGTTCCCAATTGCTTCCACTTTATTATAATAACAACAGTTGACCGTGGAATATTTAGTAGCGAGGAAATTTCACGAATGGACTCATTGTACAGGTGGCATCCTATCATGGTACCACACTTGAATTCATTGAGCTCCTGAGAGTGACCCATTGTTTTGCAAATGCTTGTAGAAGCAGTCTGCATGCCTAGGTGCTTGATTTTATACACCTGTGGCTATGGAAGTAATTGGAACACCTAAATTCAATGATTTGGAGGGGTGTCCCAATACTTTTGGCAATATAGTGTACCTTTAAAAGTAACATGGTTTTAAATGGCCTTATTATGAAACATATATGCTTATATGTACAAGTAAAATTTTCATATACATGCATATCAGAGTTTTGTTATTTATTGTAATGAAAATGTAAGGTTAGCCAAAGATTAACTTTCATCAATCCCATAGCACCCTCACTCAACTGCTGTGACTTTTTTTTGTATAACTTGCAGTTTACGATTCTGTAGTTCCAGAAAATATATGCCTTGTGTTTTGTTAATGATGCTTTACTTGCTCACTCACAATTTTGCAATAATGAAATTAGTTGTTTTAGTTTGTGAAACTGAATTTAGTGATCCGTGTTGACACAGCACAACAATGAAATGTGTCCTCTGCATTTAACCCATATGTGACATCGTGACATAGCAGGGGGCAGCTAATCCAGCACCCAGGGAGCTGTACCTTGCTCAGGGTACCTCAGTGGTGCCTTGTTGGTCGGGGACTCGAACCAGCAATCTTTCAATCACACCTGCATTTCCCTAACCATCATGCCACCACTGCCCACCCGGCTGGTATCTGACACGGCAAGACTTTTGGTGCCCAGGCCTGTCTTTTGACTTTTCTGTTTGGTATTTGTAATCAAAAATTACAAATCACGTCAGTATCTCCGCAGGTGCATGTGAAATGTAACAAATGGCAGCGAAGAGAGTTGAAGGTAGGGAGTCAACCAGAAGGTTACTGGTTGAGGCCCTTGGAGGCTCCTGTGAGGTTAAAGTATATGACATGATTTGTTCCAGTGAAGCGTCTGGTTGTATGACTGGGCAAAGGGGAGAAACCATATTATATGCATGATGCTTTTGTTAAATGCTGCTGATAAACCTTGTCATAATATAAAGAGCTGCTGGAAAGCTTTTCATTAGAGTCGGTAAGATTAAACCAAGTGCTGAGCTCTGCACTATACTAATGCTGTATGAGCAGAGAAACAACAAGCATGTTTGGAGATGCCCTTCAGACAGGAGCATGTGCTCTGTGTGTATCTGCTCCATTGTTTATTCCACAGCTATAATTATATTTATAGATTAACACAACACTGAACAAGGATCTGAGCCTTGGAAGCCTGTACCATTCCTGATCCAGCTAAATCCCGGCGATCCCGAAGGTTATTACGTAATAGGCACCATCAAATGCATATTCGTGTTATAGGACTCTTAGCCGTGGGCCATTTTTATGTAATTATTTTTAATTTCGGTCAAAATACATGACTCAACATAGGAGGCCACGCTACATAAAGTGAAAAGACAGTAAGTAGACTTGCAATGGAAACCATGCCTATTGGTTCTGGGGTCTACATATCAGTGTTTTGTGACGAAGTATCTGGGTTTAGTATGTCTGATACATGCTGAATCACCCTGCGGACGTCGCAAGTTCAGCAGAAGAAGCAGAAAGCAGAGGCGCTGAGCACCCAACTTTATGACATCACGTCTGGTCACATGGTGAGCAGGCACAGCTGTGTAGGCTATGGGTGGGGGATGGCTGGGGTTCCCTGTGTTTTTGAGTCAGGAAAAAGGTCCCTTTTGCCCCGTTTACATTTGTAAGACAAAATGGTACAACCCAACTCCCCTTTTAAAAGGTAGCCAGCTTTTTCTCATTTTATGAATGTAACATTTTATGGGATTCAATCTAATGTGTGATAATTATATTAGTGCTGTAAAGTGCAAAATAACTATTACTGCCTTCAGCTGCAGTTAGGGATGCAGATGTTTAGGAGGATATCAATACCATAGGTGCAGACATACACAGCTCGTGTTCCTACAGACCAACATTTGGACTTGAGGTCCAACCAGTCTCCCTGTTAGACAATAATCAGCCAGATTGAGGACAAAAGCTTAACTCAGTTTAAATAATTTGCAGATGCAGATTTGTCGGGAAAAAAAATCACTGCTGGATCTTCCACATGATCGAGAGTGACTGTGGTTTTATTTTTCACTTTTGGAGGGGAACAGTTATCTGTGCGGTAACGTGTTTTTGTTTCATTGATCAGAGCTGGCAGTACAGCCAATGTACATGGAGGCCTGTAGGAAGCTGTAGGAAGCTGTAGCAGCTGAGTAACCCGCTGTGTTTGCATGTAACCCGAAGGTGGGCTGTCCTGGGTCTGCTCCAAGTGTAACACTTGGCGATTTTGACTAAAAAGTTCCAATTGAAACCCGTCTGACCACAATGCCTCTTTGCCACATTTTTGCAAGATCACGCAGCTGCTTTGCCGCAAATGCCAGGCCAGTTTCAAAACGGTCTATTTTCAGCAATGGCCTTTTCTTCTGGAGGCTCTGCCATACGGGCCGGTGTCCTGAAGAGTTCCGAATCTCTCCGACTGGTGCGCATTTCATCTCATGTCATCTGTCGCATCGCAGGCAGCAGGAGGAGGAATCAGCAGAGATTTTGAAAGCGACGCTGTAGGAAAAGGACCAGAGAAGCTGGCAGTGTTCACCCAGGGGCAAAAGCTCCATTCCATGTAAACAGCAGCAAAAAATGTACCATCGGAGGACCAGTAGGAGGCGCAGTTGTTAGCAAACTGAAAACCACAGGGACATAGAATATAAATGTACATTATTCTATGTATAATACAGTCTAATTAGGCCAGGTAATGCCTATTATTATTATTATTATTATTATTATTATTAATGTAGATACCAATATCAGTGATAGGGTATTTCGTACAGGCATATTCCTATAGGATATAGTTTTTGGAGAAGTGACACGTAATATGTTCTCCAGCCACCGACCATGGATGGGCATGTGTGTGTCTGTACAGTAAGCATTACGGATTTATTTCCGTTGCTGGTGTATTAAAAGGAGCTTGTGGTCACCCCTCTGCCTGTCAGGCCTTGCTGAGCTGAGAGCTGCTGCTCTGTGGTCAGAACGGGGTATTTCTGGATCCCCACCAGTAATTATCTGGTCCCACCCAGGCAAGACCCATGCACCTCCCAAAACCAGCAGACCTAAATCGGGCCACAGGGTCCCCTAGCTGCATGCAGAGACACATCCAGCCACCCCAGGGGCCGCACCCGCCCAAGTTCACCTCTGGGGGTGTGTCCAGACCTTCTCCCCAGACATTTGGGAACAGGAAATAGTGGAGGAGAAACAACCAGGCTGCTGCTTCCCGGCTCCTTCACTGAAACACTGAAATGTGCTGCACTGTATCAGTAGAGAAGCTGAAATGCCACTGTTGTGCATGTGCTGTGACATTTCAGTGGCTGTGAATGTCCATTTCATCACAAGCTCAATTTCCTCATTTTACTACGTTCCTACATTTTATTATGTTATTGGGTTTTTTAAACTATTATTTTATGCTTGTGACGTTACTAGAAAGAGTATTTCACTGCAACTGCTACTCTGCGCTAGACGCTGGGTTGAGGGATGGCATTCTACTGGTGTTTATGGCTGTGTTCAATGGTTTCTTTATAGGTCACTGAATAAGAGTGAACCTTGCAAAAAATACATTTAATGTGCAAGGAAGTGGCTAATCATCGAACCTACCATGAATAATTGTTTCTGACTTTTTTGCAGTTTATTTGTTCATAGAAAATACCCTGCTAATTCCAAAAAAGTCTTATATATCATATAAGTCTACAGCTAGGCTCATCCTCTCACTGCTTGGAGGAGAAAGCTTTCAGCTACAGGCAGACCAGCTTTAGCTGTGTGTAGGACAGAGACAGGCTGGGAAGTGACTCAGAAAAAGCGGGTTTTCCGTCAGCAGCTGTCAGGGTGCAATTAAAGCCATCGTGATGCCACCTCTTTGCTTTTAAAGCTAATGAAATGGCGTCATGACAAATATTGTCATCAGCTATAATGGTACCCATAGCGCTCAGCTAATCTACACCCACACTTAATTGTTTGTGAAAACGCGGTCCTCTTTCTCCCGACTACTATCAATCACAGGTGGAGAGAATCGTGGTAAAACTGAGCAATAAGCCAGCAAGGGAGACAAATTTTATCTCAATACATATCAGTCTCACAAGCAAGTTTTTACACTCATGGAATATATATCACTTTTAATTACAACTGCAGATATACACTTTTCTGTTATTAGTCGTATGTATTTAGTATTTTTCAGTGACAAGCATAGATTTACTGAATCAAGCATACCATTTGATTATAATATACACAGCATAGAATGGATCTATACATTTTACAGTTAAACCACATAACAACCTAAGCATTTAGGCTGATGTTATACGTAGTTCACAGGATAACAAAGCTTATGCCAATGTCTTCCAAGCGATTCAAAAGCAGAAAGAGCCAACTGTAAATAATAATTACAACAAACTGTGGATGAACAAAATATTATGACGTGATTAAGCTGATGACAGCAATTACACCCGAGTCTGAATTTGACTACAGCTGCCTCTTTTCAGCAAAGATCCCTGTAAATTATCACCTCATAAAACTGGAATTATGACATGTGCAAAACAGACATATGGCAAGCAGTAAGGTCCGTGTACAAATGAAACGCAAGTGTGGAATACTTCATGTCTTAATTACCCCTTCATTTCACATGCAAACATTGCCAGTGTGAAAGCAATGTCAGGTGGCCTGTAATTACATAAGTGCTTACCACAAACATAGATAATCGCCTGTGAAACCAGAACTGACTTTCACATTGTCATATCTGCATGACCTCACTGTTATTCAAGCCCCGCATTTTTGTTGTAGTTTAGAGCACTGATTGGTCAGTCTGATCATTTGACCTGTCTGGCTTTTCCTATTTGCTGGATATATGTTATGCTGACCCTCGCTTCTTCTTTATTCTCCAGCTCCATATTCCCCCTTGAGTATGTTCTATTTATTCTGCTGTTGGTACTGCCGATAGCAGCCTCTCCCCACATGTGTGCTGTCAGCTATCCTCTCTCGCTTTCCTCTGTAGTCTCCCTCAGCAGACTGAGCCCTATTAGCCCAGTGCCACCCACAGCTCTACAGTCTCCCATCTGACAGTAAATATCACTGCAGGGCACTGGAATGGCCAGGAACTCCATCCTCCAAACCATCAAAGGACTGGTGTACTTTCCCTGGGCTTACACTCTTGCCTAGCATGGCGCTAGATAGGCCACTAAACCAGGATTCCTGCACGTTGATTTGACCAACGGGGATTGGGCATGACACCATTTATTGACATATGCATGGAACTTATTGGAATTTATCTAATGAGCACATGATCTCTAGACCAATACGCTGGTTTCCATGGCGGCGGCATAGGGGCTCAGTGGGTAGCACTGTAACCTCAATCCTCCTGGCTTCTCGGCTATGGATCCCGCCTCTGCTTTGTGTGTGTGGAGTGATGTTCTCCCCATGATCCTTCTGTTGTCAAAAGTTATGAAATTGGACAAAATTTCCCAGTGAGTATTACTGTGTGTTTGTACCCTGCAATTTAATGTTATTCTATAGGGTATACTGTAGCCTTGTGCCCTCAACCCTAGACCCTCCACAACACTCAGATCAGCAGTTAGAAAATGGATGGAATTTCACCAGGAAAATTCTTAGATAAGTGTTCCTTAAATTCCAGTAAATTTTGTATGAATACTATTCAGTTACAGACTTACATAATATCTGACATACTGCAGGTCAGCTTGGAAGACTAAAGACCCTACAGAGGCGTTGGTGAATGTGAACACACATGACGGTCAGTGTGACCACAGGTTCAGCACCAATCATTTCAGAGAATGTACCGTGTGCCCACAGTCAGTGTGGTACCCAGAGTACACAGAGGAAAAAAGCAGGGCAGCCAGGAGATCCTGGCACTGCCATTGAGTTTGTAGACGTCTCCTTTGATGGTGGCCTTCAGAACCACTTTGACAAAAGTGGTTCCTCTGCTGGTTTTTTCTCTGACAGCACTGCTCAGCATGCACAACAAACTCTCATGAGCGCTGTTTGGAAAGGGTGGGTGCCCTGTGTTTATTTCCAGTCCCATGAGTGAAATCATTCACCATTCATCTCCAAGGAAACTTATGTGCAGCCTTACTATGAATTTCTCTCGGCAGTTGTTTTTGTGCAAGCGCGGCAGGTGGGGTGACGCAGTGCCCTCTAGCTGCTGATCTTGGTGAGCATCTTGTTGATGGCCTGCTTGACGTGGGTGGTGGAGCTGCGGCGCCGGGCCTTGCCCTGCACCATGCGGCGGCGCCTCACCTCCCGGCACAGCTCCAGGAAGGCCTCGCTGACGGAGCCCTCGCCCGTGCAGGCCGAGCACTCGTAGAAGCCGCAGGACAGCTCCGCCGCCAGCCGCTCGCCCTCCTCCGTGCTCACCTGCCGGGCGTGTTCCAGGTCGGCCTTGTTGCCCACCAGCATCATGGTCACCTGCTTGGGCTTCTTCGCCTCCTCCAGGAGGCTCTTGAGTAGCACGACCTCCTCGAAGCTGCCACGGTCTGTGATGTCATACACGATGACGAAGCCATCTCCCCAGCGCATGTGGCCCTCCCTCTGCAGCATCTCCTCCTTTGGGGGGATAGTATCCAATAAATCCATATTCAGCTTTGTTATTACACTATAAACATTTCCAGGAAATTACCCTGTTGTCACTGGTGAATAAAAACTGACAAACAATAATAGCATATTGACCAATAAGTGAAGAATGTATGACATCTTTACTACTGACCAATAACCACCAACTTGGAACTTTTGTAGTTAAAAAAAATGCCATGGTCACCATCCAGACAAAAACTTTGAAAGTTCTAGTTTGATTTACACTCAACGCTCTTAATTGTAATTTTAAATCAGAGTTACAGATGGCTATAAATGAATAAAGAATGACTTTCAGCAGGAGAACTAGCTCACAGAACTAGCTATATGATCTTCAGCAAGGGTTTGCCCCAGTTGGACAGCTGAGCATAGAACAATCTTAGCCAAGGGCCTAAAGCCTGTTCTGGCCCACCTGTCCAGCCGTGTCCAAGATCTCCATGGTTACAGATTCATCGTCAATAACAGCTTGATGACGGTAGGTGGACTCTAACAAACAGGGAAAAACCATTAATAAGAGCACAGTAACACAGGTTCAAAATCACATAAAATACCTTGTTACATGTAATTCTACTGACCTTGATAATTCTACTGCTTACCCGTCTGTCAGTGCTTACCACCCTCTGACCTGATTCTTATGCACAAACTAAGTCCATCGGCATGGAAGCTGTTGATATTCTGAGTTTACTCCCAGTGCTGTATTAAAGCGCCATTGGGCTGTCTGTGCATCCGCTCTTGTCTCCCTTAATGCTGTAAAATCGGTCACTGAGAGTATGTGATTTCATAGAAGCCCGCCGAGAGAGACCCAGATGAGGTTAGATGAGAAGAAAATGCAAGGCAGTATCGCTGTTCGCGACATAGCTAAGCATAACAATAAGCTTTACACATAAGCTTCACACATTCTTCCTGTGGTTCGGGTTCACATGTTTTTAATTCACTGACATCAAAGCGCACTTTCTTCTGAGTTTTACAAGCTAAACAAAACAGGGCTGCTCTTGATACCAGGAAGCTGAGGCGAGACAGAAATGCTGATCTTCAGAGGCAGGGGTTAATGTTTTACAGCAGCGAGTAAAACTGGGGCAGACAATCCATCTCGTCTGCCTGGCTACATTTGCCAAAAAAATATGTATACTATTTAAAAAGTGCTAGGTGCTTGGTTTTTTATTTAATGGACCAAACCAATAACAGTGTCAACACATAGGGTGGTGTAAGTAGTTACAAGTTCAGTATGTGAAAATGTGATGAATAATTCAGTTGCATAATTCAGGTCCAGAGATTAAAAGTCCAGACCGAGATTTTCTTTCAACCAACCAGTTCAGTACTCTGTGACTGTGACTCTTTAAGCTCAACTGGTTGGTTGAAACAAAATATTGGTCTGGACTTTTACTCTTTGGACCTGAATTACCCAACTCTGAATTTAAGTTACTAAAATTTGAAGAGTGGTGAAAGCCTTTTCTTCCAGTGTGATGTTAAATTCAGCTTGCCTTGTTTACAATGCTTCAACCAAATTTGCTTCACCCCAAGAGCCTGTTTATCTGGTCGATATTCCCTGCTGTGGAGAGCCAAGTGTTGCTTCCTTTTCGGTGCAGGAGGAAATGGTTTATAGGCACATTAGGATGTTTGAGCCTTGGGGCCTCAGAACATAATGGCCACTTGGCCTGTGGAGGCTCAGAGTGATGCCCCTGCTAGGCACATGCACATCCTGAGAGTCCCAATACCAATCACACTCTCCTTACCGAGTGTAGGGTCATATTCCCAGATGAACCTCTTGGTCAGAAACCTCACCACGAGAGCTGTAGATAAAGATTGAGACATGTCAGACAGAGAGGAAATCTGATGTAAGCACCAAATTCACATCTACACCTAATGATGTATTTTTCTTACAGCGGATTGGACAGCCCAACATCTTCAATGTTTCAATTTGGCTTAATGGCATGACAGCTATGCCTTATGTTATGAGATCAGCATCTAGCCACATCTTCTACAAAGCGAGGACAAAGGGTCCTTTGAATTCAACCAACCAGCACACATGGAGCGATGATAATTCCCTGTATCACATTTTGATGCTTTCTTTCACGCTAAAGTGATGTTCCTGTGTGTGACTGTAAGTCAGGGAAACTTAGCCCATATGTCATGCAACTTGGAGGTGGACAAATTCAAAACTTCACCTATGTTCTTGTCCAAAATTAAACATACAGTACTTAAAGCTTTTGTCCCATAGGTAGGAATTTTCTGGTTATATCTATCCTCAGTAATACAGTGAATAATAAATTATTTACATAGTATACCTAAAGAAATGGCCTTTATTAATACAAATGATTGCTCTACCACTGATAATATTTAATAGATACTTAATTGATCTCTATGGGGAAGCTCAATTTTTGCCTCCATTTTGCTTTTTGTAGGTGAGAGCAAGCTGGCAGTGAAGGGCAGCCAACCATAGCAGCACCCAGGAAGATGGGGGTTAAGGGTCTTGTTCAAGGGCCTACAGATGTACTAAGGCTGGCCTTGAACCAGCAGCCTTCTGATCACAGGCGCAGAGAGTCAACACTGGTTCATACTTCTCCGCACACGCAGCGCTCACGCATCCGCACTGCACATTCGGACATAGAAAGGGTCATACTTTTCCAGTGAAGCCACTTGTCCTCGGAAATACATTGAGTGCATGTGCATGTCGTGTACTTGCTACGTCACTCCAATATGGATATCGAGGAGGAAGAGCTGACGCATGCACAGCGGGCCTAGAGCTGCACGCACACCGGCCGTGCATACACAAAATTTGGAGTGTAGCATGTGTTCAGTCATGGAGACGCATGATGATACAAAATGTGTTGCAAAAGTCCACACGGACACACCCACATGTACGCATGCGGAGAAGGAGGAACCAGCCTTTAGCCCACTGAGCCCCCACACGATGCCCCCAATACAATGCTGTCTATTGTGCCAAGGGGCTCAAGAATGATCAGGTCATTTTAAAAACGTTTTGGCAAACAATTCTAAAGTTTTCCTCACTGAAATGTCCATTAGGTTTGGCTTTCTAGGTCAATGTAATTCAGGGATCATTACGTCTATTGGGATAAGATAAGCAGTTGCAAGCATGAATGCATCAGTTGCCCACAGCTGTTTTTTGTGGCATAATTGCAGGTGGTGAGAAGCCTTCTGTCTTATAAAGTAATGTTTCTGAAACTATATTCTGGAAGACAGTATTTATATATCAGAGTAATTAAGACGTTAATGACATCCTAAATCACTGTCTGCCTGAAGGTGAAAACAGTTACTGTTAGTGGAGAGTTTATTTAGAGAATGTCTCTGATACAAACTCACATATGCACAAGTATACAGAGACTTGGGACAGGTAGTGACTGCCAGGACATTAACCTGAAGGAAGGCCAGGTTTCCTGCTAAACTGCCAAGACTCCTTCACGAGACAGATTTACAAGTTGAGCTTCCCCCTCAGAGCAGGTCTGGCGTTACTGAGTGCTACCCCAGACAGATAATGCAACAACATCAAACACCAAAGATTATAGCATATATTTTTTTTGTATTCTGTGGAACTATTTGACCAATTAAACATTGTAGAGTGACATACCCCATAGCTCCAAAAGACTGCCATTCACAGTGTGGGCTTCACCATCCACTCACGCGGTGCCACGCGCCTCTCAAATCTGCCTACTTAATTAAAAAAAAATTAAAGGAGCCCATATATAAAGGCAGAGAAATGGGGAGGCAGAAAAGGATAATTAATTTTTTCTGGGACAAAAGATCCCCCAAAGCCTTTCCCGAAATGGAAGCAAAGGCCAAATGACCTATATTTAAAAAACTTGCAGGCAGTGAAAAGGCAGTGGGACTGAGCTGGGACCCAGCACAGCGCCCGTGCCCTGCTTCCACAGCCACATCCATCCCGGCGCAGAAAGGAACAGGTCCCAGAGGAGCCATTCGCCGCACCGCGCCGAATGGGGTCAGACGCTTCTGGGTTAGGAACCGTCGATAAGGATCTCCTGAACCGCTTTCCCATCACCTTTATATCTGAGGACAGCCTTAACTAGGATATCACCAAAAAGAAAAACTCGTCAAAGCATCAAGGTTTTGGTGAGTTTGTTTGGATTGACTCCCGGGCTTTCGCCGTACACGACGGTCGTCACTGAGGGAAACTGCTTAACCATATGGGAGGAAGAAAGAGACCAAAAACAAAGAAAACAAACATCGGCGTAAATAACCAAAGAAAAACCCACTCCCACCGCAGGCTGCTGCACAGCAAGAACCTACATCAACCTGACCTACAAAATCTCACTGCTTTCCCACCCTGACGATGCTCGGCTCTGTGCAGAGCAGCAGACAGCATCCTCTATCCAATTCTGTGCTGCAGAGGTCTGCTTTGGGTGATCACACTCCCCGCACCCTCTAAGCAAGTTTTCCAGGATTCCACAAACTTGTCTTCCACTGCATTCTGCCAGTTCATAAATCTCTCCTACCTTCCAGCTGCTTCAGCCAGACGGGCAATCCTCAGGCAGCATGCAACGCGATGCAACCCCAGCCCGGAGAGCAGAAATTAATAAAAATTTCATAGACCACATTTCCCTTGAAAGCACACCCATGCAACATCAATTATCACTCACAGGGGTCAGGTTCAGGTTTGACTCTTCCGGCGTAATCTTTCATTTTAATTTCAAATTCACGAGGCATTAATTTCCTCAGCAGCTTTGCAGACATACAAGCCCTCACACGAGGACTTAACACACAGCCCTTCCAAAGATAACTATATAGAAGCATTTGAGGGACAGTAAACAATCATTTTTACATCTAAAGAATCATTTCTGTTAATAATGCACTTACCTCTGTGCAGTTGGTGCCACAATCCTTTGAAAACAGCACAGCATCCTCTCAAAAGAGACTCTTCTTCTCTGCGGTTTGGGCTACAGATGACACATAGTGACAGCTGGGGTCACAAGACAGGACAGAGAGGGGGAGGATCAAATTAAGAAATCTCTCAATTTCCTGTAAAATAAATGCAGATCTGCTGCCTGTCTCCCTACGTAAAATATTAAGCTAGCTCTCATTGTCAAAGCACTGCATCTTCTCCTTCATTAACCTGTAGTAACTGTACCCTGACAAAGGAAGTTATGTTCATTTTATCTCAACAATCACTATAAAGATCGTGCATAGCAATGCAGGCATCTATAATGAGGCATTAAAGGCTGCTGGGATATTGGGATATCACCCCAGGCTTTCGCTACAATCTCATTAAAACTACATCCATCTCTCCATCTATCCCTCTTCCAACAGCTTGTCCTAATCGGGAAAAAGACAATAAGCACAATAATGAACCCAATGACAAACTAAGGACATGTTGCTATTGATGTAAATAATAGATTGAAAGTGCAGATGCCTCATATGTGGGTCAAGGCTGGCAATTCACCTGCTTTAATAGGAACATCAATCCTTACCTCAGTGACACCAAGATCCCACGCCAGTAACCAGAGGAATGTCCTTTTACATTGTGTCTAATTAGACTTCTCAGCACACACTGACTTACACTGCAATTTAATACTAACACTGCTACACTATGGCTGCCACATACTACTGCTTACTTGATCTCCCTCATATTCCAATGTTGTGCAAACCAGGGCCATCTCTGCCTGTTTAGGGACCCTAGACAAGGCTTTACTTGGGATACTGCCCTACAAGGAAATTGATGACCATGTCCCTTCCCCCACAGCACAGGTAATTCGGGAGGGGGGGTGCAACTGTCCTGTTTGCCTATAGCTGGGGCAGGCCGTGGTATTATGTTGTTATTGTTATTGGTGCCTGTATATTAACAAGCAAATGTCACTGGACTTGGTCCTCATGATAAAAAAAAAAAGCTTTGAATCCCAATAAAGCACTTAAATGTAATCTCTAGAAAACTACAAACTATAAACTAATACAATTCAACAGATTGATTTGCATGTTATATATTTAAATTAAGTTACAAGACGTATATAATTAGACACCACCTGCACTTTTAAAAAATCCTTAAATCTTTATCGCAATCATTAGACTACTAACGGTTTAAGTCAAAACTCAAAAACCAATACGCGTCTCTTCCTCATTTCTACGCTCGATAACTCAGGAAAAAACATTTTAATAAATATGATTATAAAATACAAAACAATCTGAAAATGTTTTAAAAGTAAATTCCAGCTATTCTTAGTTTTTCCACTAGGTGGGCGTACTAGTGCGCATAAAGAATACACTGTAACATTCTATCGGACTCGCTGTACCCTTCCGCAGCTTGCAAGGGCAGCTAAGAGAAAGGTAAATGACATAGAAATAACGGTATGATTTATACCGTAGTGAGGCGAAAAGCTGCCTACTGTAAACCGTACTCTGAAAAAATGTATGATTAGCAGAATAGAACTGAATAGAATATATTTATTGTCATCGTACAGGCACGGAACTCCGCGCCCGACCAGCGACAACTTTTCAGGTTTCAGGACTAAAGATCTTCCCTGTACTCATGTACTTTCTTTATTCATTATTGATTACTGAATAAATGCATGGTGATAAGCTGCATAAACTGTAATGAATGACAGCTATAAGGTTCCCCTTACTGAATCTGAGATCGTAGGCAGGGGAAAATATCTTTATTACAAGAGTGCTGATGTGGGTGTGGGCAGTAGGAATATGTCCGTATCAATATTTTGTGTTTTGGGGCCAAGGGGGTTCGGGACTGATTTGGTCCCTACTAACATTGAAATCAAACCCACGCCCTTGTTAAATAGTCATAGTTTCTTGCTAGATATCATCCATGGTGCATTATAGCGGTAGGCTACTTTGAGAGCTGCTTTTATACACTAACACCGGCCTCGCGAAGTTCAAACATCCTCCACTCCACGAGAGGATATGATTTATCGGACAGATTTTTGCTCACAGTCCAAAAGTTAAAGATGCTGTTCATGTGTTATTTGCCTACAACACACAGATTGGCCAACTGAGACTGGACTCTGTCCAATGAGGTCCTTTAATAGATATGAGTATAGCACTCCTGTACATATCATATCCATTTTTAAATAGTCGCATGATAACAGATCACTGGACAACCTTTAACCCGTAGGCCTATATGAGATTAGACACCTTAACATATTAGGATGCTGATTTTGAATATTCTTGAATATATTTTTTATGAAGTTGAATATGATTTTTCAGTGCATCTGTATCATATTGAAGATCAATAAATGAAACATCAACATTTAATAACACATAGGTTGTTATTTTACTCCTCTTGAACTATATATTCCATATTTTGCGGTACAGCAGATTAAATAACCTCGCTATTTGCTGCACGTAAATAATTGCATACTACTTTGAAAGACATACATTGAATATTATCTGATAATCTCACAAAGTTAGAAAGTTTCGCAAGAGTCTGTGTTATCGTATTGTCCTCTCTATGTAGGTATACACACACACACACACATACACACACTACCAGTCAAAGGTTTTTGCACACTTTCCCATTTATTTCATAAACTGCAGATTTTTTTTATTCTTGTTAAGCATTGGAAAGTTGAACAAACATCTTTAAATGAAATTAAAGTCAAATAAAACAAGTTTCCTCTATAACATGTAAAGAGCATGTAACAGTGCATGTCTGACATCCTATTAAATGGTTGTGTGTAGATGACATAGTCAAATTCTAGGCTGCCCTTTAACTTGAAATGCACTAGTTAACCGTTTTATCATATAAAACAGAGCAATATTTAATGTCCCTTTTGGAAAGAATGCCTCGAATTTTCTCTGCTGTTATAACTACCGAATGAGGTTTCTATGTGGGATCAAAGATATAACAGTTTCTTGCTAATAAAGTTCAAATGGTTACCTTACTGTAAATTTGCGTCAGCAAAGAATATTGAGTGCATTTCTAATAAAGATTGAGTAACATGCAAATACAGAAAATCTCAGTGTGTGCAAAAACTTTTGACTGATATAAGCGATTTTTTTTCCTTTGGGGCATTGCACAATGCCAGGAAAAACTGAGAGTTTCAATTTAGCTCTTCCAGCCGCCTAACCACTTATCTTGGTCATTTTAACTTTCCGTTTCCAGAATTTCAAGTTGACAGCGAGTGTTCCCCTCCCTGGCACTAGGCGGCAACCTTGTAGCATTAGCGAATATTAACGTACAGATACGAAAACTCGGTTGTAATCGTGACTTTCCCAAATTTCGGTGCTTTTTCAGTCCATCTGTAAGATGACATGTATATCTTACATTAGGTTTTCATTAGATACTTGGCATTTCGAGTTAAATCTTGATTGATCCAAGAGTAGAAAATGAATCACTAGCTGGCTGCTGTCAGTTATGCAGAAGACGTTGCTAATTCGCACGAAAGAAAACTCGGCAAACTTTTTCACCGCAGTAGTTATACAGTGAGTCTGTAATCAAGAAATATTCACATATTCAATTATTAAATTCCACCATTTCATCATTTACGGAAGAGCTGAGTGCATGGAATTTCCTAAAAACAATATACATCAAAATTTACGTACCTAGGTAAATACTGATTGGAGCATCGTTAATTGACATAACTAGCTGTCATTAGTCACGCATAATAGCCGTATGTAAGTTACAGGACATGAATAAACGTGGCTTTTATGGCGCATAAGTTGTGCGGTGGTTAATATGCTGTTGAAGCTGTTACTTGGTTATTTGTAGTTTGTCGTATAGTTGTCTCGCTTCTGTTACTGCCAGTTTGTTGAACGTTTTTGTCCGTTAACACATTGTTCGAAATAACATCCTGTGTTAGAAGTGAGTATGCTGTAGCAGTAGTAGTAGAAGTACCGCTACTTGCCTCTGATGAAGATCTCCTTCCTGTCCACTTTTCCTGTTTACTTCCCCACTTCCTGTTTACTTTTCCTCTCCAGCCGATCAGAAATTCCAAGACCAGGAAGCTGAGGGGACACGTGAGCCATGGGCATGGCCATGATGGTGAGCGCCCCTTCCTTCCCCGTTGCCTGTTGCTCTTGCCTTGAGTGTGTGCTCCCTGAGATGGTCTCCTTAATAACTGGCAACTCATTATCATCACATACAGGCAAACACAGGAAACATGCTGGTGGTCGTGGTAATGCATAATGCAGGTGGCATGCATCACCACAGAATAAACTTTGAGAAATAGTATGGGGCCGTTTGTGCTGGGCGGGGGGCTCGTGGCACCTGTGTGAAAGCGGGCTATATGGGTGAAGATGATTAAGGCTGACACTGGGCATGTGGGATCATCAGGTGCCTCGCATGTTTGATAACATGAGGGATCGTGCCTGCAGAGTCTTTCACAAAACCAAGGCTTGTGCTTTTGAAGGAAAGTAGTGCATGATACTCAATGTGTACATTTTATATGCAAAATGTTATAAAAGAGACTTTGAGACGTAACAGATCATTGGCAGATACTGACTGTTTTATTGTTTCATGATTCATTGTATCTTCATCCATTGTGAGTGTGTACCTTTATTCAACTAATAGTTTGTGTCGAATGTTAGTGTGGTTTTCTAAGTCATTGTCAGAATCTCCAGCTCAGGACTCGGGCATAACGTTTTCTGCTGGTCTGCTACATGCCTGAGGTTAGATTCTCATCCTGAAATTTGCCATTTGCCATTGCCTTGGAGTCTCTATGCAGCTGTGGTTTTTGTGAGGGAACACCACGGTATAGTGTCTTAAATTCATTTCAATAGACATCCATTGTGCAAAGTGACATTAAATGTATATTTGGAAACTAGATTCTTGAGACGGTTCTACTTTCTTTAGGCGTTATTACGGAAAGGATTGGTCATCATCTCTTTAGAGTTTCCATCACTGAGTTGCTTGTGAAAGAGATACTTAATGTGACAGGTGGAACCCTTTCTTAAAGTTAGCTTTTACTTTTCAAGTTTGAGATTTCATTTTTGCCCCGAAGGTGCGTTATGTCGTGGAGGAGATGTTTCTGTTAGGATGAGTACTGATGTGGACCCTCAGGACTGCAAGCCTCCTCTGTCAGCGTGTTTTCTGCTTGCTTTTGCTGTCTGACATCAGCTATGCTCATCACGCCCAGCCATCCAGGTTACTTCAGAAAGGTCGGTATGATACTTTAGCACCTGAAGTGGAACTCGATGTTCTGCCCAACCATCGACATGGACAAGCTCTGGACGTTGGTCAGTGAGCAGACCAGAGTTAATTATGGCAAGAAGCCAGACGGTCCTGCCGCCGCCGTCGAGGTCATGCAAGCAGTAAGTGAAAAGTCATGCTTTGTTGCAGCAGGCTGGCATAGGAACTGATCTGTGGTTCCTTCCATGCATCTCTGGGGAGTTTTAACTTAAAAGTGCTATCCACAGATTTCTTTATATCACTGACGTTTTTTTTTTGATGTTGAAAGGTGTCATCTTCACTGTTATAAATCAGGAATGTACACACAGAGGGAATATGCTGATTTGGCATGTGCCTGAGTTTTAATTCTGCATATTTCACCATAATGCACTAAGCGGGGTGCCATTTGGCCATCGCCCTGTGTTCCTTGGGTAGGTCTGGTTCATGGTGGATTTTTCCGTCTTCCATCTGATGTAAATTCTCCTCATAGTTTTCTGCAAAGGATTCTGCATCTCAAAAACCTTGAAATATCAACAGTCGAAAAAAAGGACTAAAATAGACATTGAACTATTTATAGCGTTAAATGGAAACTGCGTGGAAGTGGAAAAAGTTCCTGCCCACAAGTCATGTGGTTGATTATAGTGAGATTAGTGTTTCCAACTTCGGTTTAAGTTTGGGTTGTTTTAATACCAGGCACCAGTTTGCATATTTCGGACTGACTGGTGAACATTGTTGTTGAGGATATTAAATTGTCAGACTGCTCTGCTTGGTCATTTTTGCAGCTAAATTTCTTCCATCCAAAATCCCACCTAGACTGATACAGTTAACAAAGCACTTTGTATTTTTACTTTACAGCAGGAAATCATTTATATTTGTCATCGCAGTTCTTGTTAATAGATATTTCTTACTCTTTTTGGCAACATTTTTGATTTCTTTCAAACTCACGCTGAAATTAAAGATTATGGTGGTTTGATCAAAAATACTGGTCAATTTCACCCTCTGTTTTTTCATAGAAAAAGTGAAATTTTACAATCAAATGGCAGAAATCTGCCATGGAAGTGAAGGTGAGGTCAATCATCAGTTCAGGGGATACCTAGTACCTAGTGGTAATGGTACCTTCAATACTCCAAACTCAAATTCCCTACAGAGATTTTTGTTCAAATGATCTTAGCAGTGGATATTGGATAATAGGGCTTCATTGACAAACCTTAACACTGTGCTGTTGCTTGCTTGATCATTAGGGAGCACTGTGTCTTATGCTTCCCTGTAATTCTGTTTTCACAGGGTTACTTCAAAGTGTTGGGCAAAGGGATATTCCCAAAGCAGGCCCGTCATCGTGAAGGCCAAGTTCTTCAGCAGGAAGGCTGAGGAGAAGATTATGGAAGTGGGAGGGGCTTGTGTGCTCATGACATGGGCACACACAGTTTTTTAAGTACTTTTTTTAAAGAATAAATGGGATAAATGGAGTATTTTTGTACAGCTTTGTTTAGCTTTTATGCTTTGTGTTTTGTGAGGTGTCCTGGTACTGCTTACTTGCTGCAAGCACCTGCTAATCAAGCTTCAGTTTTATGTCATGGCACTAGATCCATCCCCCTCAGCTGCATTTGGTAGTGAGGTATGTATAGATTTGCACAAAATATGTGTGTGGAGTGGGGGGGGATCCACCGTTAGCTGTGTGGGTTTGTGGAAACACCCAGATGGGTTTTCAGCACTACATTTGGTTATTCTGTAAAGGGTCTCTGAAGCATAAGATTCAATTTCAGCCAGATGACGCCTAAAGTTGCAAAGATACAGATAGTTTTAAAAAAACTCCAGCAGTTTGAAAAGAGGTTCTTATTATTGGACTGGGTAGTTCTGGTACTTATTATAAGTTCTGCTGTAAGTTTTTGAGAAGTGTAATATTACCTCTGTGACAGGTGGTTCGTGTCATGAACCAAGGCTTAGAATTCCAGTGATATAAGCACCACATGTACTAATTCTCCCGAGTTGAAAATAATTCGCCTTTGCAGTTTATTTAGTTTGGCCAAAGTAATCACAGGTGCCAGATGAGTATTTTCTTTGTGTACATTTATGTATTTATAAACCTTCTGGGCTTTGTAGTGCATGGGATTTACTCATTTAAAGTACCTATATCAATTATGAGAAAAAAAACATGAAAAATAAAAAACCAGTATTCAAAGTTAGTTACATTCTCTTCATCATAATTCAAGAACTTAATGGTTTACTTTTGTTCTGCAAGTATTCTCCAATACCATTCTTCAGTCATGCTTCTCTGCAAATAGACATGTAATGGGTATAGTTTAACAGATGCACATTCTGCTGAATCACGGTCCTTTACAATGGTTCTTTATCAGAAGTACAACAACATGTACAGAATCAGTAATGGGTTCCATAAAGAGTGCATGTTCTGCCAATGAGTTTGTACAAAGCATGATCCACATTATTCGGCATATGGTTACAGATCAAAGTACGATGGCTTCTTTAATTCTTCTTGTGAAGGAACTTCATTTTACTTCCTGAAAAAACATACAAACTAATATTTCAAAGATGACATTTTCAGAGATTGTCTAGTCAAAGAACTGTGCTTCAATAAAGGCATGATGTTATAGACATGGCAAATATTTCTGCCTCCCAAGCTCAGAAAAGTCCTTGAAGCAGCAATTCAAGAGCAGAACATGGTCCCCGAGTGTCGTACTCTTGTCCTATATCTGTTTCAGAGCAGCGATGGAGGAATACTGTTACACTGCTTCATTATTCAACCATGCCCTGGAGCATTCACTGTGACTGCCGGCTTTATTACAGCCTACACTGCCCTGGAGCATTCACTGTGAGTGCCGGCTTTATTACAGCCTACACTGCCCTGGAGCATTCACTGTGAGTGCCGGCTTTATTACAGCCTACACTGCCCT
>JAODJU010000007.1:23621845-23636177 GCA_026776725.1 Gnathonemus echidnorhynchus | reverse complement strand
GGAGCATTCACTGTGACTGCAGACTTTATTACAGCCTACACTGCCCTGGAGCATTCACTGTGACTGCGGGCTTTATTACAGCCTACACTGCCCTGGAGCATTCACTGTGACTGCGGGCTTTATTACTGCCTACCCTGCCCTGGGGCATTCACTGTGAATGCAGGTCTTTATTACAACTTACCCTGCCCTGGGGCATTCTCTGTGAATACAGGTCTTTATTACAACCTACCCTGCCCTGGGGCATTCACTGTTAGTGTAAGTCTTAAAACACAACTTACCCTGCCCTGGGGCATTCTCTGTGAATGCAGGTCTTTATTACAACGTACCCTGCCCTGGAGCATTCAGTGTGAGTGCAGGCTTTATTACAGCCTATACTGCCCTGGGGCATTCACTGTTATTGTAAGTCTTAATTACAACCTACTCTGCCCTGGGACATTTGCTGTGAGTGCAGGTCTTTATTACAATCTACTCTGCCCTGGGACATTTGCTGTGAGTGCAGGTCTTTATTCCAACCTACCCTGCCCTGGGGCATTCTTTGTGAGTGCAGGTCTTTAGTACAACCTACTCTGCCCTGAGACATCTCAACCAGCATATTAATTTATTATTAATCAATCTGTTAGTTCACACAGTGGTGAAGCTCCATATGTTCCAGGGATATTTGAACTAGTAAAAACATTCTGTTAAGTTGGATAATGAGAGTCCTTTTAAAAAACTGTCAAAAGGTGTCCCTGATGGAGCAGGAGTGCATGGTGCTCTACTTACCCAGTCCTCTGAGGAACTTGTTGACTGCACTCTGTTCTGTGTCAGGTAACTCCTCGAGGTACTGCTCCACCCTTTCTTCAAAGAGACCTGCAGCATTGTACTGCTTTTAATACAAGCTGATGGCACCAAACATAATATATATAATTATCAATGGAGGGTAGCAGTGCTGCTTCCCACCTTCAGGGTTGGGGGTATCTGTGCGTGTATAGTTTGCATATTCCCTGTGTTATATGGGTTTCCTCCTTGCTTTTAGGGTGTAGGTCTTTGTGTGCACTCAGTGGGATTGGAATCCTGTCTAGGAGATACCCTGCCTTGTGCCCCAGGCCTCCTGGGAATGTTCCTGAACTTCAGTCAAACACTTGTATGACCAGTAGAGGGCACTCAAACCCTACTGAGTCAATGAATTAAGGGTGCTGACATATATGTTACGCACAGATATTGACCAGAACCCTGTGCTGGATAAGAGCTTGGAAGATGGATGGATTATCTGAGCGCCGTGCCAAGCCAGCATGGAGGAAGCAGCACAGCTAGGCTGACATCCTGACTGGTGACATGGGATTCAGTAGAGAGTAGAACAAACTGTGACCCAGATGGCATATACCTTTGGCCCTGCTCTTCCGCAGCTCCCGGTCCTGGATAAACCCAGCAAACATCTGGGACTCCATAAACACACCCAAGAAGCGACGGACACTCTTGGAAGCCACAGACTTGCGGAAGGCATCCCTCTGGAAAACGCGGTCACCTCGCTCATTCTGGGTCAGGAACAGCGAGTAGTGCCCAGTGGTCTCCAGGAAAAAGCGGATAAAGGCCTCCGACACCACACTGCTCAGGGAGTTACACTCTGAAAGACATAGAGCCTGTGTCATATATGACTGGGCAAAACATTGGGACACAGGGAATGACAAAATGAGCATGTTCCTGTTAAGAATTCAGCTAACGTGATATCATAGATTACACTTTTCAGAAACATATTACACTGTTTTAAATAAGACAACACAGAAAACTGTTTCAATTTTAAGGATTCATCATCTACTGAAGAGTAACCTTCTAAACAAGAAGGCTATCTTGTTTTGGACAGAAAAGTTAATCATGTCCTTTTAAATCACAGGGAAACTGCATCAACAGCTATTTTGGAACATAAACTAATGTCTTCCAGCTTTCATCCCACCCAAATGAATAATTTGTTGTTAAAGTAAAAATAATTTCTATGTGTCAACATAGTATGAAGAGCCTGAGCAGAAGTTCTGATTGGATTGAGGGTTGTTTTCTTTACTAATTGGTTATATATGTAAAATGTTACCTTGTAGATGTCACTGAGAAGTTGTCGCCTACGATATTAATAAATATGTCCAAGTGTTATCAGATCCCACTCACACATTTTGTTTTCTGGTTTACACACTAAAATAAACCATATGTGGCTTGTTCCTCTTTTGCTGCTGCCTTGCGTCACTGACATCACTCAGTTGAATGGTATCTCGTGATGCAATGCTGCATTTTCCTCCAGTTGTTAAGGTAATCAACTGCAGAGGGGAGATATGGTGCCACTATTGGCCAGTGGTACTAAGGCTCAGACATCCCCCTTACCTTCATCCGATTCGCTGTCCGAGTCCTGATTGATGATGTCTTTCCTCTGCTCTAGGGCCTGCTCCAAAGCGGACTGAAGTTTCCGTGGTAAGAGTGTGGCCTCATCATCCATCTAAACATTGTGAATGTCATATTTACTAACACTTCTATATAAATCATCCACAATAAGACAGGTTTGAGATTTAAATTTTCAAAAAATATATAAAACAACGTCGCCAGCAAAACTCAATGCCTCATATTGACATCTGCAGAATAACAACCACGATTAGAGGTCAGCTTTGTGTCACCATGCTTAGATGTCACGCCCAGACTTGAATGAATCTTTAATATGCCTTGAGGGCAGCCATGAGAGTTATTCTGTTACTTTAAACCGCAGCCTTGCAGTCTAACACCCCAGGGGGGATGAGGCACCACTTATTAAACATTTACTAATGACAATGTGGTTTATGAATGATTTTAATGACTAAAAATGTGATTGAATGCTCTCCAGTTTAATGTATTGGTATCAGGATTAGCTTAACTGTCCAGAGTGCAGGATTTACAGTGCATTGATTAATTTTGACGTTAGTGTGCAGGGATATATTGTTATAGGTAAACAATGAAAAAACAAGTAAGGATGCTGTTGGAACGACGGCCCGATGCCCCCTATCCATCTAATCCTTACTCCACCCACACACTGCAACCTATACAATTTCTAGACATGCTGGATGGATCAATTGGAAATGTGAAAGCCAGTTAATGTGTTTTTACCAAATGCTCTGAGCCCTACTAGTGACACAAAACTCTGACACTATTCATGTTTTGCACATTCCACTTTAATGCCAATTTGTACATTCTTTCCCCTCAAATTAGATGGCTAACGATATTTCTTTGTGTCTGTGTGTCTTAATTTCCATATCTTAAAATGTCATTTATATTATTTATACTCATAAACTTGTATATTCTATTTATTTTTATCATTTGCACTATTCCCAGTGTTTTCAGTAACATAATAGTAAAAACGGTAACAGATACATAAATGGTATAACTAAGTAATTACCATGTGATGTCAGACACAGACTTGAGACACATACAAACCTCATTATGATTTTCCTCTGAGATCAAAAGCTACTGCTACCTAGATTGTTTTCACTGCACACACAAGCTCCAGTTAGTTGTCCCACAGGCTCAGTGCGCTGTACATAAAACCAGGTGCCACACTAAACACTGAAAACACTAGCAAACAAATGAAAAGTTGTTATATTACCCATTTCCAACTTTGGAAATAAACATACATTTATCATAATGCTGAACTAGTTAAGATGAGCATGCATACAAATGCAAAGAAGCTGACAATGATCTATTCCACGGATGGTTGCCCCTCCCCTATCTAATCACTATTGCCCACCTCTGGCTCTATAATAATATAATAATAATCAATACTTCGTTGATCCCTGTGGGGAAATCCCTCAGGGATCCCTCCCTCAACTTGCTCTTTGTAGAGTAAGCTGTCTGTGAAGGGCAGCCACCTGTTGGGGCGCCCAGGGAGCTGGGGGTTAAGGGCCTTGCTCTAGGACCCACAGATGTGATGAAGCTGGGTTTGAACCAGCAACCTTGTGATCACAGGCACACAAGCTAAGCCCTCTGACCCACGCTGGCCCCCCTACAATAGGCTTGGATGGCATCGAAATTTTCATCTCATCACACCATCCATATGGGTGGGGAGGGGTGTCCACCAGTACCTATCGAAGCCCACGTGGCCAAGTCTCTGTGTGTGTGTGTGTGTGTATGTGTGTCTATATATATATGTGTGTGTGTGTGTGTGTACATTCATTTTTTAAACTGACCTGTCTAATAAAACGGTCTGTTCCCAAGTCCACCATCAGTGCCTGGAAAAAACAGGACACAGGAAGCAATACATACTCAATTAAGTCTTTCAAGTGACAGAAATTAATATAATAATTACATTACAAATAAGCATTACAAAAACAGTCGTATCAAGAAAACAAGCTTTGTGTACAAGCTGAAGAGGCACAAACAGTTTTGTCTCCATTATATATTTATTGTGTTTAATAATCCTGGCAAATACATGTTCCTAAACTCTCTTCAGTCTGTAATTGTATTTGTCAGTGTGTGTCCTGTGATGGACTGGCATCCCACCCAGGGTGCCCCTGCCTGTTCACTGTGATGGACTGGCATCCCGTCCAGGGTGTCCCAGGGTGCTGCCTGGAATAGGCTCCAGGCTTGTAGTGACCCTGTACTGCATGAGTGGTCATGGAAGTTGTATGGATGGATGTAAAATAAACTCCATCCACTCTGCTTCTGGTCTAACAAAGAGCATGCCTTGTACCAGAGCAATCAAGTTAAAAATTAATTAAATGTCTCTCCTGTGGTAAACAAACAGCACTGCTTCTGTGCAATACATATGTAATCTCTCTGCTGCTGAATTCAGCACACTTGACAGCATACCAAAGGCAGCAACTTCCTCCATATACATGATTTATGCATTCAAACTGCAACTCAGTGCCGCTCATGTCCTGCTAGTGGCTATTCATAATCAGGTGTCCCCTCTAGTGGTGACAGTCTGAAAACACAGGAACACTATCTTTAGTCTTACTCTGTGCCTCTCACATTAAATAACCAAATCAAGGTCAACAAACAGAGAAATGGGAGCTACACATCAAACAGAGCAACACTTACTGACATCGAAGTAACACAGAAAGAGCTTATATTAGAATTAAGTGATCAGTGTTAACACACCACACAACAATGAAATGTGACTTTCATGACATAGCAGGGGGCAGCTAATTCAGCACCCGGGGAGCAGTGCTTGGGGTCGGTACCTTGCTCAGGGTATCTCAGTGGGGCCTTGTTGGTCGGGGAGTCGAACCTGCAATCTTTTGATTACAAGTGCGCTTCGCTAACCATCAAGCCACCGCTGCCACATATCATCACATATCAGCTTCATGTTCATTAGTTTCTGCAATTTCATGATGAAAAGTTAGCGTGCCGACATTACCCATGATTTCAAGTTATTAAGTCTTCAAACTAAAAAAGAATAAATTCTGAATGAATCACAACCTTCAAATTACAGGCTAAAGATTGTTTACTCATCACCAGAAACCACCAGAAAAGGGGATTTGCTGCTGTAGCAGAAAAGAAAGTAGAAGTGAATTTGCCCCTGGGGATGGTGTGTCAGACACCTAATGAACGACGAACATCCAGGAAAAAGCACCAGCTGACTTGTGGACCTTTGGGTGCAGCTTCTCAAATGTATTCTGCCTCCGGTATAAAGATAGACTCTTAATAAATCTGAGAACACAGACACTCAAACTGATACTCAGTGTAAAAGGCCTCCTATTCACTCCCTAGCAAAGCTTAGAGAAACACCATCTAGATATAAATTTGGGGAGTTATATGAGAAAACAACAAAAAATCGACAAGCTGTGCTGCTGACAACAGTCAACAAACCCTCCAGTATGGGACAAATCCAGTGTGGGACAAATCCAGTGAGGGACAATGTTTTCGAAACAAAGTAAAAAAAACAAAAGGTTTGCTCAAACTCTGGGGTGTGAAAATGTTACAAACAGAGGTGCGAGTGAAAAGCCATGCTCAGTCACAGGTGCAGAATAATGCAACACTTAAGAACATGTTTATGATGCGATATTTAAAACAGAATGAATAAGTAATTGCATAATAGACTGGACTGTAGCTTATTGTGTGAATGAACATGAGCGGAGAGACAGGGGAGGGGCACATACCTCCTCAACGGGGAGCCCCTTCAGCTTGGGCAGCGAACTGGACAGCAGCCCCACCAGGAAGGGCGTGGGGCAGCACACGATGTCCACCATGGAGGAGGGCAGCACGGGGATGAAGGTGTGCTGCCAGGAGAAGGGGTAGAGGAGAGCCGCCGCCGCGTGCACACAGCTGGACAGTGTGCTGGGGGGGCGGAGACACAAGGCGGAGCAGCCAATGAGAAACAGCCGCAGCACTGCAGGTCGTTAGGTCGCCGTTACACGCAAATTACACAACCATGTCTTGTAAGGTTAACAGGGTTTAGCTCAAAAATTCAAAAGTCTTCCTTGCCAATCATGTGTTCCTGAACCCATCATAGACCAACATCACTGAAGTGTCAATAAAACGGCAGTGTGAAAAAACACACAAATCGTCCTCTTTTATATGAAATCTCTTACACACGAGAGAAAACAGCCTGATACCTTGATCTGAATCACAAAGCAGGTTAATATTAACAATGCACCATCCCCGTTACTTTGGTGTCAGCAAACAAAGGAAGGGAAAAAAACAATGGCGACTACATTCTACAGGTGGTGTATTGTAAAGCAGTGTAACAAACCGGCCTCGAAAAGTGCATCAGCCTTCCCATGACGTGCTGTTCTTCGGGGTCAGTCAACCCTCCCCCCCAGCATCCCACATCGTAAAGGGTTTTCAGTGAAACCAAAATAATCAACCCAAGAGTTCCTTAAAAAGGCCAGACCCTCACAGCGCCTGGGTGAAGGGTGAGACACATGGTGTTACCCCGCAGTACGTAAGCATTACACTATTTCTGGATAGCTAAGTAATAACTCTCTTCCAACTAGCATTTAGTGTGTATAAATGTGCCCCATTTGGTTACAGCATCACATGGACATGGCTAGAGAAAACACAACAGAGTGTAACGTAACCCCCCCGACATACATGCATAGCACTTTTGCTTTCTCACGATACCCTGTGTATATAAATTGAGACGGGGTGAAAGATCAGCCTACAGCCATAATAATGGGTGTCACAGTCCTGGCTGCGGCACTGTGGTCTCCCAGCAACAGGCATCCTGCAGTGATGCTGGGCAGCGTATCCCTGCATACGTGTCCGACACAGTGCCCTCTCCTCCGAGCCGCTTGTTCACACTGATGTCTAAGCAAGTGAACCAACGTCTTCTTCATAGATCTACCACATAATGCACCTCCAAGAAAACATCGCTCACTAAACACGAGCAGTGAGCTTAAGGAATAATTAAATGCATGTATTAAACACATTTCCAACAATAGATTGTAAAGTAATATTAGATGGAATGACTGAATAACTGACATGGGAAGAGGCCTGCATTTCACACACTGACAGCGACTGCTTTGGGCTGTACTGTTTTCAGCTGCCCAGGGCAATGCGAAATTCACAGCTTCCTCCGCGCGGCATGTTGAAACAGGGGGCCAGAGGAGAACGCATCCCAACCTGAGCCACAGGTTAGTTAAACTGCAGAAGCCACTAGAAACGGCACACGGAAGCCTTGAGGGCGACCTGATGGGGAGGAAGAAGTTACATGAAATCGAGAAACCCCCATTAGAGAGAGAAGCTACCAGAATTTGTGAGAACAACCATTGGTTTGTGGAGGGGACCTTAAGAACAGGGATTCAATTGTAAGAGACTGGGCCTCCACGAGCGTGACAGATCGGGAATCGGGAGGGCGACTATTCAGCAGGATTAGTGGACACAGTGTGGAGATGCAGGGTTAGAGGTTCATGCCAGGAATCATCGTGAAAGTGGGGAGGTGGGGGGCTGCAAGAAGCCAGCAGTGCAGAGGATTCAAGTCAGTGCTGTCATCAGGGCTACCTCAGCCAGGAGAGACGCTGGGAACCGGGAAGCTGAGTCACTGCTCAGTGCAAGTCGATTTCCAGTCACTGCGAGGTAATAAGCTGCGTTTTTCATGTTACAGCTTGCTGCCGTCAGCATAGAGGGTCAAGTCAGGTTTATTGGAGAAGGTTGTCCCTCCCACAATGCCGCTGTTAAGCTCCTGCGGGGGTGACCGCCCAGCTGGACGCCCAGAGAGCCATCTGCATGTCTCCTGATTAACCCTCATTTCACACTGGATTTGCTGCTCACTTGTTTCGGGTATAGTTGTCATATTTGAAGGTTTTTGAACAGCAGAACAAAACCTACATTAATCTATAACTTATTGATGTATGTAAACATCACCAAAGCATCACAAAACAGTGGGTGCAGCAAGCAAAGGCAAATTAGCTGCCTGTATTACTAAGTCATCTCTACAAATGCAGCAAGTGTCTGTACAGGCAGCAGCTTCACATGTTTACATAAATATGATCAAAGTCAATCTTACCCTAACTGTCTGAGAATCCTATGATACAAGTTGCAAGAAAACAACTCTGGATGCGTCATCAATGCATGTTACCAGTCAGTGATTGGTTGGTAACACAGTCATGTATACGCAGCTCAGATCTGCGTTTTGGCAGCGGACAGCGCTGAAGCTGAATCAAATCAAAAAGTCATCAGTATGCTTCAGTGAAACAGGATAACAAAGTAATACAAGATGCCTAAATGGGTGGATCAGACACTTTCATTTATTAATCCAGCCATTCCCACACAGGTAGGGAGATTCCCAAATGGGTAGTTTCAGGGTTATCGTCAATGGAAACTAAAATTAAAAGTTCCAGAAAACTTTTTCATAAACTGAAATAAAAATATACAAAAATAAAATAAAAAACTACAACTAAACAAAATACATAAAATTTCCTTACAAAATGAACTGAAAAATAATATATAAACAAATGTTAAAAGTTCCTTTACTTTACTGTTCTTAGTACAATTTAGCTAAAGTAACAATGTTTACTTTTAATGATCACCAGTAATACCTGGAACATGTTTTACCCATTTTGAGGAGATTATTGCATAATTTGCCCTGTATTCGAGTAGGATTCTTTAAAGAAGACACATAAAATAGCTCTATGACTTTCAGACTATTCCTAAATATTAAATTACTGAAACTTAAGGTGAAACTAAAATATATAAAAACTACAATGAATGATGTCTTTAAAATAAAAACTAAACTGGATTTCAAATGAATATTGAAAACAATTAAACCTATGTGAGGTTTTGGTCTGGCCCTTTCCGGGAGCCTAAAGAACATTCTGGGCTAAATAAGTCTAAGCCAGCTGATGAGCCGCAATCTTTCCCATGGTGTATTTTTCATGGGAAGGGTGTAATGAAGCTCTGTCTTCTTTCAGTACCTGTTTTATGTTGAAGGAACATATTACTTTATGTGTCAATGGATCCTTTCTGTTCCTGCGTGACACCGGGAATAAGCATGTTCAGGCATATACAGAGTACAAAAAGAGTACAAGGATAGGGTCCTGGCCAAGAGGCATTCGCCTTTTGCTGGTAACCTGCAGAAAAAAATCTTTGTTTTACTTAAGACATTAGCTATTTAGGTCATGTGGCATATGAGTGAATTTCTAAATACATCCTGTTGAACATCCTTTTGGAGGGGTTGAAAGGAAGTAGATGTTTAGCAGTTTGCGGCAGAGCTTACATGACGAGCTTCGCCGGAGCATTCTGCGGGCTTGATGTTAGCCAGTTAGGAAACACTAATTGGTTTTATCAGTTAATTTTCCAAGCAGCTGTTCCCAGAGTGATGGGGGAAACTCTCAAGACACAGACATTGCTATAAAGCCTGCACCCCCGAAAGGACAAGGCCAACGTGAGAAGCCTGCATGCTAGAGTCATTCAGGCCGAATTCATGTCTACAGAGATCATCGTAGACGATAAATAACTGCTTAGCTGACAACATCACTTGCATCCCCACCAGGCGTCATTGTTTGGAAACATGAAACGGCAAACGTTGCACCACGCCCATCGCCACTCATCAAATAAAAAGGCAGAGCTTCTCTCAGAGGAGTGACACTGTGGACATCAGAAGTACATACGGCCCTATCAGCCATGGCCTCACGGTGACAGCAGAGCTAGGAGTCCGAGGGGAGAAGAGCACAAAAAGGAAGCACATTCTTTCCACATGGCGTCACTGGCCACCCCGGGGCCCCAAACCAATGTTTGTTTAAACCGCCCTCTGCTATTTCAAAAATACACTCTCCAAGAAAGAACCGGAAGCCCATCCCGGAATTCAGCAGCTGCAGCCAATGGCTACGCAGCTGGTCTCTGGGGTCTCCCCAGCCTTGCTGCCCGCTGCCCACCGTCTGCTGCACTTAGCTGTGGTTATACATCCCAGCCAATCAGGGAGTTTCGCTCATTTAAATGCAGTTTAAGTATGATGGGTCACAGATTTACAGGTTACAGGTCACTGTGCTAAGCACCTTTACGTAAAATGCTTATGCTCCGTACAACACAAGCACAGGAGAAGCTTCCAGAAGCAGATCATCTTCTGCTTCCCACTAACCAAGGCAATCTTTAGGCACTGGGCTTAGGATAAGAGTAGCGGAGAACTGACCATCATTTCTGAGACTCAGGGGCAAAAGGTAAGGCAGCCACCTAGACCACAAAACCTGGGGCCACATCAAGACAGCATTTCCAGAAGTTACATTTATGGCTAAAAAATAATATGGCAATTTAAATCACAGCAACATGTCTGATATTTGCCCCCCATCCCGGCTGTAATGGACTGTTCCTACTTTGAGACGTCACACTGGAGTCAAGTGGTAACGGTTGTTTCATTGCTAAATGAACTGGCACAAAGTAGTCTAACAGTGCAAAAGTACAAAGACTAGCATTACATCTCCCTTGTCATTGATACTATCCCACTAGAGTGGTAGACAAATTCTGAAAAAAATACATTGACAGAACACAGTTAAACAAATGTATGCAAAAATTCAAGGTTAACCTTAACCTCAGGGGCTGTGTAAGACATAGGCTATCCAAGGCCAGAGCCTAGGGCCACATAAAAGAGGGAATGGTGAAACTTCATAAATCTGGCCAATGGATCCGCCAGTGCAACACCTCCCCTCCCCCCGACAGGCGAATTATACCGACAACACCCTGATCGGTAAGTTTTACCACTGACATTGTTTAGCAGATTGATGTTGCATCAATTTTAATTCCCTCTCATGTCTTTTGGCTCCAAAAAAATAGCTGGAATGGCCCACATAAGGGGCCCACCTACCCATGTCAGCCTGGGGCCCCCAGAGTAGTTAGTCTGCCCCTGCTGAGACTCCATGTGTGAATGTTCTTATGGACATTTACCACAGGAGTGAAACATGCTTTGGCTTCTCTCTGATAAGGCACCCCTTTAAGGACAGGTCTCTGATATCTTGTAAGGCACCCCTTTAAGGAAGGTCGCCTATCCCTGATAAGGTGCCCCTTTAAGGACAGGTCGCCTATCCCTGATAAAGCGCCCCTTTAAGGACAGGTCTCCTATCCCTGATAAGGTGCCCTTTTAAGAACAGGTCTCCTATCTCTGATAAGGCGCCCCTTTAAGGACAGGTCAGGACTTTTTTGGTGTAATAAGATTTCACTGTGCACATGCTGCAAGTGAAATGTATAAGTTACTGGACATGTATGAGAGTGAAACATAATGGAGAAAGACAATATGGTAATAATACACTAGACCAGCATGTCTGTCTTTTGCAGGTTCAATACACTGCCAACTTCGCATTAGGGCTTTCCGGGTCCGCGTCTCCGACACACAGACGTCAGACTGCCCTTTTGGCACGTGGCCCGAGGGTCTCACCTGAGCTTGTCAGCGATAAAAATGACCCGACGCTCCAGCAGCAGCGAGGCAAAGACCCCCAGCACCTGTCGCATGCTCAGGCAGCTGAAAAGGATCTCCAGGTCAACGTGCTCCAGTCGAGAGTCCAAAGGCCTTTGCAGCTCTATCACCTGCAAGACACCCACAGCGTGATCAGGAACGACACCCCCTGGCGTCAAAAACAAACAATGGCGGCATTTCCAGAATCTGCTGTGCTACTCACCTCGTTCCCAGATCCAGGGAGGAAGGTCTTCACCTTGATGGTCTTTCCAGGGGCAGGAAAGGGAGACTCCATTAAGCTCCGCATGAAGGGATACACGAGGGCAGCGGAGATGCCCCTGCGCCTCTCCACCTCATCCAGAATCTTTGAGGCAGGGGTACAGGAGAAGTGAACCCCCGAAACATCATAGACCAGTGACCTCAAAGTATCAGCAATAACACATAACTAACATGACAGCTCTTCAATCCACTCCAACAGCATCATTCCCATTTTTTAATTCTGACAAGGGAAAGAACCTCAGTAAAGAATGTCAGCCATGCTAACCCTGCTGGAGGATGTGCTCAGGTAAGACAATGTATACTTAACACTTTAGACCTAACACCACACTTTGAGCACAGCAAAAATTAAAAAGGTCTCATTGGTGATTATAGATGTTGCCTGCAACTGATGCAGACTAATATCTGTGATCCTTTTTCATGATGATGGAATTCATCAATTGTTTCCCTATCTGGCCCTCAGGGACAGTCCATGTTTTTGCTCCCTCCCAGCTCCCTAGTATTTTATTATTATTTTATCTATTTATTGTTTGGTGGCACGCTGCGCACACCGAGACCAGAGAAACTGTGTTTCGTTCTTATCATGTCAAGTGGCTTGAATGACAATAAAGCTGATTCTGACTCTGATTCCCCACCAGGTCAACTGGGAGGCCTACCGGGAGCTGGGAGGGAGCAAAAACATGGACTGTCTGGCAGCGAGCTGGGAAGGAGCAAAAAGGTGGACTGTCCATGAATCCCCAAGGACCAGGTTGGGAAACACCAAATTAGAGGAATCAAACAACCAGGAAACAGTGACCAGTCACTGTTTTCAAGAGAGTGCAGTACAGGCAATAATTACAATAGGAAATGAGAAGCAGACTGATAAGATGGTTTACATTAGAAAAGCAGATTCCAAAGCCAATACTGGTAGAAGTCCTGAAGAAGCACAGCTCAACCAAATGGAGCCTGTTCAGGACATTCAACGGCTGGGTGGAGATGCTCTTCCTTATCGTTACCCACTCCCACAAGGGAGATCCTGCCGGGAACGGGGGGAGGCATGAGCTCACCTTGGAAAACAAGTCGAAACAGCCCAGCCGACTGATGACGCAGTACACTTCAGGTAGGCGAGGCCCTTTCCCACTGGGCTAGAGCAGCGAAAATGAAATTGTGTCAGCATCCAAAAAACCCCCTAGACAGACGGGACGAGGTGTGTGTAGTGGCATACAAGAGAATTTCTTAGCACTTGCTAACAAACAAATAGCTAATTCTGCTATAGCCTTCACCTGAACTTTTTATAGTCTATGGGCAGGTTTTTCACTGCAACCCACCCTGATCAAGTGTCCTCCTCAACTAAAAGCGTATGATCGTTTACAAGACGCAAGCAAAATTTGCTTTTGAGCCTCAGGCATTGCTGTGAAAATCCCACGATTTAGCCTCTGCTTGTGTTTATTGTGTATCTGATGTAGATAAAGGGATCCATGTACTGATCTGGGCCTCAGATTGCCAGAGGAGGAAAGGCTTTCATCATGTGACGAGCTTCCCATCGCAGAGTCAGAAATCCCACTGCCAGACCAGTCACCTTAGTGTAAACTATCAGCACTGTTATCCTAATAAACAGTCACAGACCATCCTATTGCTGGAGCCTGTTTGGCTCACTCATTTTACATCTCTCCACACATACATGGACTTAAAAAAGTCATTCCCAGTTTTCTTGTCCATATTTGGCAATTTTCTAATCTCTTCTTTCCCCCCCCAAGTGCAACACTGATATGTGGCGGTCAGACAAAGCGTCAGGAGGAACCCGGAGGCCAGGCCCCATCCATGACAACGCCAGTAAGTAACCAAACAAAATGCAACACTTTTGGTATTTTTGGTTTGTCGATTGCAGTCACAAATTTTTCTAAAATTGAGCTTCCCCTTGTGGGCACCAAAAAGGTCACCCCCACAACATCAAAATAACAGGTTTTTAAATACATTGTGGGGATATTTAATCCTTATAATGTAATATATACATAACATGCACACACACACACAACACGAATGAGGACAGAATCTGAAAAAGGCAACTTTGAAACACAGCAGTATAACTTCCACATTTGCATTGTCTTTTATCCTACACTGACATTTGTTAGAGATGTAAAAAGCAATTATATCCACAGCAACGATGAAAGATACCAAAACATATAACAACTATAGCAGTGTTTCTTAACCCAGTCCTCGGCGAACCCCAGACAGTGCATGTTTTTGCTCCCTCCCAGCTCCCAGCCA
>JAODJU010000007.1:23602878-23621401 GCA_026776725.1 Gnathonemus echidnorhynchus | reverse complement strand
CAGGTGTGCTGGGAGCTGAGAGGAAGCTAAAACATGGACTGTCTGGGGTTCGCCGAGGACTGGGTTAAGAAACACTGAACTATAGGGACAAAAGTACTGGGACACATAGCAATTACACCATTTATGACATCCCATTCTAATTACATAGGCATCAATATGGAGTTGGTCTCCCCCTTGCAGCTATAGCAGCTGCCACTCTTCTGAGAAGGCTTTCCACAAGGTTTTGGAGTTTGTCTTTGGGAATTTTTGCCCATTCATCCAAAAGAGCATTCATGAGGTCAGGCACTGATGTTGGATGTGAAGTCCTAGCTCACAATCTCCATTCTAGTTTATCCCAAAGGCACTGAGATCCAGGCTCTTTCCGGAGCCAGTTGAGTACCACCGCACCAAACTCACCCAACCATGTCTTGTTTGGTGCACTGGGACACAGTCATGCTGGAACAGAAAAGGGCCTTCCCCAAACTGTTTACACACAGTTGGAAGCATAGAATTGTCCAAAAATGTCAGTATGCTGAAGCATTAAACAACCCCATACCATTATCCCTCCTCCATCAAACTTTACAGTTTGCACAATGTAGTCAGGCAGGTAACGTTCTCCTGGCATCAGCCAAACCCAGACTCATCCATCAGACTCAACAGAACACGTTTCCACTGCCCCGGAGTCCAATAGTGCCATGCTTAACACCACACCCTCCCGCACTTGGCACTGTGCCTGGTGATGGGCTTGAAGGATTTAATGCTGCTGTTCAGCCATGGAAGCCCATTCCATGATGCTCCCAGTGCTGGGGTTAATGCCAAAGGGAGTTTGGAACTCTGCGGTTATTGAGTCAACAGAGCGTTGGCGACTTTTACGCACTATGCTCCTCAGCACTCGCGACCCCGCTCCGTTTCTTTACACGGTCTGCCACTTCAGGGCTGATTTTCTGTTGTTCCTAAACGCTTCCACTTTGCAATAATCCCACTGACAGTTGATTGTTGAATATCTAGCAGGGAAGAAATTTCATGAAATGACTTATTGCAAAAGTGGCATCCTATGACAGTACCATACTTGAATCGAGCTCTTCAGAATGACCCACTCTTTCACAAATGTTTGTAAACCTGACTGCATGGCTAGGTACTTGATTTTATACACCTGTGGCAATGGGTCTGAATGAAATACCTGAATTTAATGGTTAAGAGATGTATCCCAATAGTTTTGTCCATACAGTGCATGACATGTAGCTTACCAGTAAGCGTCTGCAGTATCCAAATCTTCTGCTGCCATCTTCTCCAGTCAGCATGAAGGAAAAGGTCTCACTGCATTCACAGACACAGGCATCATCAGTCTACTGCAAAGTCTTTAATTAACACTTGTTAATTAATAAAGCCAGGGGGATCACCAAAAACTCTGTGATGACATAGAAATGGGACAGAGTGACTCAGTGGTGGGTAATCCCCGATGTTTGCTCAACTTTTATTAGTGTGACTCAAACTATTCTTTAAACAATACTATATTACACCTGAAATGCCAAGGGGAAAATCATTCACTGCACAAGGATCAGGCCAGTGGGGGCAGTGGTACCAGCCCTGCGGGGATCAGGCTGGTGGGGGAAGTGGTACTGGCGGTGTGAGTATCAGGCCGGTGGGTGCATTGCTATTGGTGGTGTATCAGGCCGGCAGGAGAAGTGGTACTCACTGTGTGAGTATCAGACTGGCGGGGGCAATGGTACTGGCTGTGTGAGTATCAGACTGGCGGGGGCAGTGGTACTGGCTGTGTGAGTATCAGACTGGCGGGGGCAGTGGTACTGGCTGTGTGAGTATCAGACTGGCAGGGGCTGTGGTACTGGCTGTGTGAGTACTAGGCCGGCGGGGGCAGTGGTACTGACAGTGTGAGATTCAGGCCAGCGGGGGCAGTGGTACTGGCTGTGTGAGTATCAGGTTGGTGAGGGCAGTGGTATTGACTGTGTGAGTATCAGGTTGGTAAGGGCAGTGGTACTGGCTGTGTGAGTATCAGGTTGGTGAGGGCAGTGGTATTGACTGTGTGAGTATCAGGTTGGTGAGGGCAGTGGTACTGGCTGTGTGAGTATCAGGTTGGTGAGGGCAGTGGTACTGGCTGTGTGAGTATCAGGCTGGTGGGGGCAGTGGTATTGACTGTGTGAGTATCAGGTTGGTGAGGGCAGTGGTACTGGCTGTGTGAGTATCAGGCTGGTGGGGGCAGT
The DNA here is from genome assembly GCA_026776725.1 of Gnathonemus echidnorhynchus. Taxonomy (NCBI): domain Eukaryota; kingdom Metazoa; phylum Chordata; class Actinopteri; order Osteoglossiformes; family Mormyridae; genus Gnathonemus; species Gnathonemus echidnorhynchus. The sequence continues at coordinate 23,619,203 of JAODJU010000007.1, read as the reverse complement.
GGTACTGGCTACACAGTGTCAAGCTCTACCTGCTGTACTGGGAAACTGGACTCCAGTCCTTGGCGTCTGGGAAGCAGAACTGGGGGATGGCCTTGAGTCTCTGCTCTGCCTCCCTTATCTGCTTGCTGGGCCTCTCCAGCTGTCAGCAGAAGGACCTGGGTCAGAGCTCTGGAGCAGCGAGTCTGTCGGCATCACTGGGCACCCAAAGAATACCACTAGAGTAGGAGCAGTTAAAGCTGGAGCATTTCAGAGGCTGCTCACTTCCTTCCTTATCAGTATTTCCATGTTCCATTAGCTTGGGATTATCAGTGGTGCTTTTTCATGGGGGCTGGGATGATGAATACTTGTGGGACATTTCTACACCACAAAACCAATTATCCACCTTAGTGATGGTTTCCAAGTTACCTAACAGAATGTCAATAAACTGCAAGAAACAACCCATGGGTCAAGGTGTGAAAGTACACACTATCGGAGCTTCAAAGATTCAACCCTTATAATGCATTATAATGATATACTGACCATCATAATACATTATGAAGGTATATATAATGCATCATGATGAAAGTGTTACCGACATTTCTTCTCATTTCTTCTTTTTGACTAATATGCATGCAATTATTTTTTGCCCACCTATAGTATTTATAGTGCATTATAGTTGAGAGCATGAAGCATTCATAATGCATAATAAACATGGCTGTAATATGTTGTGCTTTTTTATTAATAGTTATAGCCATGTCTATAATTATTTATGAATGCATTATAACGTACTATGAAGGTATCTATAATACACTATACATGAGTATTTAAGTAAGGTGTTATGAGAGCAATGTCATTATGACCATAATCTGTATCAGTTTGTACCTAAATTAAGAATAACATACAGCAAGATGGCTGTTCCCTAACCCCCTGCAGCTCCAGGCATTGTTAACGGCAGCAGGCTCCCAGTTGCTGTACTGCATAGGCTTTGGTACCTTGGGGAACTGGTAGGTGACTTCCGGGCAGTAGGAGTTCTTGGTGGGCTTCTTCTTCAGGGACACCACCACAAAGTACTCAAAGAGCTCGCGCTCCTGCCACTCGATGAGCTGCAGCTCCAGGGTGCGGTAGCTGGGAGCCCGGCGCAGCAAGGACTGCAGCTTCTGCAGGCGCTGGGCATGTGCTGCCAGGGAGGGGGGGGCGGGGGGCAGAGGTCATGCCACATTAGTTTCATTAAGGCAAAGAAGTAGGCTAGTTAACATTAGCCAGACACCGTGAGCACGGGGTTAACAACATACCAGCTCCCCGATGCCAGTACAAGAGCATGTTCAAACAAAATGTTTTCGAGGAATTTAGAAATAATAATTCAAAGGTAAACAAAAATTGGTAGCTGAAACATCTTTAACGGAATATATTTCATATTGTTCCCTGGACACTGGTAGCAACTAGCATTTAGCTATTTTTAAATGCCTCTTCGTTTAAGCCTGAGTTAGGAGCTACAAGAAAACACATGTCATTTGCAGCCACGCTGGAGATTCCTCTCATTTTAAACTCTCACCTTTGAACCGGTCATCAGAGTCACTCTCACTCTCGCTGTTATCATCTGGAAAAAATGGGACAACTTCCCATCAGGAAACTTTACAGAGTTTGAGAATTGGACACAAAGCTTGAAACTGGAAATTGGAAATGTAGTGGTATATAAAAGTCTAGCATGCCAGTATTTTTACAGTTTTAATTTACATTATTTACTTAAAAATGTAAACACAATATCTTTTCACTGTAGCTAAAAAAATCTCATACAAAGTTATTTTCTGGGGTGCTGGGAACCAAATGCATCTATTGTGCCTGCATAGCACGACAGCTAGATGGGAAGCAGGAGAGGAGCCTACCTCTCAAAGACAACATCTCCATGCTGGACAAGGAGAACCTTTTTAACCTCTTCTTCCCTCTTTTACTGCAGTAGATGGAATTTATTCTCTGCACCAGCTGGAAACAAAAATGGAGAAAGCCACTGTCTACCTCCACACTATTGGAGTTTGCCTCCATTGCATAAACAATAGTTTTAAAATGATTTTGAATATGTTGCATAGTTTTTCAGCAGCAAGGAAAAATGATACAGGGCCTGCAATAGTAAAAGTAGAGTAAAGGGCGAATTATGGCTTGGCCATGTGTGCTTTAATTGAGGTATTTCCCGGAGCACGCCGGGGTGCAGAGCACTTAACCTGAGGTGAATATTTACACCTATCGCAGGGAGCCAATCAGCTAGTCCCCAGTGCAACCCTCGCCTCCAGGTGATTTGTCATTTTAACCTGTGGGCAGTGTTGCTGGCCCACTGCCAGTTTGACTAGCAGCCTGGCTTATTCTCTACAATGGGCACCATGAGCGATGCTGTTCCTCACTGCGCTGGTGTGTCAGGGGTGAGCTCACACTCTCAGGGAGTCTGGGAACACGGCCTTGTAGGAGATCCAGTGCTGGCCTGTCCAGGCAATCAGTTTGTTTAAGAAGTCAGTGTTGCGGAGACATTAGGTTAAATAAACTTTCCTCCGCCGGGAAGTGAAGAAAGCTTCACACACCCTCTGTCTGCCTCCCCCCCATGTTTCTCTCTAAGCCAAATACAATTTCTACAGCAATTCATTCCCAAGTCTGTCCTGCGATATCCTCAAGCATTCAAGTGGAATGTATGACATGTCTTCTACACAACCGATTGGTGCCTTATTGTGCCTCACTGTGCCTAATCATTTGCATTTGCTAATTAACCTCCTCATCACAGGTTAAAATGCTTGCATACATAGTTCTATACAGTATGTGCAGCCTGTGGCCATCATGTAGACACATACACTGGGGTGCCCCACACAGCACACGATGCTGTCTTGGGCCAGGCTGATGCCCTGTTAGGTCACATCAGCAATACACACTGTGCTGTGCCACGTCGTGCCACACCTTGGGTACCCTCCTGGACCGGCGCGATGACAGCGTGTCACTGGTGCCACTCAATCCATTGTCCAGCAGGACACTGGAGGATGATGACAAGCTGAGCCGAGGCAGGAGCAGCACGTCGTCGTGGCTGTGCCGCTTGGACAGGCGAGAGGGACGGTGGTACTTCCTGTCCGCAGGACCCGGGAGGTGCAGGGATTGGCTGCTGGGCTTGGAGGGCAGCTGGGGGTGGCACAGCAACTTACACACACGGTCAACACTGATCTATACACTATACCGCACTACAGTGCACTGTGAAGTCAGAGCACGCATAGTGGTAAAATCAACAAAATAGCTGGTCTATAAAATATAACAGTATAAATCTCTTACTGTCTGCCCTTTTCTCATGCCAGCAGGAAGTTCATCAGGGTCAGGTTAAAAACAAAGTACCTGGTTCAACTCTAAAATCCCAGTCAGACATTTTGGCATGTCCTAACACTACAGTTTACCAAATCAGTGGTGAAAAAAAAAAATCTCTGTGAACATAGCAGCCCCAGACTCTCAGGTTGCTGGCTGGCCAAGTTCCACTCTCCAGGGAACCATGAGGGATCGTCTTACCAACTCAAAATATATGGCTGCTCCATCAACAGTGACAAATTACCTGAGGAGGTGCACAGAATGTGCTGTCCTGTGAGATCCATGTCCTGCTGAGAGGGTCTCGGCGCCTCTCCGGCAGCAGCCTTGACTTTCGGGCAGCCGCTCGGCCCTTCAGGTCCACATCCTCGTAGGGGTTTTCTTTGTGAGACTCTGCGGGGAGACAGGGGCATGAGAAGACCTACGACAGATAGGAATGCTCATCTCTGAAGGAGGTGTTCTGAAGTGTTTGCGTGTGTGAGAGACCCACGTAGGAAAAAGGAAGATGAAAAGCAAGAGAGGAACTGCACTTTTTGCATTAAATAATTATAAGATCTGGGCCTGAGTCTTGCATGCATCATGCTTAGGATGAATCTTTAGAGGAATAAGGCATCCAAGAGTTTCTGGAAAGAGTCCCTTCTGGGCAATGACCTTGACAAAGACTCTCCAGCCAGGCCGCTGAGCCATTGAGGAGTCACTGTGAGAGCATGCAGAGTGTCAGGGCTGGAAATCTATCTGTCCGGTATTCATGTGCAAAACCTAGTAAGGAAGTGGCAACAGTACAATGTTGTCGCAATATTAGGTACATGTGTTCAGTAAGAGAACATACTCTTTACATTAACAAAGTAAACATGTCGCCAAGCAACTGTTACTCAGATAGACGAGTACCTGAAGACAGAAAAAGAAAAAAACCTCACATAGCTGGCAAACATTTTCACTTGGGAAATAAGCTGGACGTGTTGGAATCCCTGTTCCACAACAACCACTGGTCCATTGAACCATATTACGAATGGGTCAAAGGCCTCTGAGAAAGTTACCAAAGTTTAAAATATGAAATACAGAGCTGAGACATTCTGGAAGCAATGCGTGGGACAGCAGTGACCAGAAAATAACGGAAAAGATTTTTGGTTTGGCTTCAAATTTTGATAAGGGAATGACATAGAACATATAAGCTTTTAAAACAGTAACTTTTGGACTCAAAGAGAGGAAATTATGCTGCACTGTGGCACATTAGTTTTTTTTTTACAAACACACACACACACCCCCTCTATGAGGTGTCACCTTACAGTGATGGAGGGGTTTGTGTGTCCCAGTGACCCTAGTAGTCATGTTGTTGGGACAAATGTCCCTAGTAGAGTCTCCTAAGACAAATAAGTCCTAGGTGGGGATCCAGACTGAATGCAATTCAAACGACCCTTATGAAGAATAAAAACAAGGAACCAGAAGATGCTCGCCAACGAGCTCCTCCACCAGGCCTGGCTCCAAGGCAGGGCTCCGGCATCCCTTTTCTGGGTGAGGAGCTTGTTGGTGAGCACCTGATGATCGGACCTTCATCCATGGGGCCCAATCCAGTGGTGGACGCATGTGGTAAACTGAGTCATCAGGCTAAAGGAATAGGCCTTCTGGGCTTGGTTAGCTTTGGGGCTTCGGAGGCAACTGACAGGTAGCAGAGGTGGAAAGTTCTGGTCCAGAAAGTACAAATCCAGACCAAGATTTTCTTTTAACCTATCAGCTGAATATAAAGCGTCACAGTGGCAGAGAGAATACTGGTTGATTGAATTTGTACTCTCTGGACCTGAACTTTCCACCTTTGACAGGTAGCGGCAGGCTAGGTGGAGTGCGGCTTTAGCCGTTTCGGAAGCAAAAATTTGGGTGTTGGAGAAATTTGGTGACGCCATGGAAAATCATTTTGATTGGTTCTCACAAACCGTAAGGCAACTCAGGAGGGTGAAGCAGGGCTTTGCGCATGCTGTTTACAGCAAGGATGGAGTGCTGTTGACCTCAATTGGGGATATAGTTGGGTGGTGGAAGAGCTGCTGAATCCCACTAACATACCTTCCTTGGAGGAAGTGGAGTTGGAGGACTAAGAGGAGGACTTGCACAACTTGAGGGTGGAGTTCACTGAGGTAGGCAAAAAACTCTCCAGTGCTATGGCTTGGGAGGTAGAGAAGAGTCACCTTATGTTCTTAAAGGTTCACATGGATGACAATGGGCTATCTTCAGTGAAACAACTCTACAACATTCCATGGAGGTCAGGGACAATGCCAATGGATTGACAGATGGGGGTGGAGATCCAAATCTTTAATAAAGGGAACTGGAATGTACGTTCCAGCCTCCCTGGGAGCTTATGCCAGGGTACTGGAGGTTCATCCAAGGGTTGGACCTCAGAACCAGGAGGAACAATGCGGAGCAGCTCCTTACCCCCCCCAAAACTACTAGAGGGTTCATGGGAGTTTGCCCAACTAATATAAGTGTGTTTTGTGGACTTGGAAAATGTATACAACCATGTTCCTCAGGGGGTCCTGTGGGGGTGCAGGCCCACGGCTACGCGCCATTAAGTTTCTGTACAACTGGAGTGAGTGCTTGGTTCACATTGCCAGTAATAAGTCAGACTTGTTCCTGATGGATGCTGGACTCCATCAGGGCTGCCCTTTTTCACCAATTCTGTGCATAACTTTTATGGACAGAATGTTTAGTTGCAGCCAAGAGGTGGAGGGTGTCCAATTTAGTGACCTCAGAATCACATCCTTGCTTTTAACAGATGATGTGGTCCTGTTGCTTTCATCAAGCTGCAGCCTCCATCATGCACTGGGGCTGTTTGCAGCTGAGTGTGAAGCACCCAGTTTGAAGATCAGCACCTCCAAGTCTGAAAGCCAGTTTTGTCAGCCGGGGATCAGACCAGCAGGGCCCCCACCCAATCCACAATGCACCGAACCCCTGACATTCCCATTGCGGGTGGTGGGCCCACCTGGGGACAGTCCCGCGTGCCTCTTTTGGGCTGGGCCCGACCGGGCCCCACGGGCCAAAGCCCAGCCACCAGGCACTCGCCAACGGGCCCCTCCCCCAGGCCTGGCTCCAGGGCGGGGCCCCAGTGACCCTAGTCCGGGCGAGGGAAACGAGACCTTGATAGAATTCTTTGTCATAAGGGTTTTTTCGGATTGCTCTTTGTCTGGCCCTCCCCAGGGACCTTTTTGCCTTGCAACTTTATCACCACACTTGTCATACCTGTTAGGCCACTATTTCTGCTTACCAGTTACCAGTCTGACAGAAATCTGTTCCATTTAAGAATCTGATCCATTTTATAAGAAACAATGCTTTCATCATAAACATGTTGAGCGTACCTAAAAACATTTTCCAACATTTTCTTGCATGCATGAAGCAATTTGCATGAATCATCACCCAACTATTTTGATAAACAGGAGTGGCAAAACAGATCTGAGATAGCAGCCTTAACAAACAGAAATTACTTCAACATAAATTTGTGCCATTCATTGATAAGCTCAACAGAAACATCACATTAACTGTGAAGTTTTACTACAATTTTCATGCTTCCTGACACAGAGGACTGAGCAGGCCCAAGAGCAGGAGTAATTTAGTAAGGGGGCAACAGAAATTGTAGAGGAGAGTCAATACTTTGGCAAGTGGGCGTGACTAACCATGAAACACTGTGATACTGCTCAGAGAGCGTTTACTCCTTATTTTGCTTTGGTAAAGCCAAACAACGACAAACACAGGTATATTACAACAATTGTATTAAATGGAGAGAGAACAGCAAGGTTAACAATTCAGCCGAGGGTAAGTACTTTACTAGGTGCATAGGCATCGACCGATATTTCTGTTCACTAAGAATCCTCACTCAATGAAAGTTCACTCAACGAATCTAGTTTTCATCATACATGAAACTACACAGAAAAAAAAACATAAAAGTACACAAATCTGATTTCCCCTCTATTGCGCTGCGATGCTGAGCAATGCCCCGTGAGGACTCACCATCGTCCAGTCTGGGAAGTAAACTGGTGAGGAGGACTGAGTCTGTGTTCTGATTTGCATACACAACCACATTGCCTTGTCAATAAAGGGCACAGCCACCCGCTCCAATATGGACCTGATTCAGAACTAGAGTTTTTTTTTTCATAGTATTGTAGTAGATAAACTGGAATGCAAAAATGAGGGGGCACAGTATGACAACTGAGGGGGCAATGCTCCATTGTGCCCCCCCCAATAGCACAGGGTCTGGGACTGAGTCTGAATGCTCTAGCGTTGAGTACTGAAATTAGAGTATTCTACTTCATATCATTCACACTGCAAAGGAAACTTAACAAGGCTAAGGTGACCCCTCAGTGTACTACAATAACTTTGCAATGAAACCCTTTAATGACAATCTTCTGGAGAAATGATACATTTCCATGGCTCCTGGGGCAATTGTGGGTACAAATTAAAGGATCTGGTTCCAAAAAGTCAAACAACCCACTTGGGGGCACACCTACCCAGCATGCAGTGCAGCTATGGAACGCTGCTTCACTGCTTTTGAATGCGTCATTCCATAAGATACTTGTGGGCTGACTTATACCACAAATGCCACAAATAGTCTGAAATATCACCGCTAAGTACTGTAAACATAAAACTGCAGCCAAAAACAAGAGTCACATTCAGATCTCATAACGATCTAAATATGTCAGATAATCCAGCATTCCTGAAGCACAAAAAACATGTTGTTGAATGAGATTATCATTCAGCATTATGCACTAGCCAAGCCATAAAAATGAAGCAGTTACAATTAAGCACTTTGCTCAGTGGTATTGCAGAAACTTTCCTCCGACAGTCCATCATTGCGTCTCAAATTGCATGGGCCAAATTCACATGAGCATTATTTGGTTCAGATGAACTAAAACATGGGACAAACTCTCATGGAGCCATACAGCCATACTTAGATGAAAACTGCTTCATCCGTTTATCTGTGGGAATAATCTTTGTGGGGAATTCTATCTCTTATTACACTGTGCTGCTTCACTGAAGCAATGAACGCTGTCAGCTAAAGCTGATGTCATATGGTTTAACCTGAAGAAGGCTCTCCTTGAGAAAGCCTACAGTCACTAAAGTCACAACGACAGCTGGACCTGATGATGGGTGGTCGAAAAGACCACTGCTGTCAGTGCATTTCTGTTGACCTCCTGGACAAACTGTACCACTTACCTTTTTTGGCTTTACACTGACAAACCTCAAATACAGGCAATGTTCACACTGTCTGAAGCATTAAGGACAAAGGGATATATCAAGACCATGCTCCAAACAACAATGCTCAGGTGCTTTAATAACAGAAAGTACCAACACATGCATCTTGGAAAGCACCAGTGATGATTGACATACTGATGACTCTCTTGTCCTGCATTCACCTTCCACCTGCTTACACAATACAGGATAACTGTCCCAGGAAGCCCAGGTCACCAGGAAGAGGGCATCCTGGACAGGATGCTGCTCCTTTGCAGTCTTATTATTAGACCAAAAAAACAGCTGAGTTCAGTGATGCGTCACTTAATGTTTAATGATTACTCATATTGTCACATCGGGAACAGGGATGCAGGCGAAGGGAGCCGTGGATACGAATAAACGGGATTCATTGCGGGGTAACACACTCCAAAACACAGCAACGTTAATGACCAGACTGGGGAAAACATACCTAATGCAGACCTAAATACATTGGACTAATGACAGCAACAAGAAACAGCTGGTAAACACGGGGAATCCACACCGGGTAAATGAGGGGGCGTGGCACACGGAAGCAGCTGACGAGCGGGGCATGACACATGTAAGGGTATATACGTCTCACAATATGACAGGCAGATTTTTCCCCAGTTACCAGTAGATTTATTTTCATTTCAAGCCAAACTTTAATAATCAGAGGGCCATATGCAGTACACAAATGGCTTCAAATTGGTACATTCCACAGCTGAAATCTCCCGGTGACATTCATGATTACAGTATAGACTTGGAGTTGGCTGGATTAGAAAGCGATTCATTATTAAAGTCCTGGAAGAGAATTATCTTGTTGTGTCCCTAAGCTGCTGTCAGAGGAGGCTTGGCCAAGAAGATACTGTAGATAGAAGTCACCACCATATTCCAGTGGTGCAAACTCCATCAGCAACAAAACACAAACAGGGGCTACATATTCAGCAGCATTCATCATTTCCATACCTTATGCCACATGAACCACTCCTGCCCTCCACCTCCACCTCCATCTCCTTCCTACCATCTCCTACTATCCTTTTTGTGATGAACATGTCTACACACAGCTTCTTGCCCACATAACTGATCCATGGTCAGTATTGAATTAGCTCTCTACATATGTGGTTCCACATGAAGGTCCCCTTGATGACGATAAAGCTTTTCCTAGCTTCATTTTGCTTTTTGGTAGAAAGGAATCCATGTCATTAAAAAGCCAGCCCCGTGGGACTGGCCGGTCCAGAAGACAGCTATGTGAACTACATCCACAGCCAGGGCTTCATGCGTCACTGAAATCAGCTGGATCCACAGGAGCCTATTGGGTCACATACTTCCTTAAAGCCCTGGCAGAGAGCTTACAGCAAGAATGAAGCAAGTCATCATATGCTGATTTATATGGGAATGCAGTGTAGATATGCGTCCTGTTAGATTCGAGTGAGCTGTCGTAACTCTGCTGTTTTGTTTAATCTAATGAGGTTTTATTTCAGAAACACAGAGTTGTAGACTTACGGGAAGAGCTGTCATCAAACATCTGAGCAAACTACACATTAGTAGCCAAACTATCTACACTGTAATGTCATATCTGTAAAAAAAATGTTTTATATTTTCCAAACCTCAAAATTATTTAAACATAAAAATTGAACTCGGTGAAAGCTAGCAAAAACCTCCCTGAAAATGGAAGAGCAAACATTAGGCAGCCTGAAAGTTTCATGCTGACAATCTCTGCTGAATTATCTGCTGAATCACACGGCAAACAGTGTAAAGAAGATGTGTGTGATTTTGATTAGAAGAAAATATGGTGATGGTGAGGATGGTTTTTATGTCAGACGTAGTCCGTGATCTGCATGCACTCCACACACAGGAATAGCATGATTTCCTCAACAGCAAAGCCGCATGCCAGGCACTGTCATTCAAGGCATTCCAGCGTACTTGGCAAGAATCAGGCTACCAAGCTTCCAGGCTGCAGTCAAGTCCCAGGAGTTTGCCAACATTAAGTATTTTCACTTGTGTGAGAAATGTTGCTGGTATGTTAAATGCTGCAGGGACTGTGAAACCACTCGAGGTGTTTATCATTCCATGTAATGCTTCCCTGTGTATTACTGCAGAAAAGGACTATCCTTGCCTTGTAACAGCAGCATTGCCACCTTGGCCATAGACGGCTTACTAACCTACGATGTCCTCGTAGGCGTTCTCCTCAGTGGCGCTCTTGAAGCCGGGTCGGCTGCAGGTGTCCGGGCAGGTGGTGCCATTCTCCGTGGGTGAGGAGGGGTATGAGGACAGGAGGCTGCCTGTGTCTTCTGATTCACATGACTCTCTGAGCCACAATGATGCACGTCCATATCAGCCAAGAGAAAAACAAGCAGAAGAGAGAGTGACTGCCAAGAAGATGCATAGGGCCTAGAGGTCCCATGATGCGCAGAGGTCTGGATGATCTCCTTCGTTCATGAAATTCTGCAAGGTGCCCTCTTTGCTAAGAGGGACCAACAGTGCAGGTCAAAGCTACTTCAGACTTCTGGAGAAGCCTATAATATCTCTTTAGTATTTAAGGCTCTCACCTATAATGCATTATGGTCAGCATAAGAATTAAGAATCTTTGTAATGTACTATGAAGGTATCTATAATGCATTATAGATGAGAGCTTCACTGGAGCTTATGAAGTATTATAATCAATACCATAATGCCAGATAACTGTCAATAGAAGATGCTGTAATACTTTATTAATTCTTATACTGAGCATTGTAATATATTATAGATGCTTTGTAAAGCATTATGAAAGTTTCTATAATACATTATAGATGAGAGCTTCAAATAAAGTGTTACTTTAGTTTTTGGTGACATTGGAAAAATTAAGCCAAGAGCAAGATAAAAAAAAAGTCTGGATATATCATTATGCAAATATAAAGTAATGCTCTAATGTCCTCTTTATTAGAAGCAAATGTCCTCTTTGGTTACACTGAGCAAAACCTTGCACATTTCATTGTCATATGAGTGCATTCCAAAAGCATGTCTCACAGCTAGCACATGTTAAACCACCTGAATGGTGCTTAACAGCTACACTTTCTGACCTACAGCTACAAACCTTTGTTGTTCATTTTTGTATTGAAGCGGAATACTTACAAGAGCCGGTAAACCATTTGGCATTTAAATATTTAGCAATCAAATCCAACACATTTTGGCTCTTTGATGTTTTGTAAAAGGGTTCCCTATATTTTATAGCTTTGAGTGGGAACCGTAATAATACATAGTATCTAGTGAGAATCATTACTGTACAAGTGCTTAATTTATTTTTAACAAAATGCTTTTAAATCTCAATAATCACCCACATTCTTCTCCATTATTTAATAATGTATCCCTTTAGACTGGTCATTAACTTCAAATGACAGGTAGACAGAGACAGACAATTGATGGCTATATGGAGATAAAGCTAAATCAAGACACAAAAGAAGACTGCGGTATAATTGTCCTTGAAAAACAAAGCCAGCTCTCACACGAAACCAGCACAGCCAATACCTGACCAGTTACCAGCAACCTTGAGATGTGACTGATATGTTTGCAAATCTGAGCAAAATAAATGATCCGTCTATCTGACGAACTTGCACAGGCAAAGTAAGTGAGTAACCAGATACACATATTTCCCAGTGTGAGAATTGAGATGGGAATGTTCAAGCTGCCAGGAATGAGGCACTATACAAGGAAAGCTGGACGAAGTTACTCAAACATCTCTCATTATCAATTATTAGTTATTTATATCTGGGGGCTGTGTGCTGGGATCTCACCTGTCTAGGGCCCTCCTGTTACGGCTGCCATCTGTGCCTTGTGCCCTGCAGGGTGGCGGGGTGGAGGGAAGAGGGGGTGGGGCCTTAGCACAGCTGCTGGGGGGTAGACCATTGTTTGATAATGTGCTGCTGTGGCTCCGGTTAGCCTCATACTCGAAGGTGCGCTTGGGTTTGGGCACAGGGTTAACCGACATGCCTTCCTGTGTCTTGGCAGAGGGTGTCTCAGTGCTCCCGGTACGGGCCAGGTCAGGGCTGGGTTCCTGCTCGGGCTTCGCCAGCCTGTCGGGTCCAGGTGCGGAGTCCGGCTCTGCTGTCACCGAGCTGACGTTGGCCCGTTTGCTGGGGCGTGCGGCTTCCGCGTTCTCGGGCCCGCCTATCGTGAAGGATCTATGGCGCACCCTGTCGGAGATGTAGCAGCTGCTGGGGTACTGCGGCCCGGCCCTCGGGGGGTTCTCCTTCAGCGCCTGCTCGATCTTCTGTATGCGGCTGAGCACGGCCGACGGCTCCCTGCGGCTGGTCAGGGAGCGCAGGACGATCCCCGAGGCCTCGGCCTTGCCAGGCCTCTTCTCGAAGTGGCTGAGGCAGCTCGGCTCCGGAGCAGCGGCCTCACCCTCCTTCGTCTCTGCGTACGAGCAGCCGGAGAAGGGAGTGGACATCCTCCGCAGGCTTTTGATGTCGAGAGTCTTATTGCTGCAGGAGGAGGACAGGATGGTCGGGCATGCTTCCCCCGCCGGCCCCTGCTCGCCCAGCTGCCGCTTCTCCAGACACAGGCTCATCCTAGGAAGCACTACTGTCTGATGCTCCCATACTGAAGTTTTACTATGAACGCCAGCAGAGTGAAGGCCAGTGATGGAGCGGCCCAGTGACAGGCTGCGCTGGTGGTGGACGTGAGTTGAGGGCGGCCCGAAAGACAGGCTGCTCCGGCTCCCCGAGCCGCTGCTCAGTTCTGCTCCACTCCGGCTGCCCTCCTGCTTGTTGTCCTTCTGCTCCTGGCCGCCGCCTCCTTCACCCACCGGAGCACAGGCCTCCTTAGCCTTCAGAATTCGCTCCTGAGTGCTGAGGGCGGAGCTGCTGTGCAGGCGGATGGTCTTGCCGGCCCAGGCACGCAGGCTGGAGGCCCGGCCGTCGGCTGCCTTGAGGGGGCTGCCCGGCGAGCAGCTCTCGGCACTGTCACTCTGGGGCTGAACCGGCTCCTTCAGTTCAGGGAGGATGGGGGGCGGAGATGCCGACTGACACCTGGGACAAAGCAAGGGGGTGATCAGCAGCAGGATTTCCCAGCTTCAGTCACAGATAAACAGATAAAACGGAATCACATGTCAACATTAACTGAAAACCCCTATCACAAACACCAAGAGCATAATAAAAAAACAACCCGGGTGTGCAATACAGGTAGATTTTCTGCCAAGTAACTGATCATCAAAGACGCTTAGAGCACATGGAAGAAAACACACCTCTTTTGAAAACTGGGGAGGAGAAAGTAGAGCGCAAGAGCATGAATAAGATGGATTCATTCTCAGATATGACTAAATGTGAAAACACTGACCTCTAATGTAAAACAATCCGTGGAAAAGCACCTCTGCAATTTAACACTGGCAGAATCTAATTAAAAGTCAGAGCCAAAGAAAATATAATTCTTTGGTAAAAACGAATGCTTGGATTTTTCCGTGTAATATAATTATGTGGGTAGAACATATGCAGACCCCACTCATGGAACTACTGAACACAAGAAGAAAAGACCCTCATTTCACCCGATTGAATTAAACCAAGTGGCGCTTTTCATGGGAGCTTCTGAGGACAGTACATGCATCTTAGCAAATTTTAATTTAGTTGAGTAGTTAAAACTATTACCCAGAACAATTGCCAAAATTAAATGCCTTGAGACTTCTGGTCTGGTCACCTCCAGGGACTTAAACAAACAACCTTCAGGAGTTCAAGTCCTTAACCACTACCACTCCTTAGAATAACAACCCAAAACTGCCTGTCAGCCCCACAGTCAGGTTGCCCTTGGCAATGGACCAAAGCATGGACCAGAACTGAATCCTAAGAGAAATACATAGATATTCTCACCTAGAATGGAATCGCTACCACCTTCCACTCTTTTCCAAGGAACCGTAGAACTGCAAGGCTCCATCTGAATACTAGACTGAAGCACGCAAACTGTTGTAACAAGAATAGTAAGAGCGATACTGAAGCTGAGCAGAATCCAACAGGATGATCCAGAGTGCAGGTTGGGACAAATAACAGCACACCCCCACATCATGTGACTAAGGGCAAAAACTGGAGGGGGCGGGATGGGGGTGGGAAAAAGACCAGCACCTGGATACCTCAAAGCGCCGGCCGGCTGTGTGTGTGAATGTGTGTGTAACCATGCGTGCACCACAGGAGGGAATCTGTGTAGAAAGCCCCCCCCGCCTCAGAAGAATGGGAGAGCATTCATTCTGAATGTCAGGATTTTAACCCCTCTCTTATGTGCTATATTGTTATTTCAGCTGAAGTCATTACAGGCATTTTGCCATATTGTACAGATACTTTCAACAAATTAGACATTTTGCATAACAGTAATAAGACTCTACATTCAGAAGACAATGTGTTTGTGTCTATTTAGCTAGGATATTGTATTTGAACGCTACAATAATACTTCCTCATGTTAACTAGATGTATTTGCATAATTGTGGTCGGTTGAAAAGAGGATCGTCCAGTTTTCCAAACATGATTGCCCAAGGTTTATCAAGCAGAACACATTATTTTTACTTAATTCATTAAGTAGCAGGCAGAGTGACAGTGTGTAAATTCAGCTCTTACCATACAATCCCTGTAGTAGCACCTTTGAAGCCTGTAAGGAGGCTCTATGACCTGGCATCATGAGACCCTGATGCCTGAGTCCAGGTGTAGCCCTTCCCAAAAACCACACCATGCTGTGCTGCTAAAAAGCCCATTTTCAATCCCCACCACAGCTCAAATAGACCAATAAGCATTTACACCCCTGCAGCAAAATATAATGCCCCCCTTATACATAATATGGTTCAGTTTGATGTCCAAGGCAAGTCAAACAAATTCCCTGGAGGCATAATAAGCCCTTCCTGTGCCAAAAGTAGACTCCAAAGTAGTCAAGCAAAAGTCAAAAATGTGAAATGAAAAAAAAAAATAGGATAAGGAAATATTTTATTTAGCATATTAGAAACAGATCACAATATTCAACAATGGTACTAAAATAATGTGCTTGTATGAACTATTCCAGTGGACCTATTTTTATTTACAACCAGGGCTGTACTATATCTCCAGCAGGCCCACATCCCATCCGTATGAAGTTGCCCAAATTAAAATTCAATCCACCATAGAATAACAGAGCACTTTTAAAAATACCCCCCGGACAAGCCTTGGCTTTAATGGTTCCAACAGCCATAAAACAGATCTGTTAGATTCCTTGTGAGTTCCTACAGTCTATGCCAAAAGCAAGCAAGTACAGGACCCCTCCGAGCTGCTGAGCCAGATTCGGACCCGCGGGCTCCAACAATCCAGGACAGGCCGAAAAAATGAGCCCAGCAGAAACTCCAGCCACATACTGTGAGGGGCCAATCGCACAGGGGCCCCCTGACACACTGGGGCGCTGTAAAGAGGGAAACTCAGGACAACTGCAAGGACCCCTGGATGACAGGGGCCCCAAAAATTTGTAACATAATTGGATTGGATAAAAGGAAGGGTTGCCAACTGTCATGCATCCCGCGTGACACTCACATTTTCAAACTCTCACACTCACTCAAGAAATCTTACAGCAAATGTATATTATTCCATTATAAACCTAAAATTAGCTACAGCAAAAGCACTGGGGTAGTTTGCAAACCCTACATACTATTTACAATGTAATGAAACTGTTACGTACATGATAATGTGTGTGCAGACTTGTCTCGAATTGAAAATCTCACGCCAGCCAGCCAACCAAAGTTGGCAACCCTGAAAAGGCAGGCACTCTGGGTCACTGAGATCAAACAGGGCACAGGTCACCCTCTTCGCTCCACCATCCCGCCCTCC
>JAODJU010000007.1:23579592-23590095 GCA_026776725.1 Gnathonemus echidnorhynchus | reverse complement strand
TGTCTTGACCAGGACCACACCCCTAAATGCATTGAAGCAACTGCCATGTGATTGGTTGATTAGATAATTGCATTAATTAGAAATTGAACAGGTGTTCCTAATAATCCTTTAGGTGAGTGTATGTCTACTGCTTAGAAGAAGATGCAAATGCAGTAAAATGCAGTGCAAATATAGATATTTCAGGTATCTTTTCACAGTTTTTACATGTCATGCATCCTTATTTAAGACACGGGGGTGGTTAGAGTTAGGGCTTGGGGGGCAGAGGATAATTACAGAAACATCACATGCAAAAGGACTTTGATGTGACTAAATCACAATTACACACAGTCACAGTAGTGAGTCGTTTAGCTGAATGCCAATTAGCCATATGGGCCAGACACAAAAGAGGCCTGACAACTGATACGTTTATATGGGTTTTCAATACAGCATGAGGCACATAAGAGAGTGCTAACTGGCCCTAATGGTCAGTGTGCAAACTGTAGTTGCATCGGTCATAAATACCACAAAATTATTTTATGTTTTTTCAGTGAACATTCAACATTCCAATGTTTCGGCATACAGAGATGAAAAGTCTCAGGGTAATGGGCAGTAACTTCATTTCAAAAATTACTCCCGAACTGAATCAGCATCTCTGTGGCCCAATATCAACAAGTTTTGCAAAGCCGGGGGGGGGGGGGGGGGGGAGGGGGGGGTAAGAGGGGTTACAAAGGGGACACAAAACCTGGCCTCCAGAGTGACGGGAAAAGGACATTTACTCAGATGGGTCACCTTTCACCAATTTTCCTGACTCTGGATGGGTTTACATTTACATTTACGAAGCCCACGGGAATCTGGCCAGTTAGCACTCTGTTATGTACCTCATGCTGTATTGAAAACCCATATAAACGTATCAGTTGTCAGGTGGGATCACTCTGTCAACCATGGAATTTGAACCAGCAACTAGAGCTGCTCAATTATGGCAAAAATCATAATCATGATTATTTGAGTTTGATCTCATTACTCAGTTTGTTCTTTGATTATTGCCACTTCATATATTTTATGGATAAAAATCTAGAACTGATTTAATTTCAAGACAATTCACCCAAAATGAATGCAACAGAAATATATGAAAACACGGAGTGAAAAGGGATCTCACAGAAAATCACAGAAAATGTTAAACTATGACGTTTTCAAACGTCCTAGGAACATTGTACAGGTTCTCAAACTGTGGGGTGCAATATGATTTTCTGAATGTTTTAAAATAATGTGTTTTTTTGTTGCCAGCCCCCCCTGCTCAGCAAATTTTATCAGTGGCAATCTGGTAACTAAATGGCGAAATTGTTACCCAAGGTGTCACTTAGCCCTGGTCCTACCCCTGCACAATTAAAGATATAGCAAAACCCATTATTTTATATATACCACTACTCCCATCAGTTTTTATACAAAAATACATATAAAAAACACACAGTTTCACTAATAATCCTAATATAATAATCTAATCTAATAATCCATTCCACTATGTCCTAAGCATACTATATCAGTCAGACCATTCCCTGCAAATCTTAGGGGACTTGTAGGTAGGTAAAGGTCAGTGGCTTTCAGAAGTGATGGGAATGGCTGTACATTAAAAATCCAGTACCAATAACATGCCCAGAGAAGACATACAGTCATAAGCCTTATATGCAAAGAGCTGAAGTACATAACAAGGAGGGATGCAGCCCTGTATAAGACCTACTCTCCTGTGGCTCAACATGCTACACCAGCTAAATGGAAATCTATAGAGATGTATGGACTTACCATATGCTGCCTGTCACACAGGCTTTTACCAGACATGATAATCCCACCCACCGTGGGCCTGTCATTGTCACATCACAATTTCTATTCCCTGGGAAAGGGCTCCCTTGGACGACCTGCATATGTCACTTAAACACCCACATTAATTAAGAAGGGATTTGGGGACACAATTCATTGCCTGATTTTTTGACCTATACCTGTACTAGCCATTTTCCATGGTCCATTTTGACTGGCACTAAATCAGAACGTTGACCCACATAACACACCTCTTGCAGAAATATGACTACAAACAAGAACTACCACTGACATCAGGAAAGAATAAAATTATTTACTCATTCTTAAGAGATATGTGTCTTCAACATACTGAAGTCCTGTCAGGTGAATAATATGCAGTATGGTATTTCTCTTGACACCAGCCATAAAAGACCTTTCACTCTACATATTAAAGTTTGATTAGTTCCATGTACCATGTTTCATGGTTTTAACCTCTGCTGAAGTGATGTAGAAGGCCAGGTTATCTCCTTTCTTCTCAGATAACTTAAATATTTTCTTCACTTTAGCAACTTAGCATACACACACAGCATTCTGTGTTTTTCTATGGAAGATGTATATGTATGCATGTCAAAAGCAGACATACCTCATTAGCTATAATTACCATTGCACAGATGATCTGATGGGAAAATCAATCCAGGAAAAGAGTTCAGGAGGGCAAGGACAGCCGTCTATCCACACTGGCCCCAGTGGCTTCAGATTGTAGATGTAGTAACTGGGGCAGCCTGCCAAGCGTTTGTGGGGCATACATTCTGTGTGCATGGACTATTCTCATCTAGTTTGGAAACAGGGCCATCACTTTTCTAGAGCAAAGGATTTTCCTCAAGATTGAACTGACTACTGAAGATTGACATCTTTCTCCTTGCCACTTAAACACACACACACACAAACACAGGTTTGTAATTATATCTTTGTGGGGCCTCTCCATTCATTTCTATAGGGAAAGCTCTAATCCCAACATGACAACCTTAACACATCAAAATAACAGGTTTTTATTAGAATGTGGGGAACATTTGGTCCCCACAATGTAACATAAACATAATCCACACACGCACACACTCTGTGCTCTGAGCAGCTGGTTTTGCAGACAAAGATTTTGAATGTCAAATATCATAAAAAATACCAACAAACTGTCTCTTAGTGAACACCTGTTACTTCATACTGTTGGATGGTCCACTGTTGGAATTTTATTCTTTTATTACACCTGTTGTCTACGTTAAAACACACAAGAGACAGCCTTACAAACTGCCGTTTGAATGTTTCTCACCAACTGATTTTCACCTGAACATCTGGCAGTAGGAAGTTCTATTCATACATACATGACAGTGCTTTTGAAATTGATGTATTAAGCTGTTTTCGATATAAGATTTATACTGATGATGACAATTGTATTTTGGAATTGCATTAAAATTCACTAGCAATGGATGAAGATAATATTATTTTATATTTTAAACTTATTTTATAAAATGTAATATTATATTACACATTTTGAGCTGCGATGCTGACGATAAGCAGTTGGAAGATGGGTCAATGACTGGACAGACAAACACGTCTTCCTTCTCTCTTCAGCTGTCTGCCTTAATCTAGACTTTAATCTAAGGTAAACTAGTTATTTTCAGAAAACAAAAACAAAACAGAAACTCTTATGCACTCTTAAAGCTAACTGAAAAAAAAAACTAAAATTGAAAATACAAAAACTAAATAAAAACAAAAATTAAAGATTTTTTAAAACTATAGTAACCCTGAAAGAGGGGAGTAACAGGCACAAAATTGTATTTGTGAAAACTGAATCAGTAAGTCAGAATCTGCAGACATAGTGCATAGCTCTTCCTTGACACAGCAGTGAAATTGACTTTCATATAAAATCAATCAAACTTTGATATATACAGAATATTATGTTCTATTCGGTTGTATTAAGTGGAGCTGCCAAATTGTCCACAGGTGTGAATGTGCATGTGAATGGTGTGTGAGCCCTGGGGTGAGTGATTCCCTGCCTTGGGCTTGTGGTTTCCAGGATAGGCTCCAGACCCCATGACACTGCATAATACAAGTGGGTATGGAAAATGGATGGATGGATGGATGGAGACGAGCTGGAGGGGGCCTTGAGAAGAAACAAGATACACCCCTACAGTCTGAGTTTGTTGCAGGCTTGTTCTTATCTCAGCGTTTTGGAGCATTGTGAGGTCAGATGAATATTTTTACTGGGAGGAAGAGATTAAGGCAATCCACAATACACATGAGACAAGACCAGTGTCTGAAACTACTAACCAAGGCAAATATTTTGCCAAAGGACAACTTACTAGTATTGTATGTGCGCGAGTCCGCCATCACCATAGCTCATTTCGTTTAGGTGTACCCCTATGTGTCAGTTGTACATTATATGGTTATACTTCTGCTTACCGTTTCTGAAGGAGGCAGCCTGAACTCATATCAAGTTAAACAGCGCCCTCTTTAATCGCTAATACTGTGCGCTACATCTCATTAAGCTATTGGACCGTACTAAGGAAAACACGCAGCTTCGTGTCAAAGAATAGACCCGGTATTTTGGATTTAGTTTCATTAGTCAGTTACATGCACCAACAGGTTATAACGTTTACAAATAGAGTCAGAAAAATGTATAATTTCACTTTAAACAATAATGAAACAGTAATGGAATAATGATAATAATAGTAATCATAATAAAAAAATAAAATAATAATAATAATAATAATAATAATAATGAAAAAGATACAGGAGAAAAACAAATGGGTTTGTTGGGAACTGAGAGTGGTCTGCTTACTTAAAGTTATTTGAAGTCCTCAGCCGTGCAAAACGGCTAAATTCTACAGAACTTTCCATCGCGTTTAAATCACAAAACATTAAAAATTATTAATTTATATTTATCCAATAGTTTTTTCCCACACAGACGTTTATAACTACAACATAAATCAGTTGAATGTTCATTATCGCTGGCATTTAAAGTTTAGTACGGTTATCTGGAAATATATTTTAGCTTCCTACCTCTGTTTGTATTATTTGCTTTCTTTGTTTTTCAGAAATCCATGTCTGGATGCAGCTTGCTTGCTCCTATATGAGATGTGCCTTATCATAACCGGTAACATAATTCTTTGGATTGCTGCTTGAAAACAGGAGCGGGGGAAAGGACAGGAAACGATGACGATCGCTCCATGACTAGTAACATATACACAGCCTAATTAAGAAATTCTTATAGTTCTGTGATCCTGTTTAAAATACATATATATGGCAAATAAAGATATTCACAACTGAACGTGAACACGGCAGCTCGTTCAACGTCATTCACGTTTCGTGAACATGTTTAGTTGAAAATGGATTCTAATACGTTTAAGTTAAATGCAGTCAAAATCCGGACATGTTTATATATAATGACATAAGCTAAGTCAGTTTGTGATGTTTAAGCAATTTTAGTAAGCTCTGATGTTACGCTTAACTCTGCGCTCCAGCATATTGTTGTTGTTTTTTTAGTTTTTTTTTTTTTTTTTTTGCTGCATGGACAACAAGCAACCAACAGACGGCGCAACAAGCTTTTGGTAAACTGGATAAACCTTTTTTCAGGCTGCACATGAATTAGCTAACATATTTTGGACTATTTCAGTTATTCAGCAGAACTAAAAACAAAGAGAAATGGCGATATAAAACTACTAACGTCACGGAAATGTCATTTTTAATGTTAGCTTAGTTACTTACTTAAACACCATTTCCCTGCGACCATTGCGGCGCCACGTGATTTAAATTGTCAGCTTTTCTAAAACATGCCCAATCACTCAAATGACAGTGCTAACATGCTTGGAGTCACCTTTAATACAAAGGAACACCTCCATTATAAGTACTTTTATATTCCCAGTTAATAAATCCATAACAAATTGAGTTTGGAAAATAAAGCGGAAGCATGGACCTTAAACCACACCTTTACTAAAGTTCGGGTATCTCTACCGGATCGTTCGATCAGTTATGGAAACCTGTTATTCACTAGAGCGTTATTGAAGATAGGTAATTTGCCGCAACAGAAGAAGGCAATTATGCCATCAGGGGCGTCTTCTGCTTTATATGTAGGATAGCACAGAATCAGCGGAAGTTTGTGCGGTTTTGCATCGTCTTGATGGCGGCACCGGCATGGACTGAATCGTCTCTGGCTCGCTCATCGCGACTTGGGCTGCAGGTGCTGGAGAGAGCACAGAAACGCAGTGTAGACTGGAGAAGTGTGAGCTGCTCTGGCCGCGTACGGCCGCCGGAAGATAAGCCGACGAGCGACGGCCGGGATCGGACCCAGTCGGGGAATCGGGCGGTAAAGGCAAAACACTTCTCTAACGTTTGTTTAATTTGGGAAATCTTGTGTTTCTGGTGTTGTTTTAACATCTTCAGTTTTGCGTTTCTCTGGCCAGACTTATGTTAGTATTTAGTGAATAATTAATTAATAATAAACATGTGCATTTTTCCCCCCAACAGGTAGCTGAACACGCATGTAGCAAGCTGAACAACACGTTTGATACCGTCATGCAGTTTATGGCAAACACAACCTGTCAATGCAAGGTAACATATAACTGTCGTAATTGCTATTTTTTAGCATTTACAGCATCCGATCCTTGGCCCTTAGCCAGAGCGACTTACATAAGTGCTATTTATCGCAATTTTATTCGAATATACATTGATTAAAATTTTTATTTGGCGGAAATTCTACTCGTCTGTGCCTGTGTGTGTAATTACTATTTATCGCAATTTTATTCGAATATACATTCATTAAAATTTTTATTTGGCAGAAATTCTACTCGTCTGTGCCTGTTCATGACCCCAATGAGTATGAAGTGAACCACGTTTGTAGGTATCATTCGCGCAAACTCCCTGCGCCACCCCGGACTATCTACGCTAAAAACGTAAGGAATGAGCCCTTTAATATCATTATCGGTGTCGATGCTGTCGACGTGCAGCTATGCTTAGCCATATGATTCTATTTTCTAGGAGCAAACGAGCACACCAGAGGATTTTCACATTTTAGTGTCTCCTGGTACTTACAAAATTACTGCTGCCTCTGTGGATGCAACCCAACAGACCCAGTTAGTTCAAATTAAAGCAGGAGAGAGTGTCCATCTTGCATTTCATCTTTAGTTCACCTCTTGAATGTTTTGTCATAACAAAGAATCTGTTTGTTCTTTGAGTATTCCAAAGAAGATTCTTTTTTGCCAATTTTTAAGCCATAAACAACATGCAAGTGAAGATTGGATTTTTATATTTTGATATGTCTTTGAGTGTATTAAATTCATATAAAAGCTTTATATACATTACTATGTAATGAAATAAAGATCTGGTGTGTTTCACTGCTTTTTAAAAGTAAGCATTTTCTATGTTTTTCAGTAAGCACCAGTATGAATTTTTCATGTATTCATTGTTCTGGATTCCAGTTAAGTGGAAAATAGTCAGTACTACCAGGTTTATCAAACTGTACATGGTTATGTAGTTTGTTTAATCAATTGTACTCCCACTCAACAAGCAACGCTTTGTGGATCGCACTGTTAGTCTATATTTTCATAAACTTGTTTTCTAATAGATTACTATATCGATAAAAGGAAATATGAGATACAGAAA
Source organism: Gnathonemus echidnorhynchus (assembly GCA_026776725.1). Classification (NCBI taxonomy): domain Eukaryota; kingdom Metazoa; phylum Chordata; class Actinopteri; order Osteoglossiformes; family Mormyridae; genus Gnathonemus; species Gnathonemus echidnorhynchus. The sequence goes on along the minus strand of JAODJU010000007.1, from coordinate 23,582,673 downwards.
TCAGAATTCACAAAGGGATTTGTAAAACATTTGGCTAAAACTGATTATGAATGTCCTCATATTTTTTTAATACGCAATAAGAATCCTGTACATGCTTTTCTGGAAAGGTACAGGTAATGTAAACAATGCTGATGCAACTGAAAAGCTTTACTTCTGCAGTCTCAATACTTTTGAATCAATGGCAGGATAGATGATAAAGCATCACCCTTAGTTATTGAAGTACACAAATGGTCAAAGCACCTCCTACCTTTGGAAATACCATTTGTGGGGAAATGAGGCAACCTTCTCATCAACCCTGAGCTCACAACACTGGAATATCAGGCAAAAAACTAGAAATGCAAACAATATTACACTGAGGCAAAGATGTTGCTCATCCTCACAACCGTGAAGCCTTAAAAACAGTCATGAGGGTGTGATAGGGACCCAGTCGCAGTGACTTGTTTCATGCTTCGCATCATACGACACGCTCGGCTTAGCTAAGCACCACGTGCCGGTCAAAGACAGACTTTCTCTGCTCCTGCACCTGCCTCCACCAGCGCTGCTGGGCGTGTTCCACCTTGTTCAGCACATTGGTGTGGGACGGCATGTCACGCATGTTGCCGCAGGGCTGCCGGTCCTGAAACAGACATAAAACGTCTTCTGTGCAATATGATCAAACAATGGCAAAACTATCTACCCCTTCAAACGGCCTATTAAAATCCACAAACATGCTCTAGATAAAGCAATACACACCCCAACATCATCATCATCACTCTGGATGAGCTGCAAGTGTCCAAACAGCCGTCTCTTCAGCGTGGGCTCCAGTAGGGTCAGGTAGACCATATAGAGCAGCAGCAGGCCCAGGAGGGACAGGTAAATGATGATGGTTACCTACAGTACAGGGTGTGGGTGCTCCATTAATGTATTGCACAGCCGCCCTGTAAATCTGCATCTTTAAACTGGGCAAAGTGTGTGAATGAGTGTCCTGTGAAGGCTTTGTGTCAATCCAGGGTGACCCTGCCATTTGTCCTGTTTTTCCTAGGAGATGGCAGACACTATAACACTACTGAAAAAGCAGCTATGAAAAGATGGATGGATGGATGGACGGATGGGTGGGTGGACAGATGGATGGGTAGATGAATGGACTAACTTTTATAGTCCCAGAACTCCGCTCCTCGTATCTGCATTCGCAGTGCAGACAGTAAGCCTCCACATCTTTTCCTTCCACAGGCATGGGTTTCACTACATGTAAGCAATTGCTGAGGAAATGCACAATATATACTGTTAAGACATTTACACACAAAAATAATGACAAAATGATGCCTTCTGCATGCCAAATTATACGGAGGTACTGTTCCTACCAGTCCTTGAGTGAGACATTCTGGTTATAGATCTTGCCATGCACATCCTTGTATGGGGGGCAAATACATTTACATCGTATATCTTCAGCATTCTAATAAGAAATGAAGGGATTACATGCTTAGCAAAAACGGTTCTAGGTAGGCTAACTGGACATCAAAACGTCATCATTACCATTTCCAAGGTGACAGCATAAGCACAGTAGTGGCCACAAATCACAGGACATCATAACATTTTCCACAAATCAAAATAGTACACTCGTTTTGCAAAATTATGCAGTATGGATAAATTTCTCTAAATGTTGTATCCATCCATCCATCTATTTTCTGTAACCACTCATCCTATTCAGGGTTGCGGGGGGTCCGGAGTCTATCCCGGAGGCTACGGGCGCAAGGTAGGGGAACAACCCAGGATGGGGCGTCAACCCACCAAAGGGCAATATTTAAAAAATTAAAAAGTAATTCAGCAGGCACAGAAAAGAGACTGTTTAAGAAAAAAATATTATATCTATATGTCTATATCATATGGCTGAAAATTTGCTATATTATGGTCTTAAGACTGGGCATCTGAACTATTTTCTTTAAATGTAACTTTTATTATTTACCTAAGGCACGGACACTGCATTCGTACGAATAGCTTCTGACAAAAACCATAACCATGTAAACTACACGGAAATCTGTTTGTAATGTCAAAGGACTATATCAGTTAGTAACACGCATAAAATATATTCCGATGATACTGTACCTTTGCGGCAGAGATCTCCGCTGACAATATCAATAGAAAACAAACCAATAAATACAGCTGTATACATACGTTAATACAGACATGAGTCATCGCTAATCTGATGTTACTTTTGTAATTTTTCCATCAAAAACATTCTTTTCAGAGATGATCTAACATGTCAAATCTGTCAAAACGTTTTATGCGATTAGTTAATCGGAGAGAAACCCATTTCCGGTCCGTCTAAATATGCTTCCCCGAGTAAACTTTAAACCATCCTTTCGAATGGAACTTTGCCCTCCTATTTTCATAATTCTGTTTTGCACATTCATATCATTAATAGCCGAAATGACGATAAATTTACATTCATGTGTCACCATAAGAGGGCCGGTCCTAGCCGGCAGCGCACCGCACCCCCCTACCGACCGTTACAGGTGATGCCAAATAAATGTGCACATGTTAAGAGTAAAATACAAGATGAGATATATATCCTATAACATAGATGAAGTTTCACTTTGTCTCGGGCGCAAGTGAAATCAGGGTTGCCGTGTCTCACGCATCTGGCGTGACACGCTTTCAGATTCTCACGTTCACGCAAGAAATCTTACAGCAAGTCTGTATTATTCCATTATAAAGATAAAATTCGTTACATCAAAGGCGTTGGGGTAGTTTGCAAAGTCTACAGACTATTTTCAAGGTAATAAAACTGGGACATACACGTAAATACGTGTGCAGATATGTCTCGAATTGAAAAACGAGGCTGAATTTGGCTACTTATTCGCAGTTCTTAATTCGGATTTTCCGGTCCACCTTAAATGCTTCTCAGTCCAATGCAATGACGCGATTGTGCCTGTAGGGGGACAATTTTAATACCTTAAACCAGTGGTTCTCAACCTTCCTAATGCCGCGACCCTTTAATACAGTTCCTCATGTTGTGGTGACTCCGAACCATAAAATTATTTTCGTTGCTACTTCATAACTGTAATTTTGCTACTGTTATGAATCGTAATGTAAATATCTGAT
>JAODJU010000007.1:23543090-23574598 GCA_026776725.1 Gnathonemus echidnorhynchus | reverse complement strand
GGTTTATTTATTGTTAGTTACTGTAATGTTGCGCTGCTTTATTTGGTTAATCGTTCAGCCTGTGAAGAAGGCATTCAGGTAAGAATTGCATTGTACTGTAGGATAACTCATTTCCTGGCGCATACAATTTATATTAGGTCAGCGTTCACGGTTCGACTTCTGATATTCAGATTGAGTTCTAGGTCAAACTGGTTTGTTAAACTTTCAAGAAATTCGAGTTCTAGTGAGTTCGAGAACCGAGGTACCACTGTATTTTAAATATTTATATGTATGAAGTCAATAAGATTTACATAATTATTGGTCTGCCTTGCCAGCAACTAGAAGATTGCTGGTTCAAATCCTGTGAATGCCAGGAGTGATTCTACTCCATTGGGCCCTTGAGCAAGGCCCTTAACCTGCAACTGCTTCATCCTGGGTATGATGTTAATCTACATCCAGCCCTATAAGGAGGTCCTCCAACTTACAGGGAATAACTTGGGGGTTGGTTGCAGGATTGACACTCCAGCCACCGGAAAAAACCTCACACTGGTCCATTTGGACTGGTGTGGTGCTGAGGTTTCACCCGCCACAGGGCTGCATGCTCCTTACCTTACCTTCTAAACTTGCCCTGGCCAGAAAATATCCTCGTCCCAGACAAGAATAAAAAAATCAGTTACTACTGTGTGCTATTTGTTTTATAATTGTGTTCTATAATACAGTGGAAACTGCTTATAGTGATTGACTGCTTATATGGATCAAAAAGCTTGGGACAGAATAATTCCTGTACAAATACTGTTTAAATAATTCACTTATAGAAATCAAGCAGTCTGCTTACAGTGTTCATTTTGGGTCTTTTAAAACATGGCAACATATGGAAAAAAATTAAAACTCAGGTGATTTTTTATTTTTTTTTTTAGCTTTACTTTGATAAGCCTACTTTGCCTTGCGGTAACCCGTCTGCTTCTGACTAGCTACCTGAGGCTGCCTGCTGCCTGCACAGAAAACACGACGGGAAAATGAAAGTCATTTTCTCTCAATGACAAATCTAGACTCATCAAAAGCCACTGACATGCAGCAGCAAAACTACAGTAAGAGCTTTGAGACAATTTAACATTGTGAAAATGCACTGCATAAATAAAACTGAATTGAACTGAATATTTATGTACAGTACTGTACTGTATTTTGCGTATTTGAACTATACACAGTTCTGTAATTTAATTTGTACAGCTGTACTGTATTTGAAATCATCAATAAAATTAAGTAAACAGTGATGCTGTTCGTTTTATTACCTTGTATTTATGTAATAAATTTACAAATATCAATTACATGATAATCTGCCTGAGACATAAAGAAGAAAAGAACACTGGCTATAATGATCATCTACTTATAGCGATCAATTTCACCCAGACACAAGTAATCACTATAAACGGTTTCCACTGTATTATGAATTTTTGTGTGATTGACGGAGTTGACAAAATGCAAACTCTCAGTGGCAAAAAAAAGCTGTTTAAAATAAAATGAAATCACTGAGAGGCTGGTCCATTACAAAGCTTAATAGCCAAGACTTTGATCTTTAAAAAAAATAATTCTCTGCATGACTGAAGAGTAAAATTAAAAAACAGCAGACATTTTGATCATCTGCTAAAACACATGTTGTGAATAGTGTACATATACTTTTCAAGGTTAAGAGAAGCCTGACCCAAGATTAATAATCTTAGTGTAAGCTACAACCCAGGGTTCCTTTAAATCAGAGCTAGATAAGATTTTAACAACTCTGAGCTATTAGTTAAGTTCTCCCCAAACGAGCTTGATGGGCCGAATGACCTCCTCTCGTTTGTAAATTTCTTATTTTCTTATGTAATCACATGACTGGTCTCTTAATCAGAAGGGCAGAAGAGAATGAAAGACAGTGTATTACTATTAGCCAATGACCAGGTAATCACACAGTTACACCACAATGGAACACTGAGTCTCCCTGGGTGACTTAACCTGCTTTTCAAAAATTCTGTTCTGCTTTTCATCAGCAGAACAGAATCAAATCCATTGGTCACTGGTGATGATGGTGATGGGGTGTCGAACACGGTCCATAAACACGCGCCAGTGCAGCTGGCAGGACTCACCATGGACAGGGCACTGCAGGTCTGCTGCAGCAGCGGCTCCGGCAGGTGGGACAGGTGGATGCACTCCGGGATCTTTATTGTCCCGCCATCTAGGTCAGCGATGATGACATCCAGCTGTGCAGAGAACAAGCGTAACCAGCAGAGTGACCCTTCGCACGCAGCTGCGATTAAAACTCACAAATTAACACCTCCGTCAAAGTCCATGAATGCTCCTGAATCTACTTAGCGACCGTAAAAGCAATTACGTGGATTCCTGAGTCAAGTGTATCGGGGGACAAGATGCACAGAGGGCGCTAAGCTCACCAGGTCCTGTATGTCAGTCTGGAAGATGGAGTGAACACCTATAATGAAAGGTGTTGGAGAACTCAGGACCTCCAGTAAGCGTGACGGCAGGATGGGAATGTATGGGTAACTGGGGTCCAGAAAGAAAGAGAGGAGGAACGGTTATGACTCAGCATTCAATAAAGATTAAAGGAATTCCAAAAAAAATACAAAACATCTAAATTAGCGTTATGTTAATAAAAGCATCTTCTTAGACAGGTAAACACTATCTGATTAGTGAACGGACAGACTCTTCACAAACAGACTGCATGGTCATTTCAATGGTACGGACAAACTACAACTGCTACTCTATGCAGACAAGAAGAAGTGTAAAACTGAAGGTGTATGTATATGACATCATGCTGTGTCAAACCTATCACATTTTGGGAGGCAGAGGGTCCTACAGGGTTAAACAGAGGCACCTCACGCTGGAAAGATATGACAAAAGTACTCACAAAATACTTGCACATAAAATTCCCAAAAGGCCCTTTAAAGTGAAACAACCAAAAACAAAAACCAAACGGTAAAACTGAGGAAGCACAGAAACTTGAGGAATACAGGTCAAACCCTACAAGTGCCAGGAGGGCCTGCTGTGTCTCATCAGTGAAGACCTCTCTGGGCTTGGGTTGAAGATCAAACGCCATGGAAATGCAAAAACCCCACCAAATACCTGTGTTTTGCTGCTCTAAAATAAAAGTGCACACCAGCCCTGAGAGGCCAGCTGAAGTTTTACTCCCTTAATGAAAGGAAAACCTCACCTGTACTTCAGTGGGAACATAAGTGACTCCAGAGCCCGACAAGCATCGCCCAGTCTCTGGTAGCTGGTGGAATGGAATAGAACCTTGTGCTCTGTCAGCACTGCGCAGAACAGGCTGAGGACATTCTGGATCCCTAAAACAGTAAAGATCAGAAAAAAAACAATTTACATTTGCTTATACATCCTACCTGTATATCTTGAATCAGTCATGAATCCCCTAGAGGTCTAGACTACCCAGTTTCACTACAAGATGATTTAATTTAGGGGAGACTGCCATCATTACCCAACATTATGGAGGTGATATTAATACTGAAATCAGTGTAAATTAGACAAAGGGACTTTCAGACAGCTGTGACAATGTGATTTCATGACATCATTCTACTTTAACATCTCCGGTGTAGGGGAACCGATATTTCAGTACCAAGTCGAGGCCAAAATTCTGATGATACCCGTTTTTCTGCAATATTGTAGTTACCAGGGATGCATCTCTGCCAGACCAGATGGGAGCAGTTTATACGCCTAAAAGTGTTCCAGTCCCCATCTGAAGCGCACAACTGCCCCGTTAAAATATATTTTTTTATATAGAACATACCTAAAATTAACTGCTTATTACTCTTGAACAACTTGTAATACTTCCATGAACATGTCTAGTTCAAATCCTGACAGTCATGAAATTTTAACAGATTACAAAATTTCTAAAATTGGTACATATGCAGATTAAAAAAATATCTACACTGTAAAGTTTGTACACTGCCATAAATGATTTTGTGGTTTGTTATTGAAAACATTCCGCTTAACCTGGCGACCTGGTGACGTTCTTCTCAAAGTTACAGACCTACATTAAAACATTTACATTTAAGCTCATTCCGATTGGTGACATGATCACTTTGTTGCCTTTGATTTTCCTGTTTTCTATTTATTATTTCCATATTTTTTTCATGTCTCTCCTGGGTTTTGTAATTATAATTCTGTGCCATGAAAAGCTGATCGTTTGTATTATAAACACAGTATAGTTTGTTTAAAAAAACTTCAAGGCTACATGCTACTCTTGTTTTTTGAAATGTTCAAATGTTTTTTTTAATAAAGGAGTGTATGTTGAAGAACATGTAATTTATTGTTTTGTTTTTATTTTTACTGTAGTACTGAATTGGTTATCAGGAATTGTGGAATTTCACGGGTATTGGTATGAACTACTAAATTTCTGGTATCGTGACCAGCCTGTCAGCATAGCCAGGTCTGTTAACTAAAAAATCAACTGCAATGTATCAAGAGCAGAGCAAGAAATCCTAACCTGACTGGGAGGGCAAAATGTCAAGTGGGCCAGTCCCATAATAATTAATTTGGTGACAAAATCACATTTTATCAGTTTCTGAACGACACATGGCATTTCTAAGATGAAATTACCAAACGAAAGAAAAATCCATTTGCCTCTCAAAAGCACATTTCCGGGTACTGATCTGACCATGCACACACATACCTGTCAGACACGATCATTTTAGGGCCACCTAGTCCCACCTGTGCCACTGTGGTACCAATGTTTGTAATGCATGCACAGTATATACAGCATAAACAGCAAATAATAATCCTTCCATTTGCGTTATCCTGTACAGGGCAGCGGGAAGCCCTGGAGTCTCTCTAAGGCAGTGTATGCAACAAAGCAGGGACTCACCCAGGATGGGATACCAGTCCATCACAGGGCACATACACATACACACACTACATACATTCATTGATCCAACTGCAGCACGATCAATACGGAAACCCACTAGATTCCTGGCCTGTGCAACACAGAGTTCACATGAAGTCCTGACACACAGTGCAGGTGCGTTTGAAATCCCTAAACCTCGGAGGAGTAGGGGCGCTGCGCTTGCCACTGAGTCACAGACTACAAATAACAATGACAAAAATAATAATAATAAAAAAAAAACATTCAAAAGTGCTGCATTGGATCACATCCTCAGAAAATTCCATTCTGACAGATTTCAAGTTTACAGTTCCTGTTATTCTTCGCTATCACACTATCACTGGAATCATTAATCACATTAGAAAAAAAAAAACTGCTGACATAAATATCTTTAAATCGGTTCACCAGTAAACAGGAACATAATATTGAGCATTCAGATGGCACAAGTCCTGAGTAAAATAAGGAAAGGCAATTCGACCTTCAGCTAGCTTATTTAGCAAATGCACAGAACTCCATAAACCCATAGTGAGGCCATGATGTACCTAAAGAAATATCCCAAGTTTGGTAATAATTAAGAAGGACTCCATGCACTTGTTCTATTGTGTCTTACTGCTGCCATGCAACTGATGGAGAATGCAGTTATTTGGTAAATACAGACAGCGTGATGTGTAATGTACTGGCTGTTCCAGGACTCAGCTTGGAGGCGCTGGATTCTTGGAGATCTCCAAGAAATTTAGCTGTACTTCTTTTCTGACCTTGAGCTGTTTACTTATCTGTACACACACAAAGAGGACAGACGGCGGCAGAGCAGAAATCACCCGGGCTGTTATTTCTCACCCCCGCGACTCCCCTAGCGGCTGCTCTTCCTGCTCAGTGTGACACACACACAGGAAATTTTTCTGCTATGACTTTCAGCGTCAGGTGCTTCGCGTGGGTGGGACACGTGCTACCTTCCCCCATGTCTCAGAAATTCCTTTCGAAGAAGTTCTCACCTGATTGGCTAGTATGATGTGTCTCTACCCCATAATACGCACCCAAAACAGAAAAATACACGTTTTATTGTTTTGCTTATCCAGTGCAATTTTCGTATCACATATATATGTCATTTATAATACACTCATAGATACCCTTACAAACATGCATTTTCATTAAGTAGAAGCATTACACATGCTACGACCTCACATCGGATAGGACATTATGGAAAACAGATCACAGATATCTATATTGCCACTTTCCCTGTTGAACAGCAAGAAAAAAACTAGAAGTTATTTATACGGCAAGTATTTGTAAACATCAGCTGGATTTCAGATGGTTTGCCCTTCAACTCAGAAGAGTTTGCTGCCACTGTTCTATATAAGGAACGGGAGGAAAAACATGGGTCAAGAAGCTTCTCGTCAAATAGGGCAGCAGGTAACATCACAGTTAAGGACATGAACTTGTAATCCAAAAAGCTGCCTATTGCCTATTTATGGAAACATAAAGGGGAATGCCAAACCTGTAAGCAGGAATTTACACGAAATTGTGTGTTTTTTTGCTGTTTCTAGCATGAGGCTCACTTGCCCTGAGGTGACAGCAAGTAATTTGCAGTTTCACACAATTATCGATAATCATTCGGAATCGTATAACTCTCTCTACCCTGAGATCCACGGGAAGGTGGATTGTTGATGTCCACCAACAATTCGGAGCAGACCAAAAATCAGGTCTCCTAGCGACAATCAATTTTTTGTACCAGCACATAGGATAAGGAAAAAACACGAGTACTGCTAAGTAAAGTAGGATCTTGTTTTATAATAAATAAAATTTAAATAATACCAATAAAAATACTATAGCTGTAATTCCCATTTATAGCTCAAAACCACTGCAGTAGTAGAAGAAAACCAAAAGTGAAAATCATGAGAGAAAAGAGGAACCTCAGTGTGTCCATCAAGGACAATGACACTGCCACCACGTGCATTACAACAGGGCTAAAGTGTTTCATCGTAGGTCATAAAGAAGTTACAATTAAGGAAGCACGCAACATTCTGCATGGTCTCCTCCTTTATGGACCATTATTAATATTGCACTACTACAATCAGAAGAGTATGTCATGAAGTGAAATGACCAGCTAAGGTGAAGACAGCAAAAATAAATTGGGGAGCAACTATGATCTACAGAGATGTATCTTCACAGATGGTGATGTTGGGAATAAACATCCTAGTAATGTTGCAAAGAAAGAGTCATTAGATTGATTCAGGTTAGTGCTACATATTCAACCAACATTTAGCTATTAAATATCCAAACCTAGTGAGACCAAATCACCTTTGAAATACTAGTATTTATATTAGGATAAATTAAAATACATCATGATTTTTTTCCCCCCCAGTTGAACACTATACATATACAGAAATCTACTGCATTAGCCTTTCACTCAATATTCTAAAATTAGATTTCAAAAACTGCAAAAACCGTATCTGTGAATTACATCATTTCCCAGGACAGCTTCATAATTGATTAGGTATGTGGACGGAAGTAAGAATTTTCAGAGATCTGGCCTTTGGACAGGACACATTCTTTGATAAATGTGTTGTTCATTAGCAGAACAATGCAAGACTGGAGACTGTGAATAACCAGAGAATATCGTCTTCTGGGCTCAGAGCCGATTCTGGGCCGGGCTGGGTCGATATGGATCGCTCAGTGCACGTATTGCTGGAAAGCCAGATCCACAAGGCTCACTAATCAGGATCAAATTATCCATCCAGTTGTGCTGCTTGGGTTGTGTAACGTAATAGAGGAAAATTCAAGAAAAATTAAGGCCACAGAACTGGACCCCTTCAGGAATACTTTCCTCCCGAGAAGCCTAATTTAAAGATTTACAAATTTAGAAGAATTTATAGTACTCCCCAAATGAAGCAATAATCTGGTATAATGGTTAAGTCCTGTCATTGTCCTCTTCTATGCTATGAAATACTTTGCCAATTAAGCAGTCATAGCTATATGCACACTCAAAATGATGCAAGTGATGCAGGCTATTAAATCATGTTTCAAAAAGGATTCCTTCTAACAAGCCTGCAAGTGATGTCAAAGAAATATAATTGGTAAGGCCTCAGAAACACTAGGGATATCACTAAGCACAAAGGGCTATGACCCAAGGTTTCTAATTTTCTTAACTAAATCTATCAGGGTTGGGGCCATTCCGGAATGCATTCATCAATTCCAATCCAAATCAGGAAATGGAACTGGAGTTGGGATTGGAAAAAGAAGCTATGAGGAACAGAATTGGAACTGAATTCAATTTTCATAAATTCTAACTCCAGTTCCATTTCCTGATTAGGATTGGAATTGATGATTGCATTCCAGAATGTCCCCAACCCTGAAATCTATCCTAATAAAGGCACTTTGTTTTTTGTTTGCATGAATAATAGAATGAGGTGACTAACGTTCTTGTAATCATCTAATAACTTTTCTCAAAATTAATTGACCTGCACCTGCTTTTATTGTCACCTACTGTAAATAACTGATGGCCTTTTTAAATCTCCAAAATATTGTTGAATTGATCAAATATAAATCCACTAAAGTTGTTCTGGTTGAAAAATGTATGAACCTTTGTTGCCATTGTGCATAAAACTTGTTTTTCTGGCGTATTTAACCAACGATACGGGGGCTTGATTAATGTCAAACAGCTTTTGACTAATTGTTCAAACATTACAAATTTCATGACTTCGTGACAATTACAGGAGGCATCTAGTTAGACAACACAAGATACTATTATGTCATGTTTGCAAAGGCTCATGATAAGTTCTACATTTTGTCAAACTGATGATAGATATGCTATCAGTAATAATATTTAACTCTTAATGCGCTTCACTAGAGCAGGATAATGTGCTGAACTTAAGCCCATTCGAAGAGTACATGTGATTGCAGTGGTATGTCTTGCTGCATACTGACAAAAGTCCATGTTAAATTACACATAAACAATAAAAGCTAAAGGACAGCGAACACACTCATACTAACCTAGCTGCTGGAAAAGGAGAGCCACACTTTTAAAGGTCACAGGCAGGTTCTGGTTCAGAGGAATCTGGATCACCTGTCGGTCACCTGCTCCCAGTGAGAAGAGCTTCTGCCATGGAGAGAAAAATAAAAACTACAAAGAGTCCAAACCACAGGATACCTCAACTGCTGAGTTCTTCTCTGATCACAAAGGTCCATTAAAAGGTAATCAATGCTTTGGTATATTAGAGATATTGTTATTAATGTACAGCAACAAGAAGCATGGAAATTTCATATAATTAATCTGGTTTCACAATGTGCCTTCAACCGTACTGTACCAATCCAATAACGTTTCTTTGCTTTCCATTCAGGGGCAATGGAGAGCATGCTTCCAGCAAGAAAGCTGTGATCACGGAATAATACAAAAAGAACATATCAAGTCGGCTTTTCAGTATAGCAATTCTAGTCAATTATATCTATGTGTGCCAGATTCTTTCAAATGGTCTGAAAATTGCAAGTGTAATCAGTTACACCAAAAACCATTATCTTAGCGCGATGGAGGGGTTAGCATGCCTTAATGATCCACAGAGCTATGTCATATGGAGAGTGAGTTCTTGGTGGGGCCTCCCTTGGTGAACAGGGAGAGGCCAGACAGACTTCAACCTAAACAAAAAACCCAATAGGGTTACTGGGACCCACTCACAGAGCTGGTGCTGGGGGTGGCGTTTTCCAGATGTGTCTCAACCATAAAAGCCATCCACATAACCGAGCTGGGCTCAGCCTGAAAAGGCAGTGTGGAGCCATCTTGTTGGCTAACTATGATGTCATGGTGAAAGAGTGATGTCAGGTGTAGCCATTTGAGTGGCAGGCATGAGCAAAAAGGACCAGATGGGTTAGATCGTGGCAATTGACAGCAATCTGGAGCATCCAAGCTTCTGGGAAAGCCTCCTGGATCTCAACAAGTGGTGAATTGTAATTGGATTTCTGCATAAGCCAGTAACAATCCATGGAAAGAAGTCTGAATACAAGGATATTCATAAGTGTGCATGGTACCAGAGCACCACACCCAAAGGTCTTTAGAGCTGTCTCATCTGATTGGATGCTGTGTTTTGGACTTTGAAGTGAAGAGACAGGCAGAGCTATTACGTGATCACCACTTGGTGATTTGGCAGATGAGGAGGAGGCCAGAAGGCCCAGAACAATCGAGATGAGCTATGGAAAGAAGAGCTGAAATTGCCATGGTGGTCAGAAGCTTCTGGGAAGGAAAGACTGCATGAAATCCATCCAGAGATGTTGAGAGCACTGGAAGTTGTTGGGGTTATGTAATTAACGTGCCCTTTTAATGTTGCACGGAAGGCAGGCAGAGTACCTCTGGACTGGCAAAAAGGGGTTTTACTGTAGTGCATATTTTTAAAAAGGTGGACTAAATGGTTGTGTTCTAAATGTGGAGGATCACAATTCTCAGTCTAAATGGGAAAGTCTATTCCAGGCTTCCAGAGAAGAGACTCCACCAGATGGTCACATTTAGGATTTCGGAGGAACTCCAGTCCAGCAGTAGAGCGGCAGATCGACTCTGTCTCGCTCAGCTGGCACAGCTTTGTGTGGCTTTGTGGGAATATGCTAACGCGGTCTACATGTGCTTTGTGGATTTGGAGAAAGCACATGGCCACCTTGGCAGATCCTGTTGGAGTTACCGCAGGAGAATGGGGTACCAGGGCTGCTACTGTAGACTATGTGGTCCCAGTGTGAAAACAGTAAGAACTAAAATCAAAATCAAAGCCATTTAAAGTTGGTGTTGGCCTCCATTAAGGGTGCATCTCGTCACCACTCCCTTTGGGATATTCACTGAGATTTCATGGAGGTTAAGGAATAAGGAACAAATGTCTTGGTTGGGGGAGGGGGGGGTAGTGAGTCACTGCTGTATGTGAGGTAATAGGGATGGGGAGCAGCACCTCACAACCATGGCTGACTGTGGTTTTGTAGGCACTGAAGAGGTTCACATTAGTAAAGCAGGGTGTAAGTCAATCACAAGTACGAGTGGCTGGAATGAGGTTTCTTCACAAGGCTGCACACTCACTCTACATGACAAGACGAGGAGTTCAGGCATCCAGAGGGACCTCAAAACGGAACCACTGCTCCATCAGATGAAGGTGAGTGGTTCGAGCACCTTATGGGGATGCCACCTGGATGGCTGCCTAGGGAGCTGCTCTAGGCACGTCCCAAATTGTGGAGGACACAGCAAAGACCCAGGACACGCTGGATGGATTACATCTCCTAGCTGGCTTGGGAACATCTAGGGATTCCCCAGAAAGGGCAAGAGTCTGTGGCCAAGGAAAACAAGGTATAATCTGACTTTCACAGCCTGCTCCCACCAGCAATAGTTGCAGAAAAATGATGATTATGAAGCTCAAAATTGTCATTTATTTGTGGATTCCGATAAAACAAACTCATCAAACAAATGTGAAAAAAATTTTGTAGATTAAAAAAAACATGTATTCCTTTTCATTTCTAAACCCTTAATTCTTCATTTACATAAGTTGAGAAAATCCAGTAATCAACTTCACACTAGATGGAGTCACCTGTAGTTGAATTCTGGACCTTACTTCTTAAGACACAGCAGAAAGATTTGTGGACGTCCTTGTTTGGCCTCACCTGAGATCCTCCAGCCAGCGGCACGATGCAGGTAAGCAGGTTGGCCACCAGGCTTTCCAGCGGGAAGCTGAGGCTGTCTATGTATACTGTGTAAATCAGACCCAGGCAGCCCTGCATGATTGAGGCATGGGCAAGACTTAGCACGTATACTCAACCACAAGCCAAACAGGATATCAAAAACGAAATTTGACTATTGACGCAAACTCAGAACAGGAGTCAGTAAAAGCTGACAAAGTACAAAAATAAATACATTTTACAAAATAAAGTACTTTTCGCACTAATGCGTAGGACACGGCTGCTTAGAAATGCTTTACATGTTTTTATCTAAATCTGCTATTAGTGAAAATACAAAAACCAGAACTCAGATCATTAAGCAGCAGACATGCTGATGGATTTTTAGGTCTTAACAGATGGGAGTCATCAGGAGGTTAGTACAACAATGTGCATGTGAATCCATCCATCATAAACCAATACAGCAAATCTGAGGTAATAGTCACAGTGCAATTTCAGGCATTAGTGTTATGAGCGACATAAAAATCTGTAATTACACAGATTTAGAAACTACAGAAAAAAACGTGAGAAAATGTTTTAAACATATTGTTTTTGAATGCTGATCTGATGTAAGTCAGATCAGTTTCTGTTTACAATTGCTTTCTATAATAGACAAACCAATAAACAAATCGACAATGGTTTGACATTTGTGTAACTTTAGACCGTGCCATTGGCGAGCGGACTTAAGATGTTGGCACAATGTAACTCAATATGAGCCTCCAACAGAGTTCCCTGTCAGCAAACACATCGAGCAGACCTTTTCCGTCTGGCTCACAGCAGGGTTCTCCTCAATTTTCCATCCCACTCATGGGAGATTTACTTAGACAAAAATGTTATAAGGGCAGAATGAAAAATAATTGGTTCAGAGAGGGAACCAATCAGATTGTAGAGGAGGTGGGTCTTAGCAACTAGAGGAGACAGGACCAAGACATCTAATTGCTTGGTCCCACCCCCTCTACAATCTGATTCGTTATCTCTCTGAAACCAATAATTTTTTATTCTGCCCTCAGAACATTTTTTACATACAAGACTCCCACAAGCTACCATCCAAGATTATATGTGCAGCACGAACAGAAACTGTGGCATAAGGGAAAACACAGTATACTACTTTTGTGTCCCTCAGACTGCATTTTTGAAATACATTTTTAAACGTTTAAAAAGTTATAATCAAAAAAAAGACGCCTCCAAAGCACTGTGCTATTGCAAAGCACTAATTCCTAACGGTCAGATCCTGGTGCAGATCTAGACTGTGACATTTGCAAATTGTATCCAGGATCCCCTAGAGCTGGACTAAACAGTCTGTCCTACAAAGGTGGGGGGGGGGGCAGAACTGGCTGGAGCCCCGTTTTTGGCACGTGGCTTTCATCATATCTGTCTGGTGCGTCTACTGTTACAAGTCAAAGAATGACTGGCACTGAGTCGCGAGGTTTGTCTCTGGGGACAGGCAAGGACAAGTGAGAGCTTCTCCAAGGAGATAATCCTGCCCTTTAGTCAGTGAAAATGCAGGCAACTCAAAGTGACCGGAGAGCTACATTCAAGTAAACAGTATGTCTGCTGATTGTACATATGAGGCTTATGTATTTAAAATGAAAATATTTTGACTTTACCCGAAATATATCCGGTAAATCCACTCTGGATACCAGAATAAGACTTTTAGGTGCAAACACTTGAGCGGGCTTTATCAAACCATCCACCTCTTCTCCATCTTCATCCCCATCTCTCTCTCCTGCCTTCAGACCCTAAAAGAAAGAAAGAACTGGCATTAATAAGCAATCATACCTTCCTTTCCCTAATTTCAGACTTTATTTATTTGTTATCTTAAGTTGTGTCTGGTACACTGTATAAGATAACTGTATACTGTATAAGTGCAGAACTACTTGAAGTACAATAGTGACTTGTGATGCTTCATGCTCAAAGGAGGAGCAGGGAAGGTCTTGCTGAAATACACTGGAGTTGCAGCACACTTTGCATAATGGAGTCTCCAAGCAGAACAAGCTGATAGAACCCAAAGGGACGGCAGAGGTCCAGGAATGACGGCACTGTTCTCCTTCCTGGTGCAGGCCCAGGATGTAACCGATGAGTTTACCAACAGCCGCCGACTCTGTCCTCCCACAAAGCTGGGCAAACAGGGTCCCGGCAAAGAGCTAAATGAACAAACGAACGTGCCAGCTTCCAGCCTGGGCCCCCATGTTCCTGTTCCAGCCTGACCCCCAACCCCCCAAACTTATTCAACATGCCACTTGAGTAGCTATTACAGGCCCAGCCTTGGGGGGGGGGGGGTCTCACCTCTGGCAGCACTGAGCAATTTTTAAATTGCCTCCCTCTGTTTCAGGGAAGGCAGGGTATGGCAGAAAAACCAATTGATACAAAGTAACTAATTAAAAAGGCAAAGAAAGAAAATGCATTAGCGATGTTACACAATGGTAGCCTTGGTGATGTTTTCCATTATTGTCATGTAAAAGAATGTCATCTTTGAATTTTTCAGTTTAGGAAGATTGATTTTACGTAACTGGAAGGTTAATGTAACATAATTCAACATGGAATCTGGCATGTAAATATTAAACATAATGAAAGTACTCTTACTAAAATTCACAGAGTGAATACAGATTTATGAAATTCAAATAAATTCTGCATGTTAAAATTAGTAACAATAAAAAAGGTTGGTGGAGCAGCCAAAACTTTTAACGCAGCTGTATCATCTTCACAAAACCAAACGTTGCCAAGAACATTCAAAATTAAGTTATATTTAAAACTCCCCATAGTAAAATGAACTGCCAATAAAGTCGAAAGCAGAAACAGAAAGAGAGCTTTCAAAGGAGTGTGTCCTCACCCGTGGTTTGGGACATGATAGCTGAAAGGCAGAGCAACCAATCACAAGAGGCATTAAAGGAGAGTGAAAGGGCTCAAAGCCATTCACACAAATGATTGCATACAGGAGCTGATTTTTTAATAAAGAGATAAATAATTAAAGGTGGTGAGGGCTGAAGCATTCAGGCCAGGAGAATAGGTTTGTAAAAGGTCAGAGCATGAGAAGGATGCCAAGGAACAGGAACGACTTGGTGTAAGGACCTGTACATTTCTATGCAGGCAAGTGATCTTACATGCCGACTGCAGTTCATGTAATGCTTTGCAGTGTAACAAACCAGCGACTGAATGGAGACATTCAACAGGTCAAATACAAAAAAGCTCCTTTTCAATCATAAGCCCTACATGGAAAAACTGAGAAAAGTTAGATAATTTAGATGTGTTTATACACAGGCTAAATTTGTTTTTATGCTTTAATAAAATAATGTAATGGAGTGTTCTCTGCTTAGCTGAGATGTTATTATAGTGCAGAGTTCTGAAGAGACTGCACTAACCCTTCATTTGGAACATCTTAAAAAAAAAAAAAAAAAAAAGCAATATTTTCTCTTTCCATAACTAAAATAAGCTGAGTTGAAATTCAAGATCTGAAAATGATTAAAATTGTTATGTAAAATATAAAATAAAGTTAAAAAATAATAAAAAAATAAAACCATTTATATAAAGTATTAATAAAGTTTTCTTAGATTGTTCCAATTTTCTTGGGCCAATACACAAATATGACACAGAAGATCTAGTAAAGTTTATGTTGAAGCTAAGATGGCTTGGATATGGAGATGCTACTGAAGGGCCTGACTATCTGTATCAGGCGTGTTAAATTAGGGCAGTACCTAAGCCCTGCAGGGTGATAGGTCTCCAGGGGCAAGGCTGGCAGACCTGTGACTCACTGGGCAGCACTGCCAGGGGTTGCTGGGGGTTTAGAGAAGTGTTTCCCGACCCAGTTCTCACAGACCCCAAGGCAATCCACATTTTTACTGCCTCCCAGCAACCTGCTAGACAGTCCAGTAAGACTGATTTTGAGAGATACTGGTTTAGAGTTTGTGTGTGCTGGGTACATTTCTTCCCATGGTCCACTAGGTATGGCCTGTGATGTCTTCTGCCCTAGCCTGCTTGGTGCTTCTCACCCAGAATTAGTTGAAGACTGATATTTTAGGCTTAAGGACATTGTTATTCCTTAGAATGAGTTGCACTTAAATTTGAAAAGAATAGCCCAGAACTATATCTATAACTATAACTATATCTATAATTATTGAGGGGATTATTCTATGCATTGGAAATCTTTCATCTCTATCATGATTTGAGGTGAGGAACCAGACGAAGTGTGGCTCATTAGACCCGTTATGAGGAGTAAAAACATGGATTCATGTTTTCCCTCGACAGGACACGGGCCACCGGGGCCCTCCCCTGGAGCCAGGCCTGGGGGTAGGGCTCGATGGCGAGTGCCTGGTGGCCAGGCCTGCACCTATGGGGCCTGGTCAGGGATAGCCCGAAGAAAGCACGTGGGTCCCCCTTCCAATGGGCTCACCACCTGTAGGAGGGACAAAAGGGGTCAGGTGCAATGTATGTTGGGCGGTGGCGGGGACCTTGGTGGTCCGATCCTTGGCTGCAGAAGCTGGCTCTAGGGACATGGAATGTCACCTCTCTGGTGGGGAAGAATCCTGAGCTGGTGCGCGAGATTGTGAGGTTCCGACTAGATATAGTTGGGCTCACCTTGACGTATGGCTTGGGCTCCTCAAAGGGGGTTGGACCCTCTTCCACTCTGGAGTTGCTCGCGGGGAGAGGAGCCGAGCAGGGGTGGGCATACTTATTGCCTCCTGGCTGGGCACCTGGTTTACCATGGTGGATGAGAGGGTAGCCTCCCTTCGCCTTCGGGTGGGGGGACAGGTCCTGACTGTTGTTGGCGCTTATGTGCCAAACAGCAGTTCAGAATACCCACCTTTTTTGGAGTCCTTGGAAGGGGTGTTGGAGAGCACTCCTCCTGGGGACTCTCTTGTTCTGCTGGGGGACTTCAATGCTCACGTGGGCAATGATAGTGAGACCTGGAGGGGCGTGATTGGGATCTGAACCCAAGTGGTGTTTTGTTATTGGACTTCTGTGCTCATCATGGATTGTCCATAATGAAATCCATGCTCAAACATAAGGGTGTCCATATGTGCACTTGGCACCAGGACACCCTAAGCCGCAGTGCAATGATCGACTTTGTGGTCATGTCATGGGACTTGCGGCCGCATGTATTAGGCCAGGGGTGGCCAGGAGGCAAGGGCCGGTGTTGTATGCAGGTTTTTGGGGTAACCTGTAGGTCAGCTGTTCAAACCCAAGTGTGAGGACTCTTCAGCCAATCAGTCCTCTAATTAGTACTATAATTAGGGAGTTGCAGCGAAAACCAGCATAACACACCGGCCCTTTGAGGATAAGATCGGCCACCCCTGTATTAAGCACTCGGGTGAGAAGAGGGGCGGAGCTGTCAACTGATCACCACCTGGTGGTGGGTTGGCTCCACTGGTGGGGGAGGAAGCCGGTCAGCCCAAGCGTATGGTGAGGGTCTGCTGGGAATGTCTGGCGGAATCCCTCGTCAGAAGGAGCTTCAACTCCTACCTCCGGCAGAACTTTGCCCATGTCCAGGGGGGAGGCAGGGGACATTGAGTCCGAATGGGCCATGTTCCACGCCTCCATTGTGGGGTGACAGTGGGATGAAAATCAGCACCTCCAAATCCGAGACCATGGTCCTCAGCCGGAAAATGGTGGAATGCTCTCTCCGGGTCGGGGAGGGAGTCCTTCCCCAAGTGGAGATCGACAGGCAGATCGGTGCGGCATCAGCAGTGATGGGGGCGCTGCATCGGTCTGTCATGGTGAAGAAGGAGCTGAGCCAAAAGGCAATGGTCTCGATTTACCAGTCGATCTACATTCCTACCCTCACCTATGGTCATGAGCTGTGGGTAGTGACTGAAAGAATGAGATTGCGAATACAAACGGCCGAAATGGGTTTCCTCCACAGGGTGGCTGGGCTCTCCCTTAGAGATAGGGTGAGGAGCTCGGTCATTCGGGAGGGACTCAGAGTAGAGCCGCTGCTCCTCCGCATTGAGAGGAGCCAGATGAGGTGGCTCGGGCATCTGGTCAGGATGCCTCCTGGATGCTTCCCTGGTGAGGTGTGTCGGGCATGTCCCACTGGGAGGAGGCCCCAGGGAAGACCCAGGACACGCTGGAGAGACTATGCCTCTTGGCCGGCCTGGGAACGCCTTTGGATTCCCCTGGAGGAACTGGACGAAGTGGCTGGGGAAAGGGAAGTCTGTGTTTCTCTGCTTAGACTGCTGCCCCTGCGACCCGACCCGGAAAAGTGGAAGGAGATGGATGGATGGATGAACCTTCCACTGCCATCCTACATTTCAGAAATACACGTCCTGGCACTCCCATTTGTACATTTACCTGCAGCCCAAGAAAGTGAGAGCGCACAATCCGGAAGTATAAGTATCTTTATTTTACCCCTAAAAATTGATTCTGGCATCACCGATCGATGACTTGGATTGCCATCTTAGTCATCTATTCATCACGATGCACTGATGCATTTGTACACCGCTAACTGTCACAGACACAGAGATATGAGGGCAATTCCCTGAATGAATCATCCAGCTTTTTTGTTAGTTAATGTTACTATCAGTCATGCAGGGTGTGTCCCTGCCCTGTGCCCTATGTTTCCTGGGTTCGGCTCCAGGCCCCCTGTGACCCTGACAATGATAAGCAATTAGAAGGTGGATGGATGGATGTCAGCTGATATTTAATTACTGCACTTTTAACAATCATCTGACGTTAATGACATCAGCCATAAATGGTCTTGCAGAATGAATGCGACATCAAAGTCATTTAACACCAGAATAAAAAGCACTTTATTCAGTCCCAATGCATCCATGACACAGTGCAGTCCAGGATATTAGTAAGAGTAATTAGTAATTATTGCTGCACTAATTCTGGATGATGGAAATCATTTAAAATGCAGCTATATAAACAGTACTTGTGTAGACTGCAAGCTTGTGTTTAGCTGCCCACAATGTGAAAACATTCTATTCGCTGTTCGAACATCAATGAGTCTCTACTTTCTAGTGGAACCATAACCAGAACCGCTGCCACACAGCATCACTCAGACAGGAAATCAATAAAACACTCTGTCATCCACACTGTGAGGGGGAACAAAACCAACAAGGGATTTCATAATAATAGACGGCAGCCACTGTTAAGTAATCCAAAGCAATAGCCATAGTATTAGTGTATTCAGTGACCATTTGTCATCGTTAACAAGGGCTTTCTCTGCTGGCCCCTTAGGGGTAAGAGAACAGTCTATAAATAATGGGAAATTAAAGTCTATGCACTTAAGTTGATAAATTGATGATTTTTTCCTGGGTTAAGTTCTGCAAAGCACTGAAGCAAACATTTACAGATAACAGAGTCTACTTTGGGCAATGCAGAACAGGTTGAAATGAAGACAGCAGCCAGGTTCATACTCATTAATAACGTTTAAGACACAAAGACAATGGAAGTCAAGAACATAAAATATTGAAGAGCACAAAGAAATACTCTTATTTTCAGCCAGTGACATAAATATCCATTGCCATGTAAATCACTTGAGTGCAGTTTTTTTAGGAAGTAGTGTGGCATCATCTAACGTCATCTAAGTATAGTCCTCTATGGCTGTAAAAAAAAATAAAAAACAACACAAAACAAAAAAAGATCAACTAATATAACTAAGCTTCCAGGATAAAAATCTCATGTATTCCTTTTCAGACCTGTTGATGTCAGCTGTGTGCCCACTGGCCGCATCATCTTCCTAAAAAAATGAGCTGTTCACTGAAGTGTGTGCAGTTCTTAATCTTAAAGAAATGGCTGTAAATGGCAAGCTAATACAAAGACTAGTTTTTAAAAAACTCTACTACTCTACTATTTCTGGTTTTCTATTAGCATAACCTGTAAAAAAGCCTCACGATTGAGGTCTCAGACTTTAGCACAAACTCAATTTTTAGGCACGTCGTCTTTAATTTTATGGATAATCTAAATTCAATTTTCTTTCCATTATCCAGTGGTCCGAGGACCCATCCTAGGAAAAAATGGCTGTTGAAAGGTGGGATACACCCTAGATACACCCAGTCCACCACTGGGAATTTAAATGCTTTTGGCAAATGTAAATTTGGTGATGAGTCATTAGGATTATGTTCCAAGAAAATGAACTAAGTAAACAAAAAAGAAATGTTCAAAAAAGTGAATGGAAAACTATGCATAATACTTCTCAAAATGCCCGACTGTTTTTCATCACTCTTTTGATGGAGTACATGTTCCCCACTAGCTTTTTCCAGACCGAGTGAGTAACTGAAGAGATTGATAGGTTTCCCAATGGAGGGAAAGAGTTATTTAGATATTTTTTCATTTAAGTATGACCCCAGAAGTCTCCTTTGACATAACAAACCTATTGGATATGCAGTGATGGAATGATGGAAGGCGAGTGGTGCTGGTCCTTGGGTCTCTCACCTGCAGGTTGATCTCTGCTTCAAAGAAGGTGAGGCAGGAACAGTAGTGTCTGTTGGAGTCAATGTCAGTCAGTACCACAGTGAAGAATGTGGGCTGCTTCCGCTTGCAAGACAAGCTCCATCCTCCAGGCTGACAGAACTGAAACAAGCAAAACCATTGATTTAGCAGAGCTTGTAGACCCACTGAGAACCAGGCTGCTTAAACTCTCTCCATAAATATGTTCTTCGGTTTTTAAATAATGTTCACACCTGCAGCATGGGTTTCCAAAAGTAAAGTTATTGCTCAATAAATAATGGTGTGACATTGCTCATATGAATGTTGTTCTTTGTAGAACACATGAGGCTCTCTACCGTCAAGCTCAATACAGCACAAAGTGCAACTTCATTAGCATCTCAGGTTATCTGCAGACACCCACAGAACATTCTGGACAATTCATGACAAAAATTCAACAAATCCATTCAAAACTGTGCCATTCACATAAATGTCATGAAGTACACCTGGCTGTATCTGGTATAGAAATGGTGACTAAGGCATACTGCATAATGCGCAACAGCTTGAAAATTCAGACTGAGACCTTCCTTTCTCATCCATCCTTCCATCCATCCATCCGTACATCATCTGCCATTTACCTGGGAACAAGTCGTGGGGACAGCAGGCTAAGCAGGGATGCCCTGACCTCTCTCTTACCAGCCTCCTCCAGTTCCACCGAGGGAATACCAAGATATTCCCAGGCCAGCTGAGAGATATAATTTCTCCAGCATGTCCCGGGTCTGCCCCAGGGTTTCCTCCTGGTTGGACATGTCTGAAACACCTCCCCAGGAATGCGTCCAGAAGGCATCCTAGATTGATGCCTGAAACACCTCAACTGGCTTCTTTTGATGTGGAGAAACAGGGGCTCTACTTTGAGCTTCACCCGAATGTCCAAGCTCCTCACTCTCTCTCTAATGCTGAGCCCGGACACCTTGCGGAGGAAACTCATTTCTGCTGCTTGTTTCTGCGATCTCATTGTTTCACTCACTACCTGAAGCTTGAGACCATAAATGTGGGTAGAAATGTAGATTGACCAGTAAGTCAACAGCTTTGCCTTCCGGCTTAGCTCTCTCTTTACCTTGACAGAACAGAGCAGCATCTGCATTACTGCCGACGCTGCACCGATCCACCTTCAATCTCCCACTCCCTTCTTCCCATACTCATGAGCAAGACCCCAACATATTTAAGCTCCTCAGCTTAAGGCAGTAACTCATCCCCCACCAGGAGAGGGCAATCCACCCTTTTCCGGTCTAGAATCATGACTTCAGACTTGGAAGTGCTGATCCGCAAACCCTCTACATCCCTTGGCTATACTTGGAAATTTATAAAACAAAACGAAATTGATGATAAAGGGCAGCCCTGGCTGAGTTCAACACCGACTGTGAACAAGTCTGACTGCTGGCAATGCAAACCTAACTCTTGCTCCAGGCAAACTCCCATGAACCCTCCAATATCATTCTGAGGCTGATGAGCTGGTGCACCATTCCACAACCAGGACGGAATTTGATTTGAGGCTCAACAAAACAGAAGGATCCTGCCCTCTAGTCCCCCACAAGTACCTTCCCAGGGAGGCTGAGAAGTGTGATCCCCTGAAGTTGGAATGCATTCTCCAGTCCCCTTTCTTGAAGTTTGGGACCACCCCAGTCTGCCAATCCAAAGGTACTGTCCTCAACCTCAGTTAAGACAGCCCAACAAAACCAAGAACTTTCAAGAATCTCATCCACTCCAGAGCCTTACCACCAAAGAATTTTTGACTACTTCAGTGACCGCAGCCCTAGAGATGGCTATGTTCTTCTCAAAGGCTTCCAGCTCTACTTCCTCCAAGAAAGGTGTATCAGTGGGATTCAGGAGGTCTTCAAAAGACTCCTTCCACTGCCTGACTATATCCCCAGTTAAGGTCAACCGTTCTCCATCCCTGCCGCAAATAGCATGGTTAAAGCCATGTTTCCCCCTCCTGAGTCTCCTGATGGTTTACCAGAATCTTTTCGAGGTTGACCGAAAGTCTTTCTCCATCGTCTCACCCAACACCTCCCACCCGTATGTTTTTGTTTCAGCAACTGCCAAAGCCGTTTGCTGCTTAGCCTGCCGGTTCAGGAGGCCCACCAGACAACTAAGCTCAGAAGGCTCCTTCTTTAGTCTTCCAGCAGCTTTTTCCATCAATGTCCACCACTGGGGTTGGGGGATTGCTACCATGACCAACAACCTTATGGTCACAGCTCCACATAACTGCTTCTGCAATGAAGTCCTAGAATTTGACCTATTTAGGTTCAATGTCCCTTGACTCCCTCTAGATGGAAGTTGATGTGTAAGTTGAAGAACTGCCGGACAGGGGCCTCTGCCAGACACTCAGAAGTAGTCATTTCAGGTCCAGAAAGAAAAAATCCAAAGCAGGATTTTGTTACAACCAACCTGTTGAGTATAAAGAGTCACAGTCACAGAGTACTCAACTGGTTGGTTGAAACAAAATCCTGCTTTGGATTTTTACTTTCTGGACCTGAAATTTCCGCCTCTGCAGACACTCCCAGTATATCCTCACTATGTGTGTGGGTCTGCCAAGTCTATCCAGCATTTTCCCCCACCATCAGATCCAACTCACCACCATGTGGTGATCAGGTGACAGCTCAGCTCCTCCCTTCACCTGAGGGTCCAGAACATTCAGACGCAGATCCAATGATACAATTACAAAAATCGATAGTCGAACTGCGGCCCAGGGTATTCTGATGCCAGATTCACTTATGCACAACCTCATTTTCGAACATGGTGTCCATTATGGACAAACTACGGTTAGCACAGAAGTCCAGTAACAGAGTATCGCT
Source organism: Gnathonemus echidnorhynchus (assembly GCA_026776725.1). Taxonomy (NCBI): domain Eukaryota; kingdom Metazoa; phylum Chordata; class Actinopteri; order Osteoglossiformes; family Mormyridae; genus Gnathonemus; species Gnathonemus echidnorhynchus. The sequence continues at coordinate 23,551,849 of JAODJU010000007.1, read as the reverse complement.
TGAGCTCAGATCAGGCAGACCATTCCTCCCAATCATACCACTCCAGGTTTCACTGTCATTACCCACATGAGTGTTAAAGTTCCCCAGCAGAACAATGGATTCCCCACTGGGGATGTCTTCCACCATCCCATCCAAGGTCTTCAAGGCTGGGTACTCTGAATGGGTGTTTGGTGCATATGCACAGTGAACAGTCAGAGTTTGTGACTCGAAGTTGAAGGAAGGTGACCCTCTCATTTACCAGGGTAAACTCCAACATACTGGCACCAAAATGGGGGGGGGGTGGTATAAGTAGACTCACACCTGCCCAGCTTTAGGTTTAGGTTTATGCGTTAGGTTTAGCACAGCTATATGTAGTCAGTATCCCTCTACCTCCTGTACTAACTCAGGCTTCTTGCCCATAAGAACGGTTACATTCCATGTACTTATAGCCATATTTGCTTGCCGACGATCGGTCTGTCAAAGCCTCTGCCTTTGCCACCTGATCTACTTTGCACCGGACCTCCATGGCCCCCCCTGCAGATTGTGAGCCTTTGGAGGATGGTCCCATGTCAGCCTGTTGGGCTATGCCTGGCTGGGCCTCATGGGTAGAGGTCTGGCCAACAGGCACTTGCACACGAGCTCGACCCGCTAAGCCTAGCTCCAGGGTGGGACCCCGGTCTCCCCAATCTGGGCAAAGTCATATCTTGCTGAATTTTATCAATCATGGGAATTTCCTGAATCACACTTTACCTGGCCACTCACCTAGGATAAATTTCCTTTGGGAGACCCTACCAGGGGCAACTGACCCCAACAACATAGCTCCTAGGATAACAGAGGTATAAAAACCTCTCAACCACAATAAGGTTACTGGATTCATGGCTCTCTCATCTGAGGCTGAAAATTCCAAGGTTTTACTCTCAATATCAGCAATCTCTTTATCTTCACCAATTTGGAACTATATCACTACTGCAAAATGCAGATCATCATCCCATTGGGTGATGTTTCTACTCTCAAACAGCTTAAAATGCCTCAAAATAATCAAGTACATTCACTCACACCAGCCATAAGTGCCTATTCAGTTCCATATACAGTACTGTACAAAAGTCTTAGAAAGTCAAAGGAAATGTTTAAAGCTATTTATCTAATAACAAAACAAAAAACAAACATGCTTTATTTGCACAAATACAGATTCATTGGAATGCTTCTTGCCCTCCATATCTTGAGGTTCACAGGGCAGGGTCAGCTAACGTGCAGCACCCCTGAAGCTGAGGGTTAAGGGCCTTGCTCAAGGGCCCATGGGCAGGTGACTGTTCTGCCAAGGCCAGGGCTCAAATCCGCGATCTTCTGACCACAGTCATGGACACTTAGCCTGCTAAACCACTCAGAACATGTGCTCAGAATGAAAAACACTAACAAGAAAATTAAGAGCAACACAATAAAACTAACTGGAATTTCTTCTGTTCTCCAAAAACTTACTGATATCTTGTTGGATGGCTAGATGAACACTGCTTCAGTTCCGAAACCTCTCCTCAGGGGCACCTCAGCCATTCCACGTATTTGATAAATTTCACCACAGCAATTAATAAATTAATTAGTTTACAAAGTCAATGAGATACTGATTAGCCATACCAGGTGTGGCACTGGTTGGGTAAAAAAAATACATAGGTGTATTGGATGGTTGCTGAAAATACTGTAGTACCTTTAAGAGAGGTACTGGTTTTCAAATGGCTATGCTGACAGATTTTGACACACATCATAGTTTTACACCAACATGGAGATCATTTGAACATCTCCTTAGACTTCTTAAAGCTTATGCACAGTACTGTACACTGCAGTTTCTGACCCCCAAATAAAATAGCAGACAAAAAATTCACACAGGGTAGCCAAGGCAATATGATGTCCCTCAACAACAATAGAACCAAATTTTGCGCACATCAATGTTTCAGTCACGTGTCAATGTCACCTAAACTGTTCTAATTTTACCCCATTATGTTTTTTGTATACACAACTTTTATTTAAAGAATTTGTGCTCCTCTTTTTCCGAAAACAAATACCATGGTAACCTCCGCAGGACACGCACTCGGACATGCACCAGGACACGCACCAGGACACACATCAGGGCGTGCCAGGACACGCACTCGGACACGCACCAGGACACACATCAGGGCATGCCAGGACACGCACTCGGACACGCACCAGGACACGCACCAGGACACACAACAGGACACACAACAGGACACACAACAGGACACTGGGGGACGGAATCATACCCCATGAAGAGTATATCTGTAAGAGGACAGAGAGCGCCTCACCGATGAGAGCTCAGGTCTGTACAGAAGCGCTGTTAACAGGCAGGACGCCGTGGGGGAAGTGGTTTCAGAGCAGCCCAGACCCCCAAAAGACCAAGACGGGGGAACATGAACAGGACCAGGCATCCTCCATAAGGCACGACACACAGCAGGAAGTCTGGAAAACCCAGGAAACGCTGGGGGGTGAGCGGCTTAGAAAAGCTGAAAGCGAGGTGGAATGTGTCTGAAAATATGCCAGGAATGTGATATATCACAGCTGGAAAAGAGATGAATGCCTTCCGGTGGCATACCTGAGATGCTGAGAAAACAGAGGGCCTAGTGGGACGACCAAACCAGCAGATCTCTTGCTTTAGCAAAATAAATGCAGGATGTCATTTTAAAAGTCCAGTACAGTGCAGTGGAGGAGGAATCCAGCACACAGGAGCAGACTCTGAAATTCATCTACGACATATATTCACCTACAACATAAACGTGTGGGAATCATTGCATTATAACTGCAACAGCATGTTCAATCAAAGTACAGAACTTATGCAATGTCATTTTTAATACTGTGAAGCCATCCTGTTCCAAGACAGCTTGGCCAGTGGGCAGTGTGAGTGACGTGACCTGCAATCACCTGGCACTGGATTAGACTTCCTCCAGTATCACAGTTAGCAATGTCTAACTGCGGTTACTTGATATCATTCTGTGTAACACTGCAAGAAACACCTATGGAACATATGGTGCTGGTTTAAATGCTAATATATTCGATCCTTATATCAAACAAGGAGAAAGATTAACAGTGCACGTCTTCTTCAAACTTTAAAGCTCTTTAAACGTCAAATTGGGTCTTTTTTAAAAATGCGTACGAGACTGTCAAGGCAGCACTGCTGCGTCTTTGAAATCCCGTCACATTATTCAAATGGAAACATTCAGTATGGCCAGTTAAACATATGGCACAGATTTATCAGCCAAAGATCACCATTATCGTAAATTATCAAAAACCTTTTTTCTTGCTGTGCTGGACAGCTCATTATTTAACAGCAGGTTTATCCAACACATTGCGCCACAGTGTCTATGAGTCAGACAAATGTCCCCATTATGCTTCCCTCGGAGCATTCGGCTGGGCTGCTATGTACTAACAAACTGCGCTGTGTAGCCAAAACAAAAATGCATTCTTGAGAATCAGCAAACCCCTAAATCCAGGAATAATGATTCTAATTCTACCTACTAAAACTCATCTCAGATAAAATTTATGTTTAAGAGCTTCATTCACATACAATCCTAATAAAGGAACAAAAATCACACTGTTTAAAAATATTTTCTAAAGGTGACATTTGTACCACTTTCAAACCACTTTTCATAGACTTCTTCAGAGAGCGAGGAACACCAAAATACAACTTTAAGAATGAGTCAACAACAGGTGCACTGATACCTCTCTCTCTCTTTCGCTCTCTCTCTCTCTCTCACACACACACACACACACACATTAGGGGTATGTCTATTGGGACATTGGCCTAAAGTCACAATGTGGTCAAGAGGCTATGGCATTGCAGCTTTTACCGTTCAGTGGTTTGACCGGACTGGAATTGGTGTGAGGAGAGGAGAGGACAGGCCGTGGATGCCAGAGGAAGAAGCCCCCAGCCCTGGTAGCTGGGGACACCACCTGAGGGGTACCCGTGTTGGAGGTTACAGAGGTGCCTCTTGGATAGGAGTGGGTGTGGAGCACCCAAAGGGAACAGCAGCCAGTATCACTCTCAGCAACTGTCTATTAAATAGCCATTGTTTAAGTTTTTTAAGCTTTGCTGACAAAATAATTCAGGTCAGGGACATAGCTCAAGGATGCATCTCCAAGGGCCCTTCTAGGACGGACAAGAAGTCTGTAACCACTGGTCCGTAAATCCATTACCATTAGCTGGGAACCACAAACAGCTCAACATCCTACATGGCAGGTACACTAACTACTGCAGCAATAGTTCTTCTCATGTGTTCAACAGTGCGCTCTGTGGGTTGGGGTCATGTGTCTGAGATGGGAAGGTTGCCGGTTTAAATCCCACGACCAGCAGTGATTTCACTGTTGGGCCCTTGAGCAAAGCCCTTAACCCCAATTGCTCCAGGACCCGACTGACCCTACTTTCTCAATGGTATGTTGCTCTGGATTAAAGCATCTGCCAAATAAATAAAATTATCATTAAGATATCCATTATCCATCATAGTAGATTTAATTTTGCAAGAATGAAAAATGAATTACAGGAGACTCCAGGTTTAATGCAAAAAAATATCACCAAAAGAGAACAGACAGAAAATCAGCTCAGAATGAAAATAACATTATTCATACTCATGTTATTCTGTATAAATCCTTTAAGCCCATTCAGCTCAGCATTAAAAACATTTTTAAAAGCAACAAATGAAATCCCAGGAAATGTGATGTCTAACTAAAAGACAGTATATTTGCACAAGGTATCTGCTGATATTTTCAATGCCACAGGTAAACAAAACGAACACTCCGGAAACTGCACGATTGCTGTGTCGCACCACATGCACCAAGCTAAGTTTCCATACTCACTGTTTTGATATTTCCAGTGCAATTTTATTTTTCCAGTTCTGCCCAGTTATCTTCTGATATTCTCTTTTGTCTCTTTTTTCCCCACAGCATTCCAGGAACAAACATGATCAAATATCATTAGCGGCGTATAATATGAAATAACAGAAGGAGAGATAAGCAGAAGGAATAATGTTTTCATAAGGTTTCAGTGACTGGAATCACTGTACATTACCAATAGCATAAGCACAACAAACATCACTATTTTCAACAACACTGTAAGCAGCATAGCACTACTGTAAAAGCAGAAAAAGGCCATAGTCTTTAATGTCAGTTAGTAAGTGTTTCAGCTTTACTTTGTAATTTCTAACATTTCCACCTCGCCTGAAGCACACAGTTATCCACCTGATTCTTCTCCACCTACTCCATCTACAGCAGTGTTTCCCAACCCAGTCCTCGGGGAATCCCGGACAGTCCATGTTTTAGCTCCCTCCCAGCTCCCAGCCAATCAGGAACACTGAATACCTGGTACAGGTGCGTTGGGAGCTGAGAGGAAACAATAACGTGGACTGTCCGGGGGTTCCCCAAGGACTGGGTTCTAAACACTGACCTATAGTCCATAGCTAAAAATGACTGACCTGTAATTTAAATGAAGGTTATTTGGGGAAATTTAAGATTCTTAGGCCAAGAGATGAGGAGCTGTATTGAGTCGATAATATCTACTGCCGACTGTGTAGCAGAGGGGGAAAGCAGTGTTTGGCACAGAAAGGGATCACTTTGGATACAGGAGCCCAATAAAACACAAAGAGTGAACCACACGTGTATATTTTGGCTTGTAATCCTCTTTTTTTTCTGGTGCTTGTATATGTTTGGCAGTGAAGTTGAGAGACCACCGGGCTACCAAGTGGAAAAAAGTTCATTTAGAGCCCTACATAAGCCAGTGTCCAGCCAGAATGAAATGAAATCGCCGTAAGGTGGAATCCTTTACAATGGCAAATAACAGGGTAGCTTTAAAACGCAAACAAATTACAAGTTCAATCTAAACATTAATCTGAACCAACCACAAACCACACTAGGTCAGATCTAGTTTGAGTCATTTATAAAAAAATAAATAAAAAGTCTGATCTTAACACATGATCATCTCCGTGTCATATCTGGCAGGACATAACTTTAAAGCCAAGGCACATGATGTGGAAAATGGAAGGAAAGCCAGAGCTGCATTACCTTACTAGTAGGTTTTCGAATTGGCAATAAACAAATTTCTCAGATTATTATTTTGTACAATTTTAATCTAATGGGGGTGGGGGGCAGTAATTATAATCCATTATAACCGAGTTGTAAAGCGTGAAAATCTAATTCTGAACCCACATTCCTCGCTATTTACTAAACCTGTTTACAAGGTTACAGACACACACAAAAAAGGGCAGCAGTGTGTCAGGCCGAGGCTGAGCCTTGACACAGGCCGGCTTTCGGCAAAACAACACGGCAGCAGATGTGCTGTGGCTGCATGTGTTGGTGCCGCTCAGGAAGAGGGGAACGACTTGTCATTGTGTTTGGGGTTACTGAACTGGTTCCCCTCCATGTCACCGGCAGGTCTCCTGGACAAGACTGGAAGCTTATCTAGACCAAAGGCGGTCGCACGACGCTGCTGAAGGCCAGGACTGCGGGGATGGCTATTTCTGTCCCGCAGCTGAAAGCCAAAAAGCACATCTTTAGGAAGCCTTGGGAAGAGGACAAAAGCGCTACTCTATTCATAGGCTGGTGACCGGGGGCCTGCTGGGGCAGGCAGAGCAAGCGGAGGAACTCGCACTTCCTGAAAACATCTTCAGGATTGACACAAAGTGCTGAGAGACACTACAGGGACCCCTATAGCATACCGAGTCTCGATACGGCAAAGGCACGACCTCGACACCCTGCCAGGCTCAACTGGGACCTTAAACATCCACGCAGGATCCCGCATCATCGGAGCGAAGCACATGCACATCAGTTCACCATCATACTACATAGCTCATGTTACTCGGCTTGCTTTACTGTCATGCAATTCAGCACATGTGGTATGTTTTAGGGACGGGTATTTTTAGCAAGCCATGTGGGACTGCATATACAACAGATTGTCTATTAGTCACCCCTTTGACTATGTTAATATTGAAACTAGGACTCTGGTCAAAATTCCAGGCCCAAAATTCAGAAGTGATGAAAAAAGAAAAACATGCTGGATTTCATTTTAATTCCATTATGTAAAGTAATGTGTCAATTACACATAGTTACACATAACCCAGCACGCAGCTGTAGTGTTCTGCCAAGTCGTGTATTTAAAGTGTCCCTCGGGGATTATTTTAGACTTGGGGCAAATAGTTGTGTTATTGAAACAGAAACAACAGTGCAAATTTAAAACATACAACCGGATTCGCAGCTTTCATCTAAACCCTAAAAACTTCAATATGTGATGTTTAAGTAAAAGCAACCCTTTTGAATAAATTTACTGTCAGTGCTGTGTTTGATGACTAGGAGGAATGTGACACAGTTTGGAAATTACATCATATGTAATAGAAAATCATTCGGAATGTTTCATTCCCATCTCGCTTGGTGACGTTAACATTCACTGCTTCACAATCCCAGTTAACATCTGACACCTTTGGGCTTCAATCATTTACGCGAACATCACAAAAGCGCTCCATGACCAGCGGGAATAAGTCCCAGCTGAGCTGAAACTGCTCTTGCACTGATGGGTACATCTGAACCGAACGGCCAAAACACGTCCAGAGGAGCAGGGGAGTGTAATCACTGTTAATTTGGTTGCTGTCTAGAATTAGTAAACCACAGCAATATTATCAAAACAGAGATTATCTGTGGGTAGGGCTGAGCAATTAATCGAATTTTAATTTCAATTACGATTTTGGCTTCCAATGATCATCAAAACAAAATAAATCAAGATAAAATGATTATTGTTCTGCATTTTGCGATCGTTTTGCGATGATGCTCCTCTTTTGTCTTGCGTTATAAACCCAGCCCACCCCTTTCCAGCCCCTTTTAATTTGCTCCTCGATTGAATTATATTTAGACTTCAAGGAAATCCAGGGATAAAAAGATGTTTTTTTTGTTAAGTTCAATAAATGCATATTTCCAAAGTCAGTGAGTAGTCATGTTAAATAATCGTGATTATGATTTTTGCCAAAATCAAGCAGCGCTACTTGTGGGTGTTCTGACAACGAAAAGCCAGTAGCCTTCATTGTGAAGGAAAGCATTAGATCATTAGTCGTGCCAGTAATTACTGAACCATTACGAGGCCAAAATGCATACGCCAAGGCAAAAATTCCTATGATTCCCAACCTCTTTCTTGGCAAGAGGTTTCATTAAGGTGCAGTTTCATCACTGCAGTTGTATTTCGGCATGGGAAACATGAAGTCTATTAAATACTACTTAAGAATGTGTTCACAGCTTACGAGGTATGCCAGGGGTGCCAAAACCTTTTTTACAGTCTTAATTTTACTAAGAAAATACTCCGATGAGCTACTGAATCACGATAGTATCTTTTATGGCTAATTGTGGGGGGCGGCTGATGAAGTTCAGTATATAAAGCATTATCCATTAAGCATCTTGTGATCAACCTGGAAACACGCTGCACTGATTGACAGGTTAGGCACCCCTGCAGTACACTATTTGCAACAACAATCAGCCATCACCTGTAACACACATAACCTCAAAAGGCACTAGGATATGCTAGAATACCTGTATTTGTTATCTTACTGCTGTTTTCTTAAACCAGGAAGGAGTAAGGTGAGCCTATGCACAATCATCCTCCACGTGCCCTTCCAAGCTCTCACCTCTGCTGATGGCATTAACGACCCCTCAGGCAGGTGCTTCCTCTAAGCAGCAGTTCCATGTTCACCCCTGTCACTGGACCTCCCCCCCCCCCCCCCCCCCCCCCCCCCCCCCCCCCCCCCCCCCAC
>JAODJU010000007.1:23532941-23542990 GCA_026776725.1 Gnathonemus echidnorhynchus | reverse complement strand
GGGGGGGGGGGGGGGGGGGGCAGTGACAGAGACATTCCAGATTGATGGGGCACTGATAGAATGCAAACTATTACAGGTGTGGTGACCCCTATCTCATCAATACTCATTGTGTAGGCCACTGACTTTGAAAAAAATAGTGTCACTCCAAAGAACTAACACTTCAGTAACCGAACCACATAAAATTTCAGAATGTCTCATTCACCTATGAACCACCATGTCTATAAGCTTAGAGCTCAAAAGTCTTGGCTAGAAATGTTTATAATGTGATCTTTTACAAATTCTCAGCACCTCTGAAAAAAGTTTTTTGAAGAGTGTATGTTTAAAGTTGACTTTAACAAAAAATAGTATAATGACATTTTCAGCGGTCTCAGATTACTGGTGTTAGTTTGTGCTGAATAAAAGCATTTGAGGCACTTTGGTATAAATGTTTTTTAGATAGGCGACGTATTTTAAAATGTCAGACTACCTTGAAAGAGGCCAAGAGGCCTCAGAATCCAGAGGGTAATTTCAGTCAATAAGGGAACAATTACTTTAATGTTTTCTTCTCAGTTACGTTATATTTTGTATTCAGTCATACCAGTACAGGAGGCTGAAAAAAGCTGCCATTTCAGTGTGTGTGTGTGTGTGTGTGTGTGTGTGTGTGTGTGATATAATATACATGGTTGAACTGCTATTCCAATTGGGTGACAGCTTGAAGGCACTGGCGGCTGTATATTTCTTTGAAGGTTAGGTGTTGTATAGGGTGTCTAGCAAGGGAGTAGAATGGAGTGCATTACACAAGGGCAGGAAAGAGAGGTAAGACGAATGCATAACAAACTGGGAGGAACAGGAGGGGCAGATTGGCAGGGCGAGACACTAGACGCCTGGCTCAGGGGTAAAGCTCTGGGCTTTGAATCCTGGATCCTGTGCTCCAGTGCCTACTTCACCACACAGTTATCCTGTTCCATTTATGGCTCTTTTCTTTCACATTTCTTTCTGAATTGGTGTTACGTTTTGTCAGACATGCTTCTAAGTGGCAGTGGTTGGGGGCCCCATGGCCAGCAGCCCCTGAAGAGTTCCCTAAAGCCATTAACTTCAATATATGAATCTGCAGTGTAAAATGTTTATATCTGTGCAGTTTCTGTTCCTTCACTGATGTACGCAAGCCACTTTCCCCTTGGGGATGACGGAGTGAGTCAGACAGTCAGTCGACAACATCAGTGGCTCTAGAAGACATTATAGATGCCCTGGAGGTCCTACCATGCGTATACTCACACTGTGTGTGTGTCCTCCTGTTTTATTAGGCTTCTCCCGGCACATGAAAGTGTCTGCTTGTGGCTATGAGCTGCTTGCTCTCTCTCATGATGTCTGGCTCCATGTGGGAGGCAGGCAGAGCTGTACGGCTAGTAGATAACAACCCCTAGTAAGTGACAGTGTTGTACGAAGATGGGAGGTCATTCACTGCACGTTACCATCTAACATATTAAGCCGTCAAATAGGGCGACAGCAGTAAACATGATGTCTCATTATGCGATTCCATCATATAAATGGAAATTGCTGTTGACCTGTTTAGATTTGACTGAGAGGCCAATCAGTGGCGGTGCCAGTGATTTAATGTTAATGGGGGAGCTAGATTATTTAGAGCAGGTGTTTTAACTTTTAGGCTACAAGCAGGAAGTAAATTTGGGGGGGTCCCCTCAGTAAAATTTGCTGACCAGTTAAATATCTTTTGTGACTGCCTGTGTGTGACATCTGCAGCAAACATTTCGGTAGCGATGTGTCTGGCTGAAAGATGTGTAGAAGCAGAAGCCACCATAAGTAATGTCGGATAATAAAATGCTAAATAAATTCTAACTTCTAATCCACACAGTCCGGTGTGTGTTTTGGGAAAAAGTATAGTACGGCTAGGTGAGTTAAGTATGAAAATGGGAAACCTCAATCCCAAAGCCCAATATATGACTTCATTGTTTTCCCTTAGCAAGACAATTAAAACAACACATTTGGTAGGTATAGATCTATGTGAAATATTCAAGAAATTTAAAACAAACTGTCTCCCATGTTCTTCCTCAAGCATTGTATTGTTTTCCTTTTCTGTTGTTTTAGTTTCTTCTACCACTTGTATTGACACTGTGAACTATGTCCTAAGATGTGCTTGTAAAATGTTTGTATATAGTACTGCATTAAAAAAATGTATGGTAAGGCAGAACTTGAAAGCAGGCAACGTTTGGGTTTATGTGCGAGAGTAAAAGACCAAGACAGAAAAACAGTATAAATGTCTCACAATCAAAACTGCTACTTTCTCCCCCTGTGTCTCAGCCTCTAGATGAGGTGATTTTGGAATTAGGGATCGGTCTATAATGAAAACTCTTCTTCTGTAGCTAAGAGCTAGTCCGCTGGCTTGAAGGAGACAAACTTTGGAGAAGTAATAGTCAAGGTCAGACGTCACAATCCTTTTAAAATAATTTTTAATACATACTTTGTTTAGAAATTAAATATCTGTAGAAGAACATACATTATATGATGTACAGATTTTACAGACAATTGTTTTGGGGGCTGCTGTGGTCATTGCAGGAAGGGCTAGAACACCCGCAAGGTCCTCCCTAGTGCAGCACTAATGTCAGCCTGTAGGTGGCAGCATGTTTCAAATGACGTCTGCACAGAACTAAATCTAACATGTTGCCAGAAACAGTTTCTCCCATACTTAAAAAAATGCCACCACCTTGTTTGTTCAGTGTCATTGCCATGACCCTAGAGGGTACAGAATGTTTTCAAAGCAGTAGACCCACATACAGAGTGCAAATATACATATTGGGCTCTCTCTTACACATGGTACAAAGCGGAGCCGGGCGCAGCGCACGTGTCTTTGCTAGCATGAGCCCACGTTCTTTAAATAGCCAATGTACTTGTGCCCATCTGGGAGCCCGTGGGCGTGAGAGTCTTAAAATGAGGTGGAATCAGGTGCATTGATGCCCCATTACTACCTTGAGGGAGCGGAAAGCGATTGTGCTATTGACCAACAAAAACCTGGTCTGAAGTCAATGCTGCAGAATTTCACTGTTACTTAAAGGGAATGGGAGCTGACACTCTGATTGGTTTATAGTAGGGTTCTTCAAATCTGGACCTCAATTCCAAATCCAGGCCTTGTTTTCAGTTCTCCCAGGTAGTTTGTTTAATAATTACCGATTCTGATTGGTCAGAGGCTTCACACCTGACTGACAGGTAAAGGAAGGCTGGAAAACCAGCAGTGCTCAGACCTCGAGGACCGTGATTTGATTTGAGACTTAGTACTACACTTTTTGACCATGCGCCTGGTGCAGTGACTTTTTTCTGCCATTAAACTAGCAAAAATGGGTAGGCCATGCCCTACTAGAACTTTTACCGTGCAGTTCAGACCCTGTGCTTTAGATCGATAAAATAAGGCCCATTGTGGCAAGTGCATGAGTCTTTTTAACGAAGGAAATGACAGCTCTTTTAAAATGAAAGCCGCTCTCTTTATTAACAGCTACTATTAGGAATGGTAAGATTCCCTGAGTCACATCGATGCACTGGCATAAAAGTAAACAATGTGATTGGCCCAATTAAAAAATTAGTAATTTTATATTTAGATTGATTCCACCTCTCTAAACTGCTTCTCAAGTGCAACTGAATTATATAGAATCATATTCTTTTGCTTTACATCATTTTGTGTTGAATCGCATTGTGTTGAACTAAAATCGTGTCAAAATGCACTGCATCGCAACAGACGTGAATCATATCATGTCGCATTAGTAGTTGCTTTATATGTATCTCATATATATATAGGATCATTGGAATGTAATGTGTATCGCATCGGCCTCAGTGAATGAGTTGCACATCCCTAGCCACTATCGGTTTAATACTAGAAGCAGCACAGACGGAAGCCAATGTCAGTGGTTCTCAGACTTTTTCAGGCCAGGGACCCCTTAGGGGGAACAATTTTTTAAGGACCACCCCCCTCTCTACACCAAACCTTTTATATTATATCACAACATGACAGAACTTAACACCTCATCAACTTGTGTACAATTAGAACTCCACTACAAATACACTACTTTAAAAAAAAAAATGGATAACTGAAAATGTAGCATGTAATTAAAATTATGTACCTGATAAATTAGTGAGGTGGGTTAGCTTGTCTCTGGCTGTACAGTTTATCAGTTATAGGAGTGATGGATGATAAACAGACTCTGAGGTCATCTCCACATGCAAACCTGCCCTGTGCTTTTTCATGGCAGTAAGTGCTGAGAATGTCACAAAGGAAGGTAGCGGGAAAGGGAAGCAAAATTCTCCTGGCCTCTGCAGTAAGTTCAGCCAACTTCTGTGAGAAGGTGGATCAAAAGTCTACATAAGGCATCTTCTGGAATCAGACCTTTAATGTCCCGTCACAGGAAAGCTGCAACAGTTGTTCTCCTGCCTTACCAGTAAGGCTGCTTGTCATTGTTGCAGCTAGTGCAAATGGATCACATGCCCAGTCCCAGGCATCAGTGTTGACATCAGAGAAGTATGTACTGAAGTGCTTACTGAGTGAAGTTAAGTGTGTGATAGTTAATTCTCTCACTGTATCCAATGACAGGTTATTTTCATTAAGAAAATCTGAACAACTTTAATCCTTGCAGTAACTGCTCTTCTGGGCCGTCATGCAGCTGCTACAAACAGCAACACATTTTTCCCAGCTCAGTCCCGTTTCAGTCATGAAATCATAAATAATTCCTCACCCAATGTCTTCCCTGGTACCTCCTTACAAAAGAGAAAGTCTTCTATTTTTCTTTCCCATAGATAGCGAACTAACACATTTTATTGAGCTGCATTAGCTAGTTTGTTGATTCATCCAACAGAGAAGAAAATTGGTCACAGGAATGCAGTCTATCCAGGAGCTGTGAGCGGCTTGCTGCAGGAAATCCATGGCCACTTCCTCAGGCACATCAGGAGACGGGTGAGACTTGGACACCTCATGCTCGAATACTCCCTTAGCTCGATCAGCAGACAGCGGATATCTTGTCTCTTGGGGGTCTGAGCCAAGGTTGAGCATGAAGAGCCTTTCATTCACCGACTGGAAGAGAACTGCGACTTCAGGGATCCTCTATACCACTGGGTTTCCCCTCAGCTTTAGGTTGAGGTCGAGAAGGGCAAATAAATCCTCCGCCTGAAGAGAGGGCATATCTGGGGACTGTACATCCCCTTTATTTTCCAGGGCACTCAGGGTATCTGGTCTGCCGGATGAATAGATCCATGTAAGCTGGAGCGGGGGTGTAGGCTGCCGGGATTGTTGGAGAATCCAATCATTCTGTCACGTGGCAAAACACAACAGAGACAGGAACCAGGCATAAGGGCAAACAATAAGGGGTTTATTTAGGCAACTGAACAGTGCTAACAACAGTGAAGAGCACAGGCAGGTAGTAACGTCAATGACAGGACTCGGAAGCTCAAGACCGGGAGGCACTTTATATGCCACTAACGAGGGAGCAGATGAGGGGCAGCTGGAGTGAGTCATACAAGGGCTGAAATGAGAGGTAAGCCAGAATGGTAACAGGTGTGGCTCATTCCTGGGGCTGGAATGCAGGGCGTTACAGAATCTGTGAAGACATTCATAACACATTATAATGCATTATAGCAAGAAACATTAAAACATAACCATAAATAACTATAACTATTTAATAGGCGTAACACATTATAGACATTTATTTTGCATTATGAATGCTTTATGAAGCTCTCATGTATAATGCATTAGCAATACCTTCTTAATGCAATACAAACGATCTTGCAATGCAAACGATGCATCGCATTCTTGCACATCATGTGGATGCACATTCTGTTGATAATGCGAGGTGGTTGACTCCATCGCTATTCAATGGCCACACTCCTATTAATCCTGTGAGGCCTGCTGAGTGCTGGCATTGTTCTGCTCCCAAGGATGTCTGCACATGGCATATACGTGGCATGTTATATTGTAGTCCCTGTCCTGGAGATATGCTGGTCTGCACAATACATCTTGATTTTTTCTTCTTGTGTCATACTTAAAAGTGAGGCTTGCAATACATAACACAACATAACAAAAAATAAGTGTAATATTTATTCTTATATCAGTTTGACATCCTAGATTCTGATACAATTTGTCCTGGTCAACATGGAACCATTTATGTGCTCGATTACTCCTCCGTTTGATTCTGAGCTCAATGTGGACCTGTCCAATTTGCATCCCAAAGCCCTTTCTGGAGGTAATTTCGGACTAACACATGTTCCCCACCCTCAAATGTTTTCTCTAAGTGTTCAAGTGTTTTACAACATAATCCCAACATTGTTATGTATCACTCTCTTGTTCACCCGGTTGGATATGAACCCCACCCAGAATTTGCTTGCTCCCAACCAGGCACATAGCCAGGTGGCAAAATCATGAGTTTGATGCCCCCCGGAAATTAATTTCCCCCTGCAACCCAGAAGGATAAGTGGTTTGGGAAATGGATGAATGGATAGATTAGGAATAATAGTGGTCCTAAAATTGAACCCTGTGGTACCCAACTATGAACGCAGGCCCACTGCGACATTGTGCCCCTAATAACTACCCACTGCTTCCTGTCTGTTAATCAGTTTTTGATCCAAGCTGCTACAGTTCCTAAAATCCCTGCTGCTTTGAGCCTTAGCATGAGTCATTTGTGGGGGACAGCATCAAAGGCCTTCTGGAAATCTAAGTAGATCACATCGTAAGCCTTTTTGTGATCAATTTCTCTTGTAGCTTCCTCAAATAAGTCAAATAGATTAGTTAAACAAAATTTACCTCTCCTAAATCCATGATGGCTATCCCTCAGAAAGTTAATTGAATCCAGGTAATCTACCATTTTCACTTGATTATAGCTTCCATTACTTTTTCAGTAATGCAAGTTAAAATGTTGGGCCTATAGTTTGCTGGATTACTTCTATCCCCTTTTTTGAATATGAGCATTATATTAGCATGCTTCCAATCAGAAGGTACCATACCAACAGATAAGGATTTCTGAAATAGTAAAGGTCAGCAAATAATATCCCTCATCTCTTTTAAAACAATAGGTAAGATGCCATCAGGGCCCTGCGATTTATTTATTTTGAGCTTAGCTAGGCTTTGCAGCACATCAGCTTTGGTTATACATATATTAGTCATAGACAATGTTGGATTAGTAATAAGAGTTGGTAAATTACTCGTGTCCTCTACAGTGAATATCCGTGTAAAACAATCATTAAACTTATTAACTATATCAATTTCATTTTCAATTATAAGGCTCTTACTATCCTACAGATTATTGATTTCAGCTTTGATAGATTTCCTTAGTGAAACCTCAGGTTCTTTTAGTTGAAAGAACCTGAACTGCTTCCACCCACCTTGAGAATTTGTCCATAATGACAAACGCATCTGAATAACCGTGACTTTTCGGCAGAGTGATGTAGTCCACTTGGAGATGGAGAAAGGGGCCAGGTGGAGCAGGTGCCACTAGAGCTGGTGTCGGCGTTTCTGGACCTGCATTATTCTTCTGACAGGTCAGACAGGTCTCACCACCTGCTGTGCTTGTGATCAGAACTTTGGGTTCCACCAGTGTTGACTGAATCGATGCACCATTTTCACCAAACCAAGGTGACTTACCGAATTAATTTGTTGCGCTAGGTAGGGGAGTACGGGGCCACTGTTCTGGGTCTGTCTCCATATCTCCATACATCATCTTTGAAAAGTTAGATTAGATTAGATTAGATTAGATTGACTTTATTAATCCCACAATGGGGAAAGTTTTGCACCTCTTTCCATCCATGACCATTTTTCATCAGCAGGACTGTTGCTCTGCATATCCTTGATGTCATCAAGATGTTTGGTCACTGTTTTTAGCTGTTTACATTTCACATCAAAGTCTGTGTCACTTTTTGTGTCAGCACCTCTCGCAGCTCTTTTAGCAGCTTCACCTGTAAGGGCGTTTCCTTGACTTTCCACTGTGTTAGTTTTGGTGTGAGCTTTGCGTTTCAGGACTGCTACCTCAGCAGGAAGTTGGATAGCATCCAGTAATTATTCAACCAACTGTCCATTTTTCACTGGTGACCCAGCTGCAGTTAGGAAACCACGTTGTCTCACAGGAGTCCAAAATCATGCACAACTCCAAACGCGTATCTGAAATCTGTGTACACATTGGCTAACTGATTTTCTGCAATTTTGCATGCTTCAATTAGTGCTTTCAACTCAACTTGTTGTGCCAATGTGCCTTTAGGCATACTGCCACTCGCAGTTACCTGCGTATCTGTCGTTACTGCCCATCCAGCACATCTCACACCCCCCTCAACCATTGAGGAACCATCAGTATACAACACCAAGTTGGGATTATGCAATGGCGTTTCTTGAGTGTGGGCAGCTTCTTCCATGGCAGTTACTACTTCCACAGTCGTGATCGATCTCTTCCATGCACTCTGGCAACAGGGTGGCAAGGTTGTCTGAACTACCCTTTTCAATGAAAATGTTGGGTGTTTCCAAGACGGTTGTCCACTTAGCCCATCAGGCTGCTGTGATTTGTGATGCTCTGTTTAGTGTCAGGAGAGTATGGACAGCATGTGGACATCTCATCCCCAGAGTTTGATCCAACACGAGGCTTGAGACAGTTATGACTGTCATGTATGTTGCCTAGACAGCTCTCAAGCATGGCCCCCATCCGAGTAGCACATTGTCCAATTTTGCCGAATAGTAGCCTTCTGGTCGCTGCAGGCCACCATGATCTTGTGTTAGAACTGCTGTCATGTAGCCACTTTTCTCATGAACATTCGAGATGAAAGCCTAGCTCATGGCTGGAATTCCCAGGGCTGGAGCTTTGCACAGTTTTCAGTTTTCAATAGTTTTCAGCTATTGGAAAGCCTTCAACTGAAGTTCATTCATCTCAACACAATCTTTGGAGTCTTTCCTGCCTTTCTGTAGATCATTGAGTGGTTGAACTATATCGGTGTAGAAGTCTACCCACATCCTGTTGTAGTTGCACAGTCCCAGGAAGGAGTGCAGCCATGTCTTTAGCCCCCCCTTTTTCAGATGTGGGAGCTCTTTGGACCATTTATCTATTTTCTCCGGGTCTGCCACTTCATGAGTGTACACATCCCGGTAGGAGTATATTCCATCCTCTTCTTTTCTTGCTTTGACTCTTTTTGTTCTCAGAGGAGCCAGGCAAACGGGTTGGACTTCTTCTGATGTCTCATCATTTGCAGATGTATCAACCATTACTTGAGAGGTAGTGCTTGAAGACACCACTGGTGGTGCTGCACTGGGATGAGTCACTGATGAAGTACTCACAGTCACCACTGGGGGAGCACTCATCTTTTTGCTTCTTTTTTCCATTGTGGCCATTAATTCTTCCACTAGTGCGAGGCGCTGTTCTTTCCGATCCTTCTTCTGACCTTCAGCATGATGCAGTCGCTCTGCTGGCATGGGCACTTGTGGAGGAGGGGGTGCAGGAGGGACAGGTGGAAGAGCAGTCACAGGCAGGGCTGGTGTTGGAGGAGGAAGAGGAATAGGTGCAGTCATCCATGTGGTTGGAGACCCCCAGGGGTCGCTCAGAGTTTCCTGCATCTGAAGCCATTTGCAGCTGATTTGTTAACAAAGCAACATGATTTTTGCTCATCTCGGCTCTGCAGTTCGCTAACCCCCTCTCCTCTTCTGCCCTCACAGGCGCAGCATCGGCCCTCACAGGCGCAGCATCGGCCCTCACAGGCACAGCATTGGCACTCACACGCACAGCTTGCTCTTCTGCCAGCTCTCTCTCTCTGTCAAACAGCTGTTTGTTCTTTTCACGGACAACATCAGTTAAGGCAGCAACTTTAGGCATTAGTTTTTGCAATCACGTCATTCTGAACGCGAATCTGAGTCAGCACAAGTGTCCACTGCAACCGTTTTTTCCCATCTCCGATGTGCTGTGCTTTTCCCCATGCTCTTCACATGTCATCCAAAGACCAATTGCCACCTGAATCTGTATTGATATCATACTTCTCACGGATGCCAGCAGCTGTCGACTTCAAACACCAAGCTGTGTCCAGATATTCACTGAGATTTTTCATCATATACTCCA
>JAODJU010000007.1:23508016-23532841 GCA_026776725.1 Gnathonemus echidnorhynchus | reverse complement strand
TGTGAGTGTGCCTGTGTGCTTTTCACCAGGACTGTGTGAGAGGGCATGGATTGTGAGTGTGCCTGTGTGCTTTTCACCAGGACTGTGTGAGAGGGCATGGATTGTGAGTGTGCCTGTGTGCTTTTCACCAGGACTGTGTGAGAGGGCATGGATTGTGAGTGTGCCTGTGTGCTTTTCACTAGCTCTGCGATGCACCTCAAAACATACAGCTGGCACACAATGTTCAAGGTTGCCCTCACTGCCCCATTGTAGGAAGTGAGCTGCTGCACTGGTGCTGTTTGCTTGCCAAGCAGCATGCTGCACATCCTCCCACATGTGTGCAGAGATGCTGCTCACATCAGCAACCTTTCTAGAGTGAAGTCCTGCCTCACTGCTTACAAGTCTTATCACAACTGAGCCTTTTCCTGAGTTAGCTGATG
Organism: Gnathonemus echidnorhynchus; assembly: GCA_026776725.1. Taxonomy (NCBI): domain Eukaryota; kingdom Metazoa; phylum Chordata; class Actinopteri; order Osteoglossiformes; family Mormyridae; genus Gnathonemus; species Gnathonemus echidnorhynchus. The sequence continues at coordinate 23,532,422 of JAODJU010000007.1, read as the reverse complement.
TAGCGTGATGACATTGCTCCTGCCAGCAACCGGTCCTTTTAGCTTATTAAACGGGTCTCCTCAGTGCATGAACTTGCCGCAGTGTAGCCTGTCGGCAGTGGACTGTCCTGGACCTGACAGTGCGGCCCGTCTTCCTTGCAGGTCCAGACGCTGAACGAGCAGGAGTGGGAGCGTGTGCAGCAGGCCAACGTGCTGGCCAACGTGGCACATGCCTTCGAGAGCGACATGGACGTGTCTGACGTAGAGGATGATCGTGAGACCATCTTCAGCTCTGTGGACCTGCTGTCTCCTGCTGGCCAGGCTGATGCCCAAACCCTGGCTCTAATGCTGCAGGAACAGCTGGACGCCATTAACAATGAAATCAGGCAGGGCCCCTATCACCAGCTTTGCCTCGTTTTCAACTTCATTTGCTTATCAAGTTCAATTTTTCCTGAACTCCAACAGTTCAGAACATTGTAATGTTTGCTAAATGTAGAGCTGCACGATATCACATGGTGATATTATGATTTGTGTGCATATGCCATAATCACTGGGGCTTTAGGTGACGGCCATATAAATTTGTCGGGACACCGGTTTTTCTGTACCATATATGCATAAGTTTACTTATGCTCACAATTTCAACAGATTACTAGTATGGCTAAAATATTAATGAGTTTTATATTGCGATGCCCAGAAGTAATCTGTATAAATGTGGCATATCCTTATGTTTATGAAATTCGGTTAGCGGAGCATGTGACATAATGCTGTTTTGGTAAATCATGGAAGTGATGAGCAGTGAAGAAAGGAGCAGCTCAGCAGCCGCAACATCTTTTGAAAGACAGATGACATTGTATGCTTTTCACTAGGTCTGTGTGAGGACATGGATTGTGAGTGTGCATGTATGCTTTTCACCAGCTCTGCGATACACCTCAAAACATGCAGCTGACCCTCACTGCCCCATTGGTTAAAGTAAAAAGACGTCGGTGGTGTGGTGGTATTTTTGCAGTTTAAAATCTAAGACGTTTATTAAACAACGATATGCTGAATTTATGCACATTAATAACTTTTGGGCACTACGATATTTCAGGCGTGCTACTAATCTGCTTATTTAACTCTGGGCGTAAGTAAGTCTGTATAGTACCGAAAAGCTGGTGTCTGGGCAAATTTTTACACCAGTCATCTAAAGGCTGGTGATTATTGCATATGCACCATTTAATTGTGCAGCCCTAGCTAAATGGGTATCAGATTTAAAAAGAAAAAAAAAATTGAATCTCTAAGAAAGCAGGTAGTTGAAATGATTCAAATGGAGGTCGTGTAGTTATTAGCTGCTAAATGGTTTCAAGCTGTTTTTGGATGTTCTGTAGCAAACGGGTCACTTTTTCCTCCTGCAGGATGATCCAGGAAGAGAAGGAGAGCACCACGCAGCGGGCAGAGGAGATTGAGAGCCGGGTCGGCAGCGGCGACAACTTGGGAGGGCGATTTCGCTCACTCAGCTCCCTCCATCCATCCTTTGCGGGGTCCTCTCAGGCTGGCTCCTCACCCCCGGGGTCTGGCCACTCCACCCCATGCCGAATGCCTCGCAGCCCCAACCGGGAGGTTGACCGAATGGGCATCATGACCCTGGTGAGGCATATTTCACATTCTGTATAAAGTACAATCCACCTCCCCTTTTATCTTTGCTGTATTGTTAGCTTGTTTTGTGCATTTTATCAGCCAAGCATTTAGCATGTTAGCTGCATGTGCTCTAGTATTATAATTAGGGGTGTAAAAATGCATCAGTGCATCATGATGAATTGATTAAGGTGGCAATTCAGTTGCATTAATCTGTAACGTTAAATTTGCTTATTAATTTTTGGGCGCAAAATCCTCCTTAAAGATAGTCCTGTGTTTGTGTTACGCACTCACTTGCTGCAGGTTGATACACAATGTAGCAGTGCTGCATGCAACTTTCCAAGATGCAGAATGGCAGGGGAAGGCTCATTAATATTCATAATAATGACTCTTTGTGCTGATGCTTTTGGGAAGCACCCCTCTTGTAGCCCAAAAAGTGTCAAAAATTTGATAAAGTGTTGACCATTACTACTACGAGGTAGCTAACTAGCTAAGTAAAAAGTGACTAGTTTTAGTTGTGTGTATATATCTGTTAACATTGGTATTGGCCGATATTTGTTACAAAAAAAACATCAATATTGCCATTGGTCCAATATGTCACTCTTGGTCCCTATTGCTAGCCAATATTAAATGTATTCAGTATTCAAAGTTAGCATTACAAAGCTAAATACATAACTGCTAAAATCATGGAGATGACTGGAATGAATGAAGAGCCATTTCCTGTAGTGGCAAACGAGAGATTTTGTCTGTTTATAAGAGGTCTCAAAGTAATGGCCCACGATTTATAAATCTAACCTGCAGGTTAATATTCCATTTTCCACAGAATAATAAATAATGTTACGTCATTCTGCTAATCTGCGACGGCAAGCTCAGCAAATTTCACCGCTTGCAGTGAATCATACCTTAAATAATTGTAATCGAATGCCTTGGGGCCAACGATTTACACCCCTAATTAAAATCATTGTCTTAATTTGGCAGTTTGTCATTCATTACTGTTTTTGTGTTACACCAAAGTCATTGTGTTTCTCTGGTTGTGACGGAACCTCTAGCCCACATTAACACGTTTTTGTGTCCCCCAGCACTCCTGCTATGATCCATATGTTACTGAGACCTCCCTCTCACATCAGACTGTAGCTTACCTGCAGTATTCTTCCGCTAGCTCCGCCCCTCCATATAGCAATGCACCGTGCTACATCAAGGTACTGGCCAGTTCCCCCAGTTTACTGCTCAAATCTGCGGTCCTATTCACACCAGTGAGCGTGAAGCTGTTTCCGCGCTCTCAGCGCACCAGCCTGTAATAGATGAGCGAGCTCCCCAGAGTCTCCTGCTGAAGCTCACTTGCTGTGGTCACCTCTGCTTGGCTTCCGCATATAAACCCTGCTCTCTTTCTCTGAATTCTCTCTCTCTGTGCACAACCTCTCTGGCCTCCATGCCCATACTTTTTTTTTTTTGGAAAAGGAAACATGCTATTAAACTATCAGATAAGCTCCTTCCAAAAAAAGCCACTTTGAAAATATTTACATTGGAAATACCAGACCAAAATGAAGCTATAACGGTCTGTTTACTGCTCTGTGGTGCCCCCCCCCATATTGAGTCTACCACAGTGCCCCAGCCAGCTCAGATTTGCGAGCCATGTCATAGTGGTTGGTGTGAATATGGCCCCAGAGTTGAAGTCACTGACAGCCACAGCGCCACCTGCTGGTCCTGTGTGCTTGGTGTGCCTCCCCCCTGTCCTCTGTGGCAGTCAGCTGCACGCCACAGCCCCTCTCTCCTCAGGTTTGCTGCTCTTAAGGCAGCCGTGGATGTTGGCTGCTGGCTGCTTCCTTTGGCCCAGTCCCCCCCGTCCCCCATCCAGTCAGTGGGCTGGCTCTGCATCTTGCTAACTGCTGTTAACTCTTCTGCTTCCCTCCTGACCTCTTCCTATCATGCTTCCAACAGCCTAGTGATTTACGGAAACACCGCAGGAAGGTAATTGCAAGAAATAATCTTTGGCCAACAGGGACAATTACAATATTTTGTGTAATGTAGTCTTTTTTATTAGTTAAAAGTTTTAAGAGATTAAAAGTTAAGATTTCAAGAAATGGCTTGACTCAATTTAATAGTCATTTAGTAGATAAATGAATGTATTTACTTCTGTTATACTGGGTCGTGCACTTAATAATGCTGCAGGCAAATCAAATTTTTTTTTTCTTTAGCAAATAAACAGTAATTTGATGTGCTTGTTTATAAAGTTATAGAAGAATGTGCTTGAAACCATAGTGTATTGCATTAAGTTTGCTGCACTAACTATACATTTTGCTTACATTCCAATCAAATGAAAAGAACAGTTCAGTGCCAGTTTTAAGGTTACGGAAAATGCTACTCCAGTAGGGCAGGTAACATAGGCTCTTACCCTTTGGCTGTATGATTGCATGTTTTTCTTTGTCTCTCCTTTTTTAATATACAGTGCCCTCCATAGTGTCTGGGACAAAGAGACACTTTTCCTTGATTTACCCCATGGACAACTCAGACATGATTAAAGTACACATTCCAGATGTGATTTTGAGGTGATTCCAGAAAGTTGCATACATTTCACCATGTAGAAATTACAGAACATTTTACACATAGTCCCCCTCATTGTAGGACAGCATAATATTTGGGACATTTGGCTTCACAGCTGTTTGTGATTACTCTGGTGTGTTTCATTGCTTCATTAGTGCAGGGACAAGATACCTAGGCTTGCTTCTACAATTTGGAGTCTGTAGTTGCCATTGTTGAACAAGAGGAAAAGAGCTTTGCCAATGAAAGTCAAAGAAGCTATTATGAGGCTGAAAACCTTACAAAATCAACTGTCTGGAATATTATTAAGAAGGAGGAATGCACTGGTGAGCTCAGTAATCGCAAAGGGACTGATGGACCCAGGAAGACCTCCACTGCTGATGGCAGAAAAATCCTCACTATGGTAAAGAAAAATCCCCAAATGCCTGTCCAACGGATCAGAAAGTCTTCAGGAGGCCAGTGTCTTTGTCAGAAATTATCTGCAGAAGACTTAATGAACAGAAATACAGTGGTTACACTACAAGATGCAAACCGCTAGTGAACCGTAAAAACAGAATAGTCAGATTACAGTTTGTGGAAAAAGTACTTAAAAGAACCTGCAGAATTCTGGAAAAAGGTTTTATGAGCAGATGAGACCAAGATTAACCTGTATCAAAGTGATGGCTAGAAGAATGCGTAGAGAAGTAAAAGACCCGTCTAAGATCCAAAGCATACCAGCTCATCTGTTAAACATGGTGGTGCGGGTGTTATGCCTTGCAATTGTGTGGCTGCCACACTTACCTTCATTGATGATGTAACTGCTGATGGTAGTCGCACAATGAATTCTTAGAAGTACAGAAACATTTAATCTGCTCAAGTTCCAGTAAATGCCTCAAAACTCATTGGTAGGGCTACATCCTGCCAGAAGATAATGATCCCAAACATGCTCCTAAAGCAACACGAGAGTCTTTCAGAACTAAAAAATGGAAAATTCTTGAATGGCCAAGCCAGTCACCCAATTTAAATCCAATTGAGCATGCCTTCCATATACCGAAGAGGAAACTTAAAGGGACAATTCCCCAAAACAAGCAGAACCTGAAGGTACCATCATATCACCAGATATGATGCTCAGCACCTGGTGATGTCTATGAATCTCAAACTTCATGTAGTCCTTGCATGCAAGGTATATGCAGCAAAGTACTAAATATGACTGCTTTAATATGCACACCATTGCTATGTCCCAAACATTATGGTGCCCCGAAATATGTACACTATGTATAAAAAAGTGCTGTAATTTCCACATGGTGAAACTGAACTTAAACTTTTTATATTAAAATCTGGAATGTGCACTTTAATCATGTCTTAATTGTTTGATTTGAAATTTTAAGCTGTGGAGCAGAGGGGTAAATCAAAGAAAAATGTGTCTATCCCAAACGTTACAGGGCTCTGTAGGTTTCCAGCAGAAATAATGTTCTGCAGCAAATAGCTTTTGAATGTTGTGGAGATTTAGGTTCTGCATTTAGAGCAAATAACGGTATACCTTCTCACCTATAACGACCTGTCCCCCACTGTTGAAGCTTTCTGCAGTGTCCTACCATATACTCGCTGCTCCAATCCCTAATACAGTGTTAATGTTGCCATCCTTGCCCTTGTGTTCAGTCTTCGCAGGATGACAAAGCTACAATAAAATGTGAGACCTCTCCTCCTTCAACCCCCCGGTCCATTCGTCTCCATGGGGGGAGCATTCATGCAGCCAGTCATGAAGACCTCAGGGATATCAGAAGGTACTCTAGTGACTGGCTGCCCAAACATGGCTGTGACCTACATGCCGTGATGCCGGTGCTTCAGGCTGTGCATCAGAACACGCTGTTGCTGAGCGCGATTAGCAGTCTCACTGTTTCCTCTGTGCAGCGCTCCCAGCCTCGCCGACGGCCAGGGCAGTAATCCCAGTAGCAGCAACAGCAGCCAGGACTCTCTGAACAAGGCTACCAAGAAGAAGAGCATCAAGTCGTCCATCGGGAGGCTTTTTGGAAAAAAGGAAAAAGGCAGACCAGGCCCCCTTGGCAAAGATGGCTCCAGCCAAGGTTGGTCCTATGCTTTGCCGCTGCTCTAATAATATACAGCTTCTGTATCAATCTGCTGTCTAGAATTTCCCTCATGCGACCATTGATCTGTAACGTAAAAGTACAGTGAAGATTTGACGTATTTAATACACACCACTTCAATATACACCATGAAATATGTGCCAAAGGTATATGGACACCAGCTTATCCAAAATCTTATTCTAAAACCAAGGATATTTATATTGTTGCTGTAACGGCCTCTACTCTTCTGGGTAGTCTTTCCTTTAGATGTTGGAACATTGGTGGTGGGATTTGCTGCCATTCAGTTTGGGTGATCATATCCTTTTTGGTGAGCTTCTGCGGCTTACTGCTTTGCATCTGAATTTGTTTAGACATTTTCACTTCACAATGATTTCACTTGTGGTTGACCAGGGCAGAAATTGGGAGAACTGACTTGTTGGAAAAATGGCATACTGTAATAATGCCAAGTAACTTCTTCCATATGACCACCCATTCTACTGCCATTGTCTTACTGGAGATTGCATAGCTCTATGCTCAGTTGTATTCCCTGGACAGGGAGACTGCCACACTCACTCGTCTCTCGTCAGTGCAATAACTCAAAGTATTTGATGGCTTTTTCAAATTTTGCAGGCACATTATTGAGCAGATTAACTGGAACTGATCAAATTTTGAGACAGATCGCACCAAAATAGAAGTCACTCTGCATAGTGATGGCAAGAAGGCCAGTTTCAGAAACTTGATCCCATTAGTGTGATAACTTAAAAGGTTCTTGTAAATCTACCCCACCCAAAACTGAAGCAACGGCACTAGGAGTCAGCAGAGGAAGAAAAGGGAGACTGCAGAAGCCATTTTGTGAACATAATAAATCTGAAAATATGGATCTTTTTCAAACTTTCCAGGAATATTGTATCGGTCAGTGGTTCTCGAACTGTGGGACATGAGATGATTTTCTGAATATTCTAAAATGAAGTTTTTATATACATATTTTCTTCATTGCCAACCCTACCCTGGGCAAAATTTATTCTTGACATTTAGGCCAAGTCTTAGTCAGTGGTGGCACTTTGAAGGACAGACGCTTATGTGGTGAACCTGATTACATTAAGACACGTCACTCAAATGCCTCGTTTCCACCAATCTGGTGCTGGTGCCGGACTTTTTCCCAGTCTGGTACTAGTTTTGCACGTTTCCACCTCAAAAAACTGGCGTGTGTCAGAAAAAAAATATTCCGGCATGGCACCACAGAAAAGCTGATTTCAGAATTTGGCACCGTAATGTCAGTGAAAGTGGGATGGGCTATCATATGGTTTAGCCTAATATCGCCAGTGCTTGCAGTGAAACAACTTGCCTACTTATTGGCAGAATAATGTCACATCGTTTTTTTATTCTGTGAAAAACAAAAGATCAATCTGCCGGCCAGATTTAATACACCGCCCGGCCAAAAAATGTCACCATTTGAATTTTTTGTCGGCCCGCCTTTAGCTTTTATTATGGGGCACATTTGTCATGGCATTGTTTCCACAGGCTTGTGCAACGTCTCACCCTTTATTTTCATCCAGATTTGCATTCATTTCTCACCAAGATCCTGTATTGACAATTGAGTTGAACCACTCCATAGCCATTCAGTAGATTAAGGTACTCAGCTGACTTCACTTTATTGCTGCATAGCGTTGCTGGGCTGTAATAATGATGATCCAGTCATTGGCTCTTAAGTATTTGCTGATATAAATTCAAATAGTGACTCCTTTTTTTTATTTTTTTTTTTGCCTGGGCAGTGTATGTTGCAAGTCAAATAAATAAAATTTTGTGGTGTTTGAGTGGTGTGATCCTTAAAAGGACAGCGGGAGCCTTTACGGAGACCCAAGTGAATACGGGCAATAGAGAGAGCGCAACAAGTCATACTCTGAACTTTTCTTTGGTTCAACATCTTATAAAAACTTAATCTAAAACTAAAAATCTAAAAATAAATTCTAAATAAGTTCTAATTTTTTGAAACCGGTGGAAATGTGGGCAGGTTCTCAAAAGGCACCAAGCAGGAACCGGCACCAAGCAGGAACCAGCACCAGCAATGGTGGAAATGAGGAAAATGAGTTGGTGGAAATGAGGAAAAAGTGAGGCTGTTTATAGAGGTTTTTGCGGAGGTGGGGAGACCGGCGGTTAGGCTTTGGTGGTATTATGGTACTATTTTTGGTTTACCACAGCATTTTCAATTGGTGAAATTTATTGTGGGGGACCTGTAGTAGCATTGCTTTTGAAAATACCGTATAACATGGATACTGCCGAAGCCTGGTGTGGGGGACTAGAGATTGAGGATCAGAGGTGTGAGAGGAGTAGTGATATGATTATATTTGATTGGGGGAGACACGGCAGTCTGGGGAATACATTGTTGTCATGCCTTTGTACAGACAGCATCGAGTTACGCCTCTTTCAGCCTTTGGTATTTCAGCAATTCCTCTAACTGCTCCTGTTATGTGTGTCCATGTACTTTTGGCTATATAGTATCTCTAACCATCAATTCATCCAATTCATCTGCACTTTAATTCATGTATTGATCTAAGGTGGCATTTCAAATTACATGTCTCTGTTTTAAAACAAGCTTAAGCTTTACTGAAGCAACACCAGCTGGCAATGTGATCTCCTCCAGCAGGTACGCCTGACGCTGAGAACTCGCCATCAGATGCCTTAGGCCTTGGCAAGCTGGGCGGCCAGGGGGAGAAGAACAGGAAGCTACAGAAAAAGTAGGTATCCCTGCTCCTGCCCGGGATGTTGTGATTTACCCCCTCCGGCATGTGGTTTGTGGGGGTGCGCTGGGATTGACAGCTGCTAGTCAGGCTGACCCTGCCTGCCCTTGTGCTTTCTGTCATGGTCCTACACCACACGGACTTTTAAAAAAATAAATAAATAAAAATTAAATGTCACATTGGATAGTGGTGAACATCTGTCATTGCTGTAATCATCAATTCATTCATCACATCAGTCATCTGTGTGTTCTTTTAGCGTGTTTTTATTCCTTTTACAATCATTTAATTTATAAAAGTATATTCATTTTTAAGCTGCTTTATTATTAATAAGCCAACAGTAGTTCCTATCTTGGGAAGTTTAACCCATTTACTTACCAGTCTAGTTTCATAACCACTGCATTTCCTGATTTATTTCATTTATTTTTGTGTTTATTTTAACTCACCAGTATTTAATTTTAATTAATCTTGTATAAGTATGCTAGTCTCCTAATTTTAGCTGTTGCTTCAGCCATTTAGTTTTTATTTTGTTGAATTTTGTTCCTTCTTTCCCCTTATTTTACTCCATTTTCATATCATAGTCCAAAAACTGGGTAAGTTCATTCCTTTTGGTTTTGCTTCATCTTGCATTAACTTTATAGCTGCCATTTCTCTCCATTCTCTCTGCTTCAGGATGTCTTGGCATGTTATGTTCTCGTAGTTTCTCAAGGTCCCAAACACGCATCCTTACAGTTTAGTTAAATGTACACAAAACATGGTTTGTGCTTTTGAGTTTGTGATGCATGCATCTCGACACTGTAGTTTGAACCTAAAGACTTGTGAGCTCTTTCTGTTCATTGTCAGGCAGCAGCAAATTGTCAAATTTTTTCAGTCTCAAAGATGACAGGATACTTGCGTGCACCCTGTTTATGAATGTACCCTTTTACTAACACTTAACTGAGTTCTGGAATGCAGATTCTCAAAACTGGACATTGGCAATCTAGTTTGTTCTTATTGATATTAGAGTACCATTTGTTTGGTTTTTCATTTGTCTGCTGTTGGTTTTGTAATATGCGTACTGTATAATTGTTTGGGCACTTTCAAAATCTAACCTACAGATTAATGAGATTCCCAGTGACCAAGTTTTGAGATTTTTTTTTTCTTTATTGATTTCACTTTGGGCTGGAGTTTCCGGGAATTTCTGCTGTCACAAAGCATGCAAATGACTGCATCAGGGACATCGATTGCGTTATCCTGTAACATTTTAACGTGTAAAGTACCTTGTTGTGCATTGCTGTAGGCTTTGCTGTCACACTAGGTATGTTACCGAAAACTTGCTGGGTCACTACATTAATATTGTGGTCGTGGTAGGTGGAGAGGAATAACAAAATGAATGATTTAGACTGCTATCACCTTCACCTGCACAGTATCACTTATCCGAAGTATCTCTTTAATCTGATATTTCTTAGTGTCTAGAAAGCCAGTTACCCTCCCTGCACAGTACCGCAATCCAATTTCTAACAGTAGGAAGTGATATGATGACACACATGAGAAATTACACCTTTTATTTGAACAAATGTCCATCCATCCACTCCGTTTAATCATGTAAAAAATATGTATTCAGAACTCTTTAGGGGGTCTTCAGGCTCGTATTGTTGACACGGTGACATTGTCCTTCGTGTGTGTGGGGCTGTGCTGTACTGGCACCTCTGACTGGAATTAGTAAGTAGAGGTGCACCAATCCCACTTTTTCAGTGCCGATATGATCCCAATACCTGGACAGAGGGTATTCTACGATATAAGTACCAATCAGATACCAGAGCCTTTTTTTAAAGCTAGTAAATACAAATTGGAAACAAGTGTCAAAAAAGCTTTGTCAATTAGGCTACTAGAAACATACATAACATACTGCTCCACCTCATTTGTACATCTTGCTTTAAGTGTTTTTGAGGCATTTGCAGTTCATTCTGAATATCTTCCAAGCAGGTATACACAAGCGGAAACTGCTTAAAATGCCCCACAGCTTTTTTTCCCACTGGCAACAGCGTCACTTGCACTTCGTTGCAATAGCAGCCTTTCATGTTTCAAAAGCTGTCGTGAGTGTTCATAACAGCCCAAGCTGGTGACTGCCAAAGTAAACCATTTTTCAACCTTTTGGTTTTTCAGGTATAAAATACTTCTGGATTGAATATATTTTTGTTTGCTTTGCAAACATGCAAGTCACATTTGCTGTCGTCACCTTTTTATCAGATGTTCTTGCGCTCCTCCTGCAATGGGCATGCACATGATGGTACAGCAGCCAGACGTCACTGCGTTCACACCCACTGAGTGGCAAAAAACTGAGTGGCAGCGTTAGCGTGCAGCCTATATGCCGCGAGCTGTCATGTGATTGATTGATTGTACAAATTGATTTAACAGGATGACTTTTTACAGACTGCCAATAACTGAGTATCGGACTTGGATCAGTCACATATTGCCGATACCCAATCCGATTCTGACTGTCAGATCGGCGGTACCTCTATTAGTCAGTTGGCCAGGTGGACTGACTGTCTATTAGCTTGAGTCCAGGGCTTTGCATTTTTCCTGTGTGGTTTTTGTGTCAGTTGGGTTGAATTAGGTTGAATGTGGTTGATAACTAGAAAAGTCACCAGATGCTTGACTGTGCTGTCACCTCCAAAAACAGCCTGCTCACCTTGGTGATTGTTGATTTGTGCACCATATTGTGGCAGGCATGAGCTGCTTGAAGAGGCGCGCAGACAGGGTCTGCCGTTTGCCCAGTGGGACGGCCCTACAGTGGTGGTCTGGCTGGAGGTAAGTCCGCAGTCCACTGTGTCCCATTCTGGATGCTGGACATCTTCATGTGGTCTCTTGGTGAATCTGGTAAATTCATTGGCTTGTGTAGAAATATTTTAATGGAGCTTATTTCGAAGCATTACATAGGACGAGTTTGGGCCACATTTACGGTGTAGTTGAGGTTGTGAAGTTGACCGGTGGTGCTCTGACGGTCTCCTCAGCTGTGGGTGGGCATGCCCGCCTGGTACGTGGCAGCCTGCCGTGCCAATGTGAAGAGCGGCGCCATCATGTCGGCACTATCGGACACGGAGATCCAGCGCGAGATCGGCATCAGCAACCCACTGCACCGGCTCAAGCTGCGGCTGGCCATCCAGGAGATCATGTCCCTGACCAGCCCATCGGCGCCCCCTACGTCCCGCACGGTATGTCTCTGCTCAGGCTCTGCCAGTCAGCGCTGGCACAGAGATGCATGCACCAGAGTTGACTCGCGTGGCAGTATGTGCCTTGTGGGGCCATAATGCAGCTCAAGCAGCCCATTTATCAGTTGCCGTTTAGGACGGGGGTGGGCAATCTTATCCGCAAAGGGCCGGTGTGTATGCAGGTTTTCGCTGCAACTCCCTAATTAGGTCACTAATTAGAGGACTGATTGGCTGAAGAGTCCTCAAACCTGGGTTTGAAGAGCTGCCCTAACTGTTACCCCAAATACCTGTATACACACCAGCCCTTTGCAGATAAGATTGCCCACCCCTGGTTTAGGAAGTTGGCTGTGTTGTTGAACTGGAAAAGGCCTGAGTTACATGTCCTCTTGACATGGGCAGAGCTGTGACTTTCCCCGTCTCCAGTTGTAGCATCTCCAAGCAGCCCTGCTGGAATGTGTAGCCTTTGCCCTCCCTTGGTCTTCCCAGCTGCTGCTGGCTCTCACCACCGGTCCCCACTGGTCAGGGAGCAGTAGGCTGCTTCACAGTGTACATGTTAATCTGTTGTGGCTAATGTAAGAACTAAGGAGGGTAAGGTGCCTTCACAATATACCTCTGTGAAGATTAGTACTGATTCTAAGACTTGCACTGCCATTGAAACTCCCCAGACTAAATTCTTGAAGATGGATGTGGGTGTTTTCATTCGAAACACTGACTCTTCCTCTTTTCCACTGGTTGGCTCATGCGTGTTCCTGCATTAACATTCAAGCTCACTTCTGACTGCATGATTATGATGATTCTGCTTCTCTCCACTGCAAATTACGTTGATTAAAAGTCATCACTCACTCTCCTATAAGGCTGGAATCCTGTACAAAATACACAAATATGCCTGTGCTTTGCTGCTCAGTAATGATATTTTTGTGCTTTTATTCTGCCACCCTTCCCATTTTCCCTCCCCCCTTCCCCCCCTTACAATATTTGCGCTTGCCATTCTTTCTGGGGGTCATGTGATTAGCCCACGGGCAATATATGGGTCACGCACGAAGAGATGGAGAGCCTCGCAGCCACGCCACAGACGGTTAGTCATCCAATCAGATCACTGCTGGATTAATCTACCACTGCTTTCTTGAGTCTGTCTGTCTCGTGTGTGTGTGTCTGTGTGTGTGTGTGTGTGTGTGAGTGAGATAATACATATAGTTTCATTATACTTACAGCAACAAATAAATTGGAAGCTATAAAAGTAAAATCAGGCATCCCTGGTTTGAGTTGCAGCTAAAAGGCAGTTTATTCAGGAAATGTATATGTCACATTACTGATTTGCAGTCAGTAATTAGTAACACTGGAAAAAATTCAGTACATTTTTTTCAGCTATGATGTGTTTTACCATATATTCTACCATACATTCACTCATACCTGCTTCAGCACATATTAATTATGGGGTCCTCAGGACTCAGCCTTCAAATCCCTGTCATTACTGTTAATCCTGAATCGGATTTAAGTGCTGGTCCTTTCCAGAGGAGTCAAAACAGTTGAGTGGATGAGATTTTAGATTTTAGACATAATTTTCCTGACCTTGTCTGGTTATTGATTGTAGTGCATTGTTTGTGTGTATGCTAACACAATACACTTTAATTTCACCTCTTACCCACTAACACTTTTGTTTTTGTGTTTTCTTCTCTTTTGATCTGCTAACACATGTTAACATCAGGAGGATGAGGAGGGCAGCTGGGCCCAGGTTTGCATATTTCTGCTAATTGGTCTCTCCCATAATCCTTATTTCCACTAAACCCTTCAGAAATGTTCTCTGTGCGCCTCTCTGAAAAGCTATTTTCAGTAGGGTACTGCCTGTACCCAAAAAGTAAAACAGGTATGTTTACCCTGGGTTGATGGCCTGAATCCTGCCCTCTGACACTGTAATAATTTTATACTAAGTCTTTATGTGGAAGTATGTTTTTATCTAAAGCCCTCTGCATATTCCAGATAACCCACACTAATTCTAGTGTCAGTTTTTGTATACATGTTAAGCTTTAGTAGTTGAATGGTTTTAGGTTTTGCCCATCTCTGTGGCATTGTGGCAGTGTAAGTTGCATTATGAGACATAGCCAAGGGTGTGGATTTGGTTATGGAGGGAGGAACATGCCCCTACCAATATTGTGGAAGAGTGCCATGGGTGTTAAAGGGCTGGGAGTTTGGGGCTGAATTGGTCCCTACCTGAGTCGAAACCAAACCTCCGCCCTTGCATGTAGCCCGCAAACCTCGTGTTAAATGGCTGTCCCGGCAGACCCAGGCTGTGTTGTTGTGGCTGCTGTCAACAAGCACCGCCTTCAGCACAAACACCTTACCCCTCTGCTTCAGTCTTGGTCCTGACACCTCTGTGTGGAAGAGGCTCGTCCCCACAGGTGCTTTGTGGGCCCTTCTGCCAGTAGTGTCGGCTGATCTGGCCCCGTCACGGTCATGGGTGACAGGCGATTCGGCTGTGTGCTGCAGGACCTGGCCAGAGACCAGAGCTCCACTTAGGCCCCTGTAGACACCATCTGATGGCAGCAGATGCCACCAGACTGGCCAGCCTCCCCTCCTCTGTGTGTCCTGCGGAGATCGGGGACCTAGACACTGCATGACTAATGTCAGCTCATTTTTTCCCCATTGCTGTAGGCCAGGAATTTTTACACTCTGTGCAAACGTTCTGTTGATATTCAAAGGGCGCTATAATTGAATTCAGATGAAATATGTACAAGTAACATTTCCTGTCCCACTACCGTGAATTATGTTCTGAATGGTCAACATTTAAAATCCATGTGTATTTTGCTTAATCAGCTGAAATGGAATTGCTTCTGTTTAACAGCTGTCACTAAAGTCCCCCTTTGTCTGCCCTCTCATTCTGGGCTTTAACTGCTGACATCTGTACCAGAGCAGTTTCTGTGCAAGGTGGTCTTTTCTAAAGAGGAATATAGAAATTGGCTCCCATACTCTCTTACCACTTATCAATGTTCTCATGCAAGCAATGGATTAGCAAACCTGTGCTGTTTATTTTTAAATTATTGTCACTCCTGTTTCCTCCATTGTCTCTTAGATATATGTCAAATTTGTTTTGTAACATTCACAGCCCATTCCAAATAAAATTAGGTTACGATTTGAAAGAATTGCTGTTTCGTGTAAGGTAACTATTCTGCTCTTCCAGTCAAAATGTAAAATGACCGGTGGCTACGTAGCACTAGCCTGTGTTGACCTGGAATGCCCAGCAGTTACAGTGACCCTTGTGCACAGACCTTGGCGTATGGGGACATGAACCATGAGTGGATTGGCAACGAATGGCTGCCCAGCCTGGGCCTGCCGCAGTACCGCAGCTATTTCATGGAGTGCCTGGTGGACGCCCGCATGCTGGACCACCTCACCAAGAAGGACCTGCGCGGTCAGCTCAAAATGGTGGATAGCTTTCACAGGTACTTCCTGCCTGCCTGCGTGATCTTCTACCTGTGATCCCCTGCAGCATTTTATCTGTCCTTTAGTATGCTTAAGGTTTGACGTGGTGGCTTGACTCTTGGCTCGCAAATACTATCATGTACCTGCAGATGTTTACATTCACGGTGCAGGTGGATGGAGGTGAAGCCGGAGTAGGTAAACAAAAGTCTGAGGAAAAGTCATTTGAGTGTTTTTCTTTTTAAATTGCGTATGTAGGTAATGAAGCCCCTTGGTTATAAACGTCTGCACCTGACAGCTTCTGCCGTTTACAGAACAAATTTCCTGTCTTTCATTCCAGAAATAGCTTCCAGTGTGGCGTCATGTGTTTGCGGCGGCTGAATTACGACAGGAAAGAACTGGAGAGAAGGCGGGAGGACTCCCAGACGGAGGTTAAAGGTACTGACTGCCCCTTCCACATCAAATTTTACCTGATTTCTCGTAAGTTCTCTGAATCTTTTAGTGCAAACTACACCCTGGTCCTGGTGCCTTGCCAAGAACAGCAGCTGTATATAAAAGTGACAGTTTTACTTTGATAGTAAAATTTTCCCTCCTAGTATTTTATACATACATACAGTTCAAGGTAGTTGAACTGGAGCCTAGATGTCATGTCTGAAGGTAATAAAGGACTGGCTTTCATCTAGTGTGGAGAGCGGGTATAGTAGACTGTTGGCAATACTGTTTCAGATGTACTGGTGTGGACCAACGACCGGGTCATTAACTGGGTTCAGTCCATGGGGCTGAAGGAGTATGCAAATAACCTGCTGGAGAGTGGAGTACATGGAGCCCTGTTTGCCTTGGAGGAGACCTTCGACCACAATGCGCTGGCTCTGCTGCTGCAGATCCCCACGCAGAACACGCAGGTACCCAGCATGTCAAAGCACTTAGTTTCATTCAGTTGTATGAAACGTATCCCCATGAATTTTATGAAAAGTGCTGTAGTAGTAGTAGTAGTAGTAGTAGCAGCAGCAGCAGCAGCAGCAGCTGACACTTGCAGGAATATTTGATGACCATTGTTCTACTAATCCTGGAAATTATTATTCAGGCAGAATGGCCTTATTCTTGCTCATCTGTGTTTTTATCTATTAAATTGGCAACTGACTATATTAACAATTACCTTTATCTAATGGTGTATCTAGTTTTGATCAACTGACATCCACATTTGCTTGCTTAAAAATTTCAAGTGAAGAATGATTTCTATGAAATGAGGCCATTTTTCTGCTGATATTAGTAATCAGCTTTTGTGACAAGGGCTGCTTTGGGGTTGTGTGTTGAAATGTGACCATGTCATAAATGTCTTGTAGCGTGGTTGCCTGCTGTAAGATTGGGGAATGAAGTTGGGCTGTCTCCAGGCTAGAAATTTCCTATCTGACCCTGGAACTGGGATGTGGAAGAAATTTTTGTTCCCCTTCATATGAATGGAATGATGATGAAATAGCGATTTGAAATGAGTGATTTGGTGTTTTTTTTCCCCCCAGGTGTTTGGTGGTGTTTTTTGGTGTCTTGTTGCCGTATTGATTGACTGTTGTGTCAGACAAATGCGAATGACTGAAGGGCAGTATAGAGCTCAGAATTAATCGCATATGGAAGTGTAAAAAGTCTAAAGGTTAATCTTTCATTTTGCTCTTCTCTTTTCCAGGCAAGAGCTCTTCTGGAGAGAGAATATAACAACCTTTTGGTCCTGGGTACTGAACGAAGACTAGATGAGGTGACCTGAATGTAGCCCTTCCTGGTTGTTGTTTATAATTATAAAAATGATTCTGAACAGACTTAACTTCATTTTGTAGCACATTTACTCTGGCATTGATATGTCTGTCTCCCTTCAGGACGATGACAAGAACTTCAGGCGGGCACCTTCTTGGAGGAAGAAATTTAGACCCAAAGATGTTCGGGGGATGTCAGTAGGATCAGCTGAAACGCTTCCAGCCAACTTCAGGGTCACCAATACTATGTCTTCACCATCTATGCAGCCAAAAAAGATGCCGATGGACGGTATGAAGAGCGTTCTAGTACAAACATTGCATGGGTTACTGTCTGACACTGACGTAAGGTGATCTTAAATTAATGCAGTTAATTTGCAACAAATTCCTGTTAGTCCTATGAAAGTTCTTCATTGACTTTTTTGCTGTGGTTTTTATATTAAATCTTTCTGACCATTGCAAAGAGCCTCAGCAAGGCTAAATTCATATCAGGAAGCTCCTGTGTGCAGTATGTTTATAGAGCTGAATGGCCACGATTTGTGTTCAGAGTTGCTGCTGTCGTCACTCAACAATTACAGTTGGTCTAAGTTTTCCTGACGCCGCTTAATGTGTGTTGCTAACTTGTGACTAACTGCATGTTCTGCATGTTGTTCATGCGGATCCTGCCAAACAGGAAATATAACTGGGCAACAAAGGTTGGATTCTGCTACAGTAAGAACTTACTCCTGTTAACACACCTCAGCCACGGTAAGTCAAAAAGAAACTGATTCCACTCTGTAAATATTCTATAGCTGTTACTTAGAAACTAAACTATTTTGTTGAAATGAGGAGTTTGTAACTAACTGCCTGAATTGTAAGTGTTAAGCTATGTTCTAAATGGTGAAATGGTACCCTTTGAAGTTTGATATGACTGGATATCACTAATTCAATGAATAGACTATTGGTGGACAGGCTTAATAACCCAGTCTAAGTGTCGTCATATGTGCTGTTAATGTGGCTTTTATAATATGGGAAGTGCATGTAGTGATCATTCTTCCTTTTTTCCCTTTCTAGTTTATCCACATTATTTCTATAGGTAATTATGCAGCACAAATCCAGTTGAAGTCAATGTTCACAGAATCAGGAAGGAACCATCAACGTTATGAGGACTTTTAAATATTTTATTACAGAGTATAATTATCAATTACTGCAAATCTCTTGGACTACGCTAGAGAAAATAGTTTATTTATGTAAACTGATGGGACATTTCATGTAATTTTATTTGCTTTTTTCTTTCAGATTCTTTTAGCCTTAAATGTAAACTACTTCAGATATACCTGAATGTATCATAAATTTGAATAATGTATATGTACCTACAGACCTTATCTACTCTTTATTTCTGATTCTGTATTTTACAATGTCTTTGATTAAACCATGAAATTTAAGCTAAATTGACTAACTCATGTCCCTGCCCATTTTAAATCAAGACAGCTGTTAGGTCAATAATTTGGCCAATCTGTCTCTGACCAGCAGGCTGGGGTAAAAATGACTTTTGTTTTGGGATTTTAGGCAGAGCCATGGTTGCTTTGGCCAAGAACAGATGACTGTTTTTATTTTTTATTTTACTTTGTTAAAATGGAGATACCAAAACAAAACTTTTGAAAAAGCCATAAATAGTGAGGATGAGGGCTCACTATGGAGGAATTGCCTGGCTAATGGGCCTTAGAGAATCAATTCTCTGAGCAAATGACAGAACTCCATTCCTTCCTCCTCTTCCTTGGGAACACATGTGGAAGCAAGCTGACGTGACTTTCTTCGCTGAAGGACCAATTCCACTGTGGCCTTGTTTCAAATGGCAGATTTGAAGACAGCATTGTTTCTTCAAAACTTTTGAATGCATTGTATGAAGACTTTAAGCCTTATTTTTAATTCATTATTTATTCTTGTCGTATAGCAGTTGCCATTTTATTTTATATATATATATATATATATATATATATATATATAGTGATGGCTGGAGTGTTTCTGAATGTTTTCAGCTGATGTTAAATGCTGGTTTCTCAGTTTGTTGGGCAATGTTGAGAAATCATTCTTAAGGTTTTCTCACCTGTGTGTTCTTTGTCTCTGTGATCTAAACATTTATGCACAATTCAAATCATGTTACTGTCATGTTTGTGTTCTGTTTCTTTTATTAGATCTCATGATCTTGTAACAAGCAATGTACAGTCCTTCAACTTTTTATCACAGTATTATTTATTGCTTACTTTCAATAAAATACTGAAACTTATTTTCCACTGCCAATAAAAAGACTAAGTCTTTGTTTAAAAAAACTGGTGTCCTTCCTTCATGTTATTGTATACTTAAATGTTTGACATGTAATTGTGAGAAAGACTATAATACCATTGTAAATTTTTCATGAACTGAAATGCTTCATTAGTTTCCATTGTTACTTTTCACATGCAGGTTTGATGAAGTTTGATTTGTAAGGGAAGTACAAATGTCAGTGTACTCAAAAGGAAACGGAGGCATTGAAATTTGAGATCCACATTTCATTTTGCTTTGCATTGCTAAGGCATCTGCCCAATTTTGATTTAGTTGTCTTATAAAGTACAGAAAGTCTGGGTTGATAATTCCATCCATTTTCCACAGCCACTTATTAAATATGGTTTCGCAAGACGTATTGCATCACCCTGGATGCACAATTCACCTAACTGCATGTTTTTGGCTTGGGAGAGCAAGCCCAGTGAAAGCGAGTGAACCCCACATTCAGTTAGGGTGGGATTTCACCCACCACTTCTGAAGATAATGGCAGTCATACTCTGTCTAAGCATATTCCTCCTGAAAATCTTTGCTCTTTGATTTGTCACTGACATATGTTAGGGTGACCCCTTATTGCTTCTTCACACAGACACACACAGCTCAATTTAATGGCATAATTGAGTACTTACTATTCAATGTGCAGTATGTGAAGATGTGCAATAACTTGTGATTGTAGCCCTTGAACTTGATTTACAGCCTATTTTATATATACTGTTTCATATGTGGTTGACTTCTTTTGTATGCTGTTCAGCTCTTGTATGTACAGTACTATTTACTTTGTATTTGTGGAAATTGTGGTTGCATGGACTTGCCGCCACGCGCTGTGAGAGGAGCACTCGGAGGTGCTCTGGGCTTCACCGGAGGACGGCGCTCGCCGCCGCGCCTCCGCTCCGCTCCCAGGTGGAGCTGTTGAGCCCAAAGCAGGAAGCTGGATACTGGGAGAGCCGGAAGAGGAGGCGTAAGGAATCCGTCCGGCAGCCGAGAAAATCTCCCTTCGCATTATCTTATTGTTTTAAAATAAAAGCGATTCTCACGAGTCCCTAAGAGAGGGTCGTCGGCAGCAGAGGCAGGTCTCAGGGTGAGTATCAGGCTGGTGCCGCATATTAAACGCCGCGGCTGCGTCAGCCACCTGGAAAACGGCGAGAAACCGAGAAGGATCCGAGCGAGCTGGAAATGCTGAGCAGGAAATAACGTGTCATTAAATCGGTCTTTTCTGCGGGAATTTAGCTTTCTCTTGAAATGTAAGTGCTGTTAAACAGCCGTCAGTTGTTCTGTCGACTTTTTGCTCCCATCACTTGATTGCATATTATGCCTGCTTTCTGATGGGTTTATATTTATAGTTAAAAACCTTGGTGAGACTGGCAAATCTCGTTTGTCTCCAATACCCCGTGAAGATGACCTCTTTAAATTGTGGGCGATTTTAAATACCATCGTAGGATTCATGTATTCGTAGCGGGCTAACTTTATTGACACAGTTTGTTTTTCGGTTTTTACTTGCATATTACTAATTTTCGTATTCATCCGGAACTGCCGGGGCGCCTTTAATTGTTTAATTTTAATTTATACACATTTGTTATACACATTTAAATTTACATCTTGTATTTGTTTATGGCGATTGGGCCTGTACTCTCCGTGTACTTTTATTTTTTAATAAAACAAATGGCAGGCTGGCAGCAGACAGGAGTACAGCTCCTTTTGTGTTGTGACGTGTATGTATGTATGTGTGTGTGTGTGTAATAGACACACACATAGATTATGTTATATAAAATATAATGATTATGTATCTTAGCATAGTGCTCACAGCTGGGTGTGGTGCATAGCGATAGTAAGAGGCGCAGGGTACACACGTTGGAAGCTGATCTCGGAACAGCGGAGGGAGCCGTGCATTTTCCCCCCTCGGTTCCACTATATTTGAGCATCATCTGATCTGCATGATTGGCGGGTTTGCAGTTGATGAGTCTAATGGGTCTGCATCTTGTGGGATCTCTCGATGGGAGGCTGATCAGGATGGCTCATGATGCCCGCTTCGGGCAGATGGCTGACTGACGCTGCCGGCATTCCTGGAGCCCTTTTATCAGGAGATCTTCGCAAAGGGATGGACTCAGTGTCCCTCATTATAATATTGCTTCACTTCTGCTTCTAAATGACATCGCTTATGTGCAGGCGTATTATGCTTAATTCGTTTTTCATAAGAAAGTTATAGCGGTGCGTAATGAAATGTTAATGTCTACCGAGGTGCTGTGCAAACTAATTACAACTAGCACTTCTAATGTTTGTGACTTACATATTTATATTCTGTTTATTACTTTTATAAGCTGGTATTTTGTCCTTAGTGTATGATACACATTTCATAGAACAAAGATTGATAACCTTGGAAAATGTGCTTAGCTTGTTTCCTGTATGTCCCTTTATACAAGATAGGTTTAGCTTGCCATAGGTTTGCCTTGCTTTAATTACTTCCTTCTTATCTCCTTTCTACAGATGTGGAAAGCAGCAGCTGGTCAGTCTGTCAACGTTTCTGCTGGCAACGGTGGAGATGATTGGGAAACAGACCCAGATTTTGAGGTAAGAACCTAGCTGTACGTTAGAAGATTCTTAATATTGTCAGTCTGTCCTGCCGGTCCGTAAAACTTCTTGAGCAATGCTTCCTAACCCGGTCCTTGGCGACCCACAGATGGTCCACATCTTTGTTCCCTCCCAACTCCCGGTAAAATGTGGGCTATCTTCAGGTTCCCCAGGAATGGTTTGGGAAAGACTAGACTGTGATTTTGTACTGGAAGGTCTAGAGATGAGATGAATGGATTCCTTGCTGGTGACTCTGTATACCCACTGCGAATTCAGTAACTGTAGCTTTGTGCAGTGTTACTGGTTACTGTAGCTCCACAATGTTTAAGCATCACGCTGTCTGCCTGCCTTGTGGCTTTGCAGTTGCTGAGTCTGGTTGATTCTGCTCCTTGTGGGATCCTTTCATTTGGTCGTTGGCTCTTTACCTCTTTTGAATCATTTTCTTTTTTTCTTTTCCTTTGCCTCTGGAAAAAAGAATGACGTGTCTGAGAAGGAGCAGCGGTGGGGAGCCAAAACCGTGGCGGGTTCCGGACATCAGGAACATATTAAGTGGGTAACCGACAGTGTTTGTCTCCAGTACCTCGCATTCTTAAAACCCTCGTTCTTTATTTGATGACATGCCATGCCAGTATCTCTTGTCTTTGGTCTCACTAGATCCACTTTGGTACTGCGGTTATCAGAATAGGCACAGCAGTTACCTCGTATGGCCAGGAACATTGTTTCCGTTCATGCATGCAGCATTTCCCTGTTTTGTGTCTTCATGTATTGTGTACTGAGCAATACATCTAGATGGGGTTACAGTTATGTCACAGCGCTACTGCTTCTGCTAAATGTCCCACTGCTGTTACAGTGACAGCATGGCTGCCTAGGATTTCCTCTCAGTGGTGGTTTTATTGTCTATGTATAGGAATGTCATGTATAGAAGTGTGTAGTTTCTAGAAAAAAAGTATGAGCATGTTTTCTGGGTGAAGTGCTTCATGTGGGTCTAGTGAATGAAGATTTGGGATTCAGAGCCATTGATTTTTCACTTATTTAATATATGTCAGCATTTCTGTATTTTCGTAATGCATCGAATGTTGTTTCTGTTCATGAGTGGTTTTGCTTGCGTCTTCAAGGATCTGGAACTCACAAATAGCTAAAACATCACTGATTTTTATTGGCTCAGGATTAGAATTAACTATTTGACCTTGTTTGCTTGCAGCATCCATGAGCTGCGTGAGAACGTTTCAACGGAGCACTATAAACTGAAGCAGAAAGAGCTGGAGACCATGCCCAAGGCCTCCCATGGCTACGGGGGGAAGTTTGGTGTGCAGCAGGACCGCATGGACAAGGTGAGCACCACTGGGCATTCTGTGAGAGGCTCTTAGGTAAGGCTCTCGCGATGTGATCGTGATTATATGGCACGTGTGCAATAATCACCACTTTAGATGAGGAATGAAACATTTGTCTGGACGCCGGCTTTTCAGCACTATATGGATATTTACTGGGATGCAAGGAGTGATCCTGTGAACATAAATGATCTGTAAGTAGGGCCGTTGTGATCACGTCGCGATGTAATCGCGATTATTCAGCGCATGCGGAACAATCAGGCTTTAGATGACGGGTGAAACATTTGTCCGGACGCTTACTTACCCTGGTAATTTGGTGCGCAGATTAGTAGTGTGCGCAAAATATTAATGAGATGCATTTCGTGATGCCCACAAGTCAGTAGTCTGTATAAATTCTGTGTTTCCATATGTTTATTAAATAGCACAGCACATGCGACTGTTTTGGTAAATCATGGAATAAGTGGTGAAGTAGTGATGAAGAAAGGGACAGTTTAACAGCCGCAACTTCTTTTGAAAGAGGAGATATTCTGGATAAACTGGGTTAAAAAAGACGCCAGTAGTATGGTGGGTACTTTATGCAGTTCAAAGTCTGACACATTTATTAAATATAAGGAAATGCCAAATTTATACATATCACTAACTTTTGGGTGTCACAATATGTATCTCATTAATATTTTAGGCACACTGCTAATCTGTTTACCAAATTGTCAGCTTGAGTAAATGTCTATATAGTACACAAAAGCTGGCATCCAGAAAAATGTTTCATCTGTCGTCTAAAGCCCTAGTGCCCTGGCCAGTCTTATCCGCAAAGGGCCGGTGTTGTATGCAGGTTTTTGGGATAACCTGTAGGTCAGCTGTTCAAACCCAGGTGAGGACTCTTCAGCCAATCAGTCCTCTAATTAGTAATCTAATTAGGGAGTTGCAGCGAAAACCCGCATACACACC
>JAODJU010000007.1:23440739-23502247 GCA_026776725.1 Gnathonemus echidnorhynchus | reverse complement strand
CCCCCCCCCCCCCACGCACACACACACCCCCAATCTAGAAGTACTGGGTGGATTAACTGGAAATGTGAAAGTTAATAAATGAGTTTTTCCCTGAATGCTGAGTCCTTGCTGTGATACAGGTCCTGTGTGTATGTTTCAATGTCCATGTCTGAAAATGTCATGTATATTATTTATATGTTTGAATATTTATATTTAT
Organism: Gnathonemus echidnorhynchus; assembly: GCA_026776725.1. Classification (NCBI taxonomy): domain Eukaryota; kingdom Metazoa; phylum Chordata; class Actinopteri; order Osteoglossiformes; family Mormyridae; genus Gnathonemus; species Gnathonemus echidnorhynchus. The sequence goes on along the minus strand of JAODJU010000007.1, from coordinate 23,502,051 downwards.
TTCTCTTTTGCACATCAACATTTTCTGTGGCATAACACTAAGAACTGAAATAGATTATTAATGTATTAATGCTATATACAGAGCCCTGGAGGGGGCATGGACAATTTTTTTCTTTCTGTGTGCATGACATACATTTAACTCATTTACATTTAATGCACCGAAAAAGACTTACAGTAGAGGGAACAGCTACAATTTGTGTGTGTTCACTGGGATTTCAACCCACTAGCTTTGCATTGTTACTGCAATACTGTTGAGCTACAGGAGCGCTGTTGAAGCCGTACTAAATCATGCTTTAGTTTAACATGCCCATGAAATAAACCTGTGAATCTTCACAAGTCTCACTATACGATTCGATTATGATTCACAGGGTAAAGATTTGATTATAAAGCGATGCTTGATGCATCACAATGTATCTCATCCATTATTTATTGTACAAGTAGCCAGTTTTTTTGACATTTAAAAATTTCTTTTTATTTACCAGCTGTTCAAAAATCAGAATCAAGACTCTCACTTTCACCATGTAAAGGGCTCTAGTTTGTGTGTGATGGTATTTTGTCCCTTTGTCCAAAGGCATGCAGAAGAAAATGAAAGACTACATTCTCCAAAACTTAATAAAGACAGAGTTTGTTGGCAATAAATGCAGCAATAGGTTGCATGATCTCCTTGGCCCTTTCGGATTTCAGGGCTAATGTTCATGCAGTCGCTTCCTGTATGGTTTGCTGATTGGATGCTACATTTCTTGCAGTTGCTAACTAACTGTAACTCAGGGTGAAAATGAGTCATGTGATTTCTCATTTTTGTTGCCTTGCCAAAGTGTTTAATCTTGACTCAAGAAGAATTACATAAAACATATGTTTTATCCAGTTCGTTTTTCCCTTTAACTCAATAAAAACCAAAGTGTGCCCAGATATCTACTTTCAAGATATTGGGTGCTCTTTCAACCTCTGGATGCTCTCCCTCCACCATGTTTCCCATCTGAATTGCACAGCTGGAGCAAAAGTTTAATGTAGCTTCCAGAAGGCATTAAGCCTGCTCATGTTATTAGAAATCTAGGAATACCACCAGACCCATCACTGAACTTTTATCAGCGTATCAAGTCCCACACCAAAATTGCATTATACCATCTCCATAACTCGGCTTGCCATTTCTCACTAGTAATGATGCACAAACTCTGCTTCATGCTTTCATTATGTCCCGTATTGACTATTGTAATTCCCTGTTCATTGGCCTACCTGCAAATTCTTTACAAAAGCTTCACCCATATTCTCTTACTGTCATATTGGTTATCAGTTCTGTCCCATATCAAATTCAAAATTTTATTACTTACCTTCTAAGCTCTACATGACGTTACACCCCCTTGCCTTAGTGAACTCTTGACCCCTCACTCTCCCCCTCACTCTTTACAGTCATTTAGCTGTAGTGTAGAGTAATCCTTGTCCCTTGCACCAGGCTTCTCACTATGGGTGGCATGCCATTCAGTGTCATTGCCCCCAAACTCTGGAATTCTCTTTGTGACTGTTTTTCATTCTCCATTAAAGCTTTCCTGTTTAATGAACATTGCTGTCCAGTGTAACCAGAGACTTTGGATTTATGAAAGGTGCTATATAAACGTAACTCTTAAGTTATTATTATTTATTATACTTTTATTTCAGAAAAACTTTATGTTAATTTCTTTAATTGTATATTTGAATGTACTTTATATGCATCTTTAAAAACAATTTCCCTAGTTCTACAGAAGCTGTTTCTTTCCTTTGCTGCCACACAGTGCTGCTGCTTCATTTTTGGGGACATTTGTCTGAAAATGAAACGTGGTGTAGATCTTCATCCATATAATATTTTTCTGAAGTAGTAATAAGATCCATCAAATGCTTTTTGACATCAGATTCAGTGTCAAATATCATCTGCTTTTACATTTCCCTTTGTTGCCACTATGTGGTGCTGCTTTAATTTTGGGGTGATCTGTCTCAAATTATAATCACTTTCAGTTATCACCCATAAAGTTTGAAAATAATCCGTCAAATAGTTTTTGAGTTATTGTCTTAATTAAGCATAGCATCTGTGGCGTTAGCAGACTGGCCCCAAACCATATGTATTCCCCATATGGGGAATACCATAATTCAAACTTTAATTCGAGCCCAAAGCCATGGAGAAGTCATGGATGAATTATCAACTTCTTTGTGATGAGAGAGGGCTTAATACCTTGTCTTGGGCAAAATGATTGATGTCTTCTCCAGTTTGACGAAATACACTAATTTGTCCTGAAGGAAGTCGGTCACCTACCTGTTTCAAAGAATTTTGTCTTACAGTGGACTGAATAAAAAAAAAAGTTGGCAAATGGCAGATCAGATTAAATGTGACATTATGTGACATTTAAAAGGATGCTCTTTGACAGTTTTACTAAGCAACAGCCTCACTTAAAGTGGGACACAAATTACTTCTATTCAATAATAAAGAGGGTAGTTCCGCTCCATCTCATAAACCCAACAGACAGCAAAATGACAGGTAAATGTTTGGAATGTGAAGGAAGTCCTCAGCTAAACCCTGAAAAGTCAGCTGTGAGGGTAATTACTTCACTGCAGCTCTGTTTGTCTCGCTTCAAGGTGCAAAATGAGCCCTGCTTGACAGCATCATTGCTGATGATCGTGGCACCAAAACGGAAGCAGCAAATACTGCCATGATTTAAATCCATAGTCTAAAAGGCATAGGCTCTTCCAGAGGATTGGGATATTCATTCCTTCTCTCAATTGGTCAAATGAAAATTACATTATCTGGACAATATCTGAACATGTTTCGGGTGAAAAATCAGTCACAAATTAATAGGCAACTGAGACACTACAGGGCTGTAGCGAAAAGAGCGAATTCCCCACTTTTGTCATATAATAACCAAATTTTGAGCTTACTCTACAGTGTAAAGTTTACATATGGAATGTGTAATTAATTTGAAAAGTTGGATTAGATCTGGCAGACAGACTGGAAGAGAAAATGACATACTGCTTAGTCTGGCCAGAGCAGTAAAGCATAATGTTGGGCCTAATAATCCCCCGGACTGTTAACCTGCAACCAGGCCAAAGAGACGTAATGGTGATGGATCCGTGAAGCCAGTGGATAAGACTCAAGGACAAAGGACATCACTTCAGGTGGAATCAGTACATATGGCACAATCGAGGCATGCCAGCGCAAGAAATACCCCATTCAGATCAACTGGGTTCTTCAAAAGGTAACCATCTAACAGTACATCTAACCACTGATGGTCCAGAAGGACAGAGGAGACCTGCGCCTTTGCCATTAAGGAGAAGCACCTGCGAGAGTCTGTCTCCTGCTGTGTATCAGTCAGCACAAATAATAGGATTATGTTCCCAAACATGCCCATTTATCATTTTGCCAAGGAGGGCCGCAAATGAGAACCAAATGCAGACTCCTAAAATGCCCAGGCTGTCGGGGGGTGGAGCCAAATCTCCAACTTGGGTAAATCCTGTGGCGTAACACTATCTGCTTTGGGGGGTGAAAAACAGCCAAGGCCCGTCTGTCTCACATTAGCAAATCCTCAAGAAATAGCTATTTTCCCATCGGGTGGTACAGTAATGATGCAGCTGGCATTCAGAAAGCACTCAGCTCTTAGCACTGATACAATCAGCCTGCTGCCATGTCTCTTCCTGTCAGGCCTCTTCTGCTTTCCCACATTCTAATGGTCAATAAGATTTGAGGCTGGAGCTCCATCTCAATCACAGAGTCATATAGGGCAACGAGAGGTGACCAGGAACATTATGCTAATGCATAGGATGGCACAATATATAAAATGGAAGGTAGGGTTCAGAGCAGACAAACTTTTAACTTTCTGATTGGCCTGATTAACGTACTGTAGTCATGGCAGACAGACAAGTTCCCTTCATCACTCACCTTCGTGTGGAGTTTGGCGATCTGCTTCTCGTCTATATTTGGTTGCTTGTAAACTCTACTCTTGTAGCGAAACTGTAAAGTGAATAAAATGGAGCAAATATTATTGTCATTGTCATTTGCTTTCACGTTGATAGTGGTTCCCAAATACATGTGCCCTAAATGACAGTTCTGAAGCAATGTGAAATACAGTAGATAAGCATATCCAGTTTTACTCTGCACATACCATCTTTACACACAGATAATGGGCACAGTGACAATAAAAACACAGGACATTTGGACCAGAATTTTGGCTAAAACTGTAGATAAATATATAAACATCCACACAGATGTTTAGCCTTGCTCCTTGTACATTGCAGAGTAGCTGCATGGAAATAGGAATTCCAGAAGAGACACAACCTCTAATGCAGGCACCCCTTTGCTGATTGGCTGGGGGTAATCCCTGAAGAGGCGCTCTTCGTCCAGAAACTTGCCGTCCCGCCCATTGCTTGCAGGCTGAAAGAGGCCGTAGTTCAGGACATCCTTCAGGCTTTGGTTGAGTGTGCACAGGATCCGTTGCTTGGCAACCCACACAGTGGCATCGGGGTTAAACCTCATGCATTTCTGCTCAAAACAAAGAGAAGACTAATCGTCACACTTTTTAGCCGAGGAGAATGTGCAAAAAACATAACCAATGCTCCATAATCAATGTCTCTTGCAAAAGGCTTTGTTTACAAATGCATAGGTAGTGGCTTATTTATTTATAGCATAAAGTATTTGTTAATAAAACAACACTGGGAGACCAGGTTTATTTTTTTGTGTAACACAATATCATTCTGCTACAAAGCTGGTCACAGGTTGAAACACACACACCAGCTTTGCTAGTTGCACCAATTAATAGCAGAGTATGGTAACAGTCCTGCTGACAACCTGCTGACAGCACATATAACCATCTGATAAGGCAAACACTAGCAGTAAAGCCTAAGCAGATAAGAAAGAACTTTATTGATCTTCCGGGAGATGGGGGGGTTTTTCCATTACAAAAATAAATCCAGCACAACAGTGCCCAAAAAAGAAATAAAAAACACCCAACAAAGTATATAGAACAGTGCAGGTAATACATGAGGCAGAAACGTGCAATCTGCAGCTTGTCAGAAAAATGAAAGCATGTTATTTTACAGAGAACATTTGTCTGATAATTATAGAGTAAAGAAATTGCAATAAATTTAGGAAACAGCTGAATATATCTAACTGCTTACAACAAATTAGCTTCTAAAATCTAGCAGTTTCCTCCATTATTCAGTCATTCTAGGATAATACAAGTAATAAGTTAATTCTGTTTCCACTACAACAAACATGGCTGCAGAAACTGAAAGCATTTCCTCATGAAGGGGATAAAGGGCACCGTGTGTCTCAGCCATTAAGCAGCAGGGTAATTCCAGTGGTGTGTACTTCCATCTGAGGGTCTTGGGCATGACAAGCTGCTTCTACACAGAACTAAACTACCTAAACACATTACTCTTAGCAGAGAGTACAGAAAGTCACACTGGCAGTGTAAAATAAGCCAATAATGCTGTTTGGATTTCATGTATGCAGGACTACAGATACAAAGGCAGGCACTAAAAGACTGAGTGACTGCATCCTGCACATCCACTTATACAGGTACTTTCCCAGAAATGAAAAGCAGAAAATTGTTATTCAAAGACATTGTGGAGAGCATTGATGTATTCTGTTCTAGCATCAGTGGCACTTCCACAGTGTGGTGACGACGGGAATCCTCCAAGCTTTCTCATCCTTTTACTTAATAGAAGACTTGTGAATTTTGCACTACAATGATTTCCCTCTCCTGCGAGAAAACAGATTCATACAATCGCACCTGCGATCCGGAATTCAAACTGATGGTAAAATAGTCACTTTCCCAGCCCAGGGTTTCTCCTTCTGCAGCGTAATGCTTGTTTGAAGTTCAGTCCCGCAAGCTGTTGTCAGTTTAATTTCACCTCAAGCCTCCAACCTCTTCAATTCACCTTTTACTTATTTCTGTATTGATGTCCTAAGTTTAAAACAAGGCTCACCCAGATGAATCCATACATAAGATGAAAAATCTTATTAAACAGGACGTGCAAATTACAAAGCAATGGGATTCAACTGATCATTCAGATCTGAATGTAGATTTTCATATGTGGGTGTCAGTATTAATCTGGCCAAGTGTCAATCTTCCCAGACAAAAGCACACACAGTGTCCTGAGCCTGAGGAAGGGGAACGTGTAAGGGAGGGAGGCAGGTGGTGAGTGGAATCTTGCGTTTTGCCATGAAACCTCTGCCTGGAGATGACAGACAGGCCGGCTGCGTGGCTCTGGGCTGGCGACAACGAGCTTGTCGGCCTCCTGTCAATCAGGCCGAGTGTCAGGCCGCAATCCAGTGGCAGAAAATTGAGTGCCGGCAGCAGCAGACGTGTGAATTGTGCTCAGATCCTGCCAGGCCAGAGTATGGGCAGCTGAACAGGGACGCAACAAGGCAGCAACTGAGTACCTCTGAAGCAGAAGCAGAGCAGCACCTGCGTCCTCTGGTGGACTGGCTTGGGCATGACGTGGACAGAGGGACGGGTGGGACACAATGCTGTAAAGGGGGCCGTGATGTTCCAAAAGGTCCCAGAGTCCTGCCCTTCCTATGTCATTCCACTAATGGGCAATATCCCTTTGAAAGCATATCGTGATACAGGGTCCCAGCTACCAAGCCTGATGGGCTACCCTAGTTAAGAAATACTGCAGGTTGTACTGGGCTGGCCTGCAGAATGATCAGAACTCAGAACTTCGGCTCCCAATAGCCTTATTTATATAGCCTATTTGAAAGGAACAAAATGATTCCCAGACTTTGTGCTGTAATGACACGTTTTCTTGCAGAAACATAGACGATATAGAGGCAATCAGTGAAATGGGTTCTCACCCAGAAAACTAAATGTAAGACTCATAATCAATTCCTTTTGTACAACAATTGAAAGGCAAAAAGTAACAGACCAGTAATCTTGACTTAAAATGACTTCCATCCACTTCTCTTTCATAATTGTTGATACCCAAATGATGGGAGATAAACTAGCTCTCATAATATAATAGAAATGTATCTATAATTTCTGTTCTTCAGAAACCTTATCATGTGTCAAACAAAATGAAGAATGCATGTTTTACAATCATGGCCTTAAAATGCCTTGCAGGTATAGAGCAAACCGGAGCAGACAGAATGCCACACTCAAGGGAACAGAGACTGTCGTAGTCTTTTGTGCATGTGTACTAGATTGCCCAAAGACAAAAGTGCTTTGCTTGAGGCCACAGCCACACATTAAGAATGGGCAGGAAGGCAGCGGGCCCATCTGATCACTCACGGTCTGCTGCAGGTCAGGGATGACCACCCGGATGACCAGCGTATTGTTCTGGGTGTCCTCCATCTTGCTGGTTGGCCGCTCTGATGTGGCCTTTATGGTCTCATAGATGGTTTCCTCTTTGGAGCTGTCAGACTCAGATTCCATGGAGTAGTCGGAGAAACTCTGGGCCATCTCATCCTCACTGGATGTTGGGCTCCGGGGCATATTCAGCAGTGCGACCAAATTCAGCTGTAAGAATAAAATAGGGGTGACAAAAGTGAAAAGAGAAAGGAAAGTTATTTATAATGTTATATAGCAGCAAGTCTTAAAAACACAGTTTATGCAAATATGAATTTAGAAGGTAGGGCTATTTTCAGCAGCAAAACGTCCCTTAGCTTCCTGTTTAATGGATATTCTGCTACCCTTCTAGGTTTCACCCAGACAAAAATAATCACATATACTGCAACACAGCATTATGAACAAGAGAGAAATATTGAAGGTAGCGTAGTTTATACTATGTCCTACTTAATTCCAATTTGAATTCTAACTTAATAATTTAATTTTGCTGAAAGGCGTAACACATTTATAAAGCAATATATCAGAAAGGTGAGGCATGTGCAAGGACATTTTTTTAAATTGCATTTATGTTGTCATCACACAGAATTTTTGTGGTTAATATAATTTAATATAATTTTACTTGAAAAATACTTGAATACTTGAAAAAGTTAAGTTAATTTGCTGTACCCATACAGAACAATATCAATCAGCAATGCAATCTGTTCAGAAAATAGCAATAAGTTTTAACATCTGAATTTCAGAAAGAAGTTTACCAAAGGAAAAAAACTGCTGACCCCTTGGAATCATTATTCCCATTAGGAGAAAAAAGGCACTGAAAATACAGCACAGACACATTTTCAGTTGTGTTATAAACAGAGATGCTCACATGTCATTTTTTCAAGTTCAGGTCAAGTTGCAAGTCTTTGGTCACAAGTCCAAGTCTTTAATCTCAAGTCTTCCACGGTTGCAATGAGCGTTCAGTCATGGACTGCATGCCATCTGGTCTGATTAGAACACTGCATTAATATATCTAAAGAATTTAAAGCATGTACTGCACTACTTCATCTGTTAGCATACAGTATTATTGATTAGTGGTACAGTATATGATCACTTTAAACAGGTTATTGCAACGCGATATGAAAAAAAAAAACACACAATGAAAGCTTTCCTTTAAAGTGAATAACTTTTTTTTTTCACCTTTTCAAAATGTTTAGTGACTCTAGTTAACCTCCCTTAGTCACAAAGAAAGCTAATGTTAGATTGCTGATTCTGTTAACTTTCCCTTCACATTACCAAGTGACTGACTGGCCTATCTGCATTTTAAGGTGCCTGATGAAATCTGATGTGGTCGATCCAGCATCCATTACTTCAGGAATCCTCAGTTCCGGTCCTGCAGGGCCAGAACCCAATGCAGTTTGCAGATTTCCCCGCTCAAACACATCTTAATCATCCGGGGGCGTCAGAAGCGTTTTGAATGTGGGGGGGACACACTGGCATAAAACAAATATTTTTTGTTAAATGTGGGGGGGTCCAAACAAATAATTATGACATGTGAGGGGGACACGTCCCCCTCAGATTTAATGGCAGCGACGCCCATGATCAGCTAATTACCAGGTTTAGTAGGTGAGTTTGACAGATTTCACTGGATTAAGCCTGACTGCTTTGAATGCTCTGCAATAGTGCCATCTAAAGAAAGGCTATTCTTGGATAATTCTAAATTAAATTTCATCAGAGATGATCCCCATTAACAAACCAGAACAATAGTTTTCAAAAATTCAAAACTGATATTTAAAAAAATAAATGAAAGGGGACAGGGGATATCCTGCTAACTGTCAAGCTTAGCAGAGACCGCCAACCTCAACCACACCAGTCTCTTAACTGCTATGTCAACCATGCACTTTTACCACCAAAGGTGCTTGCATTACTCAAATGCATCTAACCTGGTGTTAGCATTTTGGAGGTTATCTAGCCACAGTAACACCCGTTACAGCAGGTAGGTAGCCTAACTGCACAGTCAAGCTTTTTGCGGAGGTGTCAGATGCCTATGGTGTCATTTCTGGTACCAGTATCATTTCCAAGATTTGCACGAAAAAGATGAACTAACCTAGAAATGTAACGTATCTAAACAAAAAGCAGGCAATGGCATTACACTGGCTTTTTTCTCACTGTTGTTGTTTGTTCTGAAGACAGTCTGGGCTAGAGAAGAGATATCGTTTTGAGAAAAGCTGTTAACTGCAATATTTTTCAACCTATTCAGGCCAAAATGGCTATATATGGCAAAGAAATATGTTTGGACGACCAAAAGCCTGGATGAGGGTTTGGATTTCAAGGGAGCGCTAACACTGGAGCAAGGCCTGCTGAACCTGCACCTTAAATAAACGACCTGATTAGAACGAATATCTGGAGGATAGGCCAAAATACCATGCGTGGGGGATGGAACATGCTTAGCTATCGCTATAATATTACTATTACTTTATTTGTCTGAAGGCCCCTTCACACATTCCACATTCAGAATGCATGGCTACTCTTGCTGCTTTTTTGGTGCAATTCACAGAGAAATAACAAGAAAGGTCATATGAAGTCATTTAGTTGAGACATTAACTCCCATAAAGTGGTAAGCTGATATACATAATAAGGCAAATTTATTCTTGTGCAGGTAAAGGTGTGCAAAGTAAAACATCTTTACACAATCAGAATAACTGAAATTGTCAAAATCTGTCCCTCACGTTAATCAATAAGAGTAATAAGCATAATAAACTTATAAAAAACACTTTTTAACTTTTCCAATCTGGGCAATTGTTAACGAGATAAGACACTTCACAAATTCCAATTCACAAATTAAAAGCTCCACATATAATTATAGCAAAACAAATACATGGTGATAATTTCAAAGGGAAAATTATGTTTTGCCTAAAGTGGACATTCATGATGCAGTAAAATGATGGAAAAGGTCCTATTGTAATTGACACAATGCATGCGAAGTACATTTTCATTGCAAAGGACTATATTGTACTGAATAAATTAGATGCTGCATATGAAAAATTCTGAGTTGGTGACAATGGTGAAGAGGTGTCTTTTAATAAATGGGCAATGGCCTGACGTGACTTCTGCTATTCGTAGCGTGCAAGTCCTTTGGAAAGCCTGAAGAACTGGACAGAATAAAGAATATTCTTGAAGAAAGCCATCTATATGGTCACCAGGACTTGACATCACCCAGTATTAATAAAGCATACATATTAGGGGTATAAATTGTTGGAGCCAAAGGGGAGTTTAAATATTGGCTGGTAATATTAGCCAAGACCGACGCATTGGAGCAATGCCAACATGTTAACCAATATGTCGTGTATCTCGAAGACTAATATGAGTTTTTACTTAGCTAACTAGCTACCTCTTGATCGTTGCTACTGTAACTTGCAAAAAGAACATTTTTACGCCATAAAACAGGCATTTTCCAAAAGCTGTGGTAGTGCAAAGATTATCACTATAACTCAGCAATCGTCAGGTTGTGCTTCCTTTATGAATATTAATGAGCCGTCCTCTGCCATCCCACAATTCAGAATATTGTGTGCCAAAACTGCCAATTTGCACGTCTACTTACAGCTTGTGAACGCTAGAGTGTACAACCCAGAAGTAGGAGTATCTTCAGTTTACTGCCCTAAAATGTTTCCAGATCAATGCATTGAATTGTCACCTTAATAATCAATTTATCATGATGCATAAATGCATTTTTACACACCTATTACATATATACAGTACCAGTCAAAAATGTGGACATCCCAAGTCGCCTAAAAAGGAAGGTGATATCACTTTCACTATCACTTTTCTTTTTAGGCAGCTTGGCATGTCCAAACTTTTGACTGATATTGTCATATCACATGACTTGGCCACCTGACCTAAACACAGTAGAAATGGTTTTAGCGGTTTGACCAGAGAGTGAAGTAAAAGTGGGCAATTAGTGCTCAGCATTTGTGGGACCTTCTTCAGGACAGCTGGAAGAAGATCCCAATGGGGCCAACTCATGAAACTGGCATACAGGAGACAGTAGAGTCAGCCAGTCCTTGGAGCCAATGGGGTTAGGAGCCTTGCTCAAGGGCCAAATGGTGGGATCACTCAGAACCAGGAATCCGAACCGGCAACCTTCTGAGTCCCAACCAACAGAGCTGCCCCCCCAAACAGTTTTTTAAAATACTTTTTCGGTCAGTGTATAATTCTGTATGTATCATTTTAAAGTTTTTATGTCTTTATAATTATTCTAAAATGTAGAGAATATTAAAGATAAACCTTTCGATGGGAAGGTGAGTTCAAAGTCTGACTGCTACTATAGTTAGAGTAAAAGGTGCATCTGTCCCTCAGTGATGAGGAAGTGTATATACTGTGTATATATATATGTATGTCATGCACTTAGTGTTTTAGAAGAATAAGCCGTATTCAACTGCAGAAACAAGGGTAGAAGGACAGAAAAGTAATACAGCTACCAGTGAAAACAGTATTTGATGACAATAACACACCAAAAGGTCAATGTCCTTCTTCCTAGAAGACACCTGTCCAAATGACTTATTCATCCTTCCGCTGTAATAACAAACATGCTTTTTTGGTGGGGGATCAAGGCTCAATCACGCTACACCATTATTGTTCAATATAAAATATGGCAAAACTATTTCCAGTTGGGCATGGTTCTTATTTTCTTTGCAATATGTTTCTGTGCATTTCTCAGCCTAACCATCATCACATGGACTTTAGGACAGGGGTCAAATTAAAATGTCACTACTGCCCCCTTCCCCAAAATCACTGTCTGGCAGGTGGGTGGCTCTCAGCTCTGGTTGTACTGTCCTTTGATCTGTGCATTTAATCCAATTCAAAAATGAGCTGAACACTCAGGTTGGAGCTTCTGACCCAAGACTCTGATAGAGGCCCAGAAAAGTCGTTCTACATGCCTTCCCATGGGTCCTCCTACGTCACTGGGTCTTCCAGATTTACATTTACATATTTAGCAGATGCTTTTATCCAATGTGATGTACAGGCAAGGAAAATAGCACATTGCAAACTTTCATGCTGTTGAGGAGTCAGCTAGGCAATAGTGCAACTATGCTGACCTTGCACTGAATGCGCAGGTACAAGTGCAAGCAGTTTGGAGCAGGAGCGACCCAACAGCTACACAACTATTAAAGTAAGAGCTTAATAAAACTACACGAGAGCCAGTGAAGAGCCAGGAAAGGGGGTGACGTTCCACCAGTGGCTCTGAGGCACAAGGGGGTTTATTACAGAAACTAAACACACTGGGTAAAACTACAAACAAAAGGACCACAAGGGGTCAGAATGAAACAGGGGTGAAGCACTACTAACAGAACCATAAACCATAAACCAGTAAGACAGGGAACAGGCAGCATAAAAACCACAGCACACATGACCATTCTGACACAATGACCCAATCAGGAAACAAACTCAGGCAGGAACTTAAATACACACAGAAAACCAGGGAAGACAAAGGACAGGTGTAACTCATAATCAATTAACAAATCAAGGGAGGTGCAGGAACAATGAGAAACGGGTGGAACTAAAAAGTAATGGGCACAGAAACTAGGGAATACCAAAAACTAGATAACATTAACTGGGAATATAAAACCAGGCTAATCAATTACAAAATCAAAAGGTACAAAACAAAAAACAAAACTAGAACAGAAGGAGGGTGAACCAATTAAAGACACAAATAAACAGAGGAACAGATAATTGACATATACAAATAACAATATCAGTATCAAAGCCACACCCTCAACCCAGTGAGCTGATTGACAGCCCAAGGAGCAATGAAAACACATCAGGATTATCAGACAAGGAATGAGAAGATGGGCTAGCCAGCGATACCAGCTGGCCAAACGGGGAAGATACATGAAGGGCAGGATCAGACGGGTGCTGACCCAGACAGAAATCAGGTTAATAAAGAAACTCATGGAACAGATGGATCTTAAGGTGTTTCTTCTGATGACCGGACATGATTTGGCAGCTTATTCCATCATGGAAGAACCACGCAAGAGAATAGTTTGGAGTGACACTTCTTACATGGTGAAGGGAGCTCCAGGTGGCATTGGTGCTGACTGACGTGGGTGAGGTGTGACGTCGGAATTCAGGGAACTTAGTGCCAGTCCATTAATGGACCTGTAAGCCAGCACTAAGGACTTGAACTTGATGTTCGCCCCAGTAGGGAGCCAGTGAAGAGACTTGGGCTGACTGAGTATCAAACGTGCTACAGCATTTTGAATGCAGTGGTTTGATAGCATGAGCTGGTAGACTAGCTAGTACAGAAAGGAGTAACAAATACCAGTTCCAAATCAGAGCCAAATGTCCTCAATGTCACACGGGCACTTTTATTAACAGACAGCTGTACATGTGCATGATAAAATGGCTCAGAAATAAAGTATGAATATATATTATTTTACCAGTCAGCTCCTCTTCGCTAGCTTGCCTCGTGTCTGTGTCTGTCTCCATGCTGTCACTGCATGCAGGACTTGTGAGTGAGGGTGCAGTTGTGTGAGAGACAGACAGGGAGAGGAGAAATAGGCAAACTGGGGGCTCAGGATTGCAATAGTTAAGTTGTGGGGTAACAAGTACCTGGACTAGAAGCTAAGTTGCATACTGAGACAGAAAATGCCTGATCTTCCTGATGTTATACAGGGTAAATCTCCAAGATCAAGAGACTGCTAAGCAAAGGACAGCTGGTTGTCTAACCATACCACATGTTTGTCTCTATCAAGGCCTGATATCTGGATGATCCAAGCTGAACAATGATGCCATGGTGGATGGTAGTGCTGGCAGGAAAGACAAGAAACTCTTAGGTTAAGCTGGATGTGATGGTCCCTCATCCACGCTGTGACAGCCAGCATGGCATGCAGACATCTGGAGAGAGAAGGTCAAGTACATCTGGATGTCAGATGGCCACTTCTTCTAATTTCTTCATAAATTCAAAGACAAAGGCTCTAGAATCAGGGTTTCTGACAGACAGTCAACTGTGAAAGCCCAACTGTTGGCAGAACCAATATGAAAAGTATCAAAGGACCTTTCCGATGCATGTCACCCCCAGTATTTGTTATGGCCAGCTGTTGACCACACCTCAACGCATCAAACTGTGTTGCTTGACATAACCATAATTGGCACTGGATATGTAAGGCTATGGAAGCTAATATGCTACCTAGATCACTGATTACACTGCTGGTAATACAGCTTTGAGGAGGGGCGGGGAGACATTAGTTCCGCAGTATATGCACTCAAGTACAAAACATCTGGAGTGGTGTTCGACCCTTTTGCACACAGTTCTGGAGCACTGGTACAATTTCAGCTGGACCTGCTGAGTGCTGACTGTATGAAATAAATAGCAAACAATTCCTGGGGGATTGCCGGCTTTGGCGAAGATAATAGATGAGCTTCTCTTATTATGCCAGCCAGAAGGGAAAATAAGCCACAATAACCCCTTTCCCATAATAATTCATCCATAATCCACCTGTCCCTGATGTAGGTGGTACTACAGACCAGGCATGTGCAGAGGGGGATAGTTACCGCGGCCCAAGCCAATACCCCTTTGCACTCCTAGGCTAAGTTGCTGCTCTCAATGTGGACGTGAACATGGAGTGTACAGTGATACTGACACTTGTTGAAATCTGGCCCTTACCAAACATCATCGAAAATGTCTGCCCTACCACTAGAACCGCCATTTTCAACACCAATGAACGTCAAACTCCTTTAACTGCCAAGCAAAACGTACTTTGGTATGTGCAGCCGTTTTGTTTGCGCTAATGTGCCGTAGTGTTAATAACATATGTTAAAGTGAGTCTTTTATTGTGTAACTGATGTGGGTTTAAGATTAATTTCACAAGATTAATCTATAGAAACCAATAATATAATCAAAGAGCACGAAAATATGACACAAACACAACCGTGTTATGGGTTTTACAGCTTTTTTGGGGTTACAGTAACTATGCAGCTGTGATACCTGACTCTCCCATTGTTGTCTTGATGGGTGAGCACTATGCCAATACGATGGCCCATTAGTGGAAACAAAAGGTGTGATACGCCAAAGTATGTCGCTGCTGGTGGTTTAAGGAGGTTGAAAAAATGCTGGCAGTTCTAGTGCTAGTGAGAGATCTTCTCTTCACTAAACTGACATTTTTCATTTTTTGTTTACAGCAGTTGGGTTGATGTCCTCGAAATGCTAAATTATATATTATGATGTAGCCTTTTGGGATTATTTTTCTGTTAGTGACATACAGTCATGTGAAAAAGAAAATACACCCTCTTTCACTGGTATGGTTTTACGTATCAGGACATAATAATAATAAAAAAAAATCATCTGATCCTTAGCCTGCCTTACATTTAGGTAAATACAACCTCAGATGAACAACGACACATGACAAATTATTTAGTGTCATTATTTAGGCTTTTTGACAAACACTAATCCAAACTGCGCAGTATGTGAAATAGTAAGTACATCCTTACTGCTTCCATAGGAATTAAGAGGGTAAGTAACAGCCAGGTGCAGCTAATCAAATGCACTTGATTAATTGATCATCAGAAGTGTGAACAACTGTATAAAAGCAGAATTTTTGGCAGTTTGCTAGTCTGGAGCAGTCAGGTGTGTGTTAACATAATGGCAAGGAGGAAAGACATGAGCAATGATCTTAGAGAAGCAATTGTTGCTGCCCATGAGTCTATGAAGAGTTATAAGGCCTTTTCCAAACAATCTGAAGTCCATCATTTTACAACGAGAAAGATTATCCACAAGTGAAAAACATTTAAGACAGTTGCCAATCTTCCCAGGAGTGGACATTCCAGCAAATTCATCCCAAGGTCAGAGAAAAAAAAAAGACCTACATCCCAGACTCTATAGGCCCCACTTAGCATTTTGAATGTTAAAGTTCATAACAGTATAATTATAAAAAGATTGAACAAGTATGGCTTGTTTGGAAGGGTTGACAGGAGAAAGCCTTTTCTCTCCAAAGGAACATGGTAGCACGACCATGAACTCCTTTGTATACCAAAGTATTGTAGAATCAAATATGAGGCCATCTGTTCAACAGCTAAAGCTTTGCTGAAATTGGGTCAGGTAACAGGACAATGATCCCAAGCATACCATTAAATCTACAAACAGAATGGCTGAAAAAGAAAATCAAGGTGTTTCAGTGGTCCAGTCAGAGTCCAGAGCTCAACCTGATTGAAATGCTATGGTGGGATCCTAGAGCTGTGCATAAATGAAAGTCCACAAACCTCAGTGGAGGACTTTGGAATCTGTCTCTTCTTTTACACCTAAAGTTAGAACCTGATAAGGACCAAATTATTATTTTTAATGTATTTTATTATTTATTATGTCCTGATAAGACCATAGTACTTTCTTTTTCACATGACTGTAAGTGTTTATGATTTGTGGAGCAAAATGTAATTTCATTAGTTCTGTAAATGTATCATTGTATTTTGTAACTGCAACAGGTAAGCTACCAATGAGTAAATGAAGTCTAAAAACTTTGTTTTGGTAAATTAGTAGTTTTATGATGTAACACAATCCCCTGCTGTAAATAGATCTATGTGGACAAGAAATGCTCTCTCATATCAGACATTTTTAATGCAAACTCACAGGCATAATCCCAGATGACAAAAGTTTTTTATGTTAAAAGTTGATATGTAAATATTAATTTAATGATTAATAAGTAAATATAGTGATAATTTTGTGAAATTATCTGGAGCAAATCCCTGGGTGAGCAGAGTGATCCCACCATTTAGCCCTTGAGCAAAGCTCTTAACCCCAATTACTCCAAGGACTGGCTGACTCTACTGTCTCCTCTATGCCAGTTTCATGAGGTGGCTTCTTGGGATGTTCTTCCAGCTGTCCTGAAGGAGGTTCCACATATGCTGAGCACTAATTGGCCATTTTTCCTTTACTCTCCACTCAAATGCCTCCAGAACCATTTCTACCGTGTTTAGGTCAGGTTGGCCACCTCATATATAGTGCATTATAGATGAGAGCTTCATCTCATTGAACAGGTCCAGATCTTCACCCACACAATGAGCCTGCAGAATGCTGCCACTAAGCAGCACTGCTTCAAATTTTGGGGTGATCTGTCTCAAAATTTAATCACTTTCAGTTCAGCACCAATACAAAGCTTCTGCAGAGTTTGAAAAAGAAGTGCCAAATGTTTTTGGCTACGAAATGTTACAGATTGTGACATGACAGGTACCCCAGTGTTAATCTGTTTGTTTGGAAAGTCAAAACATTAAGTGTCAAAACTGCATCCTTTTTTGATATCACTGTGCCAAGTTGCTTCAGTTTTGCAGCAACCTGTCTCTAAATTTAAGCAGTTCCAGTTCCTTATCCATGCAAAGTGTGAAAAAGATCCCTAAAATGGATCAAAAAAGCAAAGTAGAAATTCATTTCTGCAGGGGCCCAATTTACCAAAACAAGCACAGGGGACCAAATCCTGCTTGACTGCTCCTCTTGACTTTCACTCCATTACAAATCGATAAAGGTGAATAGAGCAAGATGGCTGCCAGGCTGCACATTACACATGCCACTTTAAGTGAGGCTGAGAAAAGCACAAAATTGCACTGCATGGGGGGTTGACATGGCAACCAAGAAATATTTCAATATTGTGAAAACAGTCAAAAACAACATATAATAATGATAGACATTGGTTACACATACAACTATTTTTTAAACCAAAAAGACTAAACTTACTGAGACTTAATGATTAAATGCATTGTATGAGCTGCAAACAATTGCATATTAATGTAAAAACAGCCTTAAATGTAGCTATTTAGCAGACACTTTTGACCAAAGTGATGTACAAGTAAGCTAAGCTTGGGGTTAGGAAGGGGAGAGGGGGTCAGCCAGTGTCCTTGGAGCAACTGGGTTTAGGGGCTTTTCTCAAGGGTCCATTGATGACACAATTACTCTGCTGATCATACTATTTGAACCCACATGCCTCCAGACATAGGCAGGGGTCCCTATCTCACTTCCCACCCCCGACCCCCCAGATAATGCAAACTGACAGTTTTCAAAGATGTTTTTTAATAAGAGTGATGGCTGAGATGGATCTGTAGTCTGAAGCTGACTAGTACCAGCCAAATCCAGACAAACAAGTTGCTGCACTTCTGAGCACACAAGCATCCTGGTGCTGCATTCAATGGCTAGGCATTACTGACAGCAGGGCACACGGTGTGTCGCATGTGAATCTGAAAACTAGAAAGGACGGGTGCTACACTGAAACGCCTAAAGTCAATACCCTGTCCCTGCCATTACTTCCTTCTAACTCTATTTTGCGTTTCATCTTAGCAGATCTAATATTACATTTGAAACAGGAAGTCAAAGATAAATATCCTGTCTCCCAAATGTCATTCTAAAGCACACAGCGATCTCTGCGTGTGTTCCTCTGAACTGCACCCTGGCGTGCAGCGTGAGGAAGCAAGCTAATTGACTTAGATAAGAATATGTTACACTTTCATGTCCCAGTGCAAGAATAAATGAAATGCTGAAATTAAATTAGGCTGGTAATCACAAGACATCCTTTTACGGAAATGTGAACGCAAATACATTTCATTGGATGTTTCCCTGTCACGGGGCGGCTTGGACGCACTGTGGATCTCCATCAGACTATGCGTGTGTCGTGGTCTCATTAAGTGTGTAATCAGGAATTGTCATCCTGTCTATACACGGACAGAAGTGTCCATGACAAGACCTATATGTATCTGTGACAAAAGGTTTTTAAAAACCATGTCCGTGAAAAATATCTCATTTTGTCAAAATGTCGGTCAGACTTCACTACGGTGTTAATCTCTGCTTGTGATGTAATTCTTAGTAAGTGCATAGCCTGCTGAGGCATGAGGCTGTAATTAGCACATTTTGAATGATGTATGAATACTTTAATGCACATTTTTAACAAAAATAATTTACTTTGGTCAATGTTTGTAAGAATTGTTTCAAATTTACAAGTAACTGGCAATCATCAGCAAAGATATGTTGTCCACAGCTCACAGCTAACTATGGAATAGCATGTATTCAACAATATCATAATTCAATGTAAGCTCACAAACTCAACTGATGTGTTCAACATGTACAGCAAACAATCCCACAAGACCCATCACTGAGTGGGCAGCTAGAGCATTCAGAAAGCTGCCTGATAAAAGTCTCCTAAGGGCCTTTCAAAGCCACTTCACAGCCCCCCAGCAGTTCCAGAACTCAACCACTGAGGTAAATTGGGTCAGCACCTGGGTCAGTGAGTATCTAGCAGGCTCCAGGAAAACTACTCCATGAGTCGCCGGTGCAGGTGACAGAATTACACTCCTCATTATCGAACTGCGGCATATGGGAAAGGAGCAGCTGTCTCTCATCCTGAAAATAACACTAAGATTACAGCCATTAGCTCAGTAATAGATTGCCGTTTTCCTGACACCAGCTGGCATGGGCTGGGGGGGGGGCACAGGGACGTTGTTGACACCTTTCAGGGTAGATAGCACTTGAAGATGCATCCTATTTTGTGAACCGCAGTGATTACTCAAGGGAATACAGTAAGTGAACCCTGGTCCCAGGCACTTGGGGGTCCTAGGCAGCTGGATAAACTATTTCCCTTTTGTGACTTTCAATTCAGTAAAGTACCAGTGAGTAATAACATAGCAGAACTCATTAAGTGTATGACTCTCCTGTGCAGTGGTTACATCATCCCCTGGAGTCGAGGGCAGAATTTGATTAGTTTGATTGGCTGGTAATCCTTCTGCTGAATGTGTCCATTCCCCACCTGTTTGACTGAACTATCATTTAGAAACTATAATTTTAGTTTGAATGCATTGTTTTCATTCTTAATTGATTACAAGAAGTGGAAGAACTCAGGAGCAGTCAACACAAGGAAAAAAACTCACCAAATCAATCCCAACAAAAGAAAAATCCCATATGGAAAAAAAAGTTACATATGGGTCTGAAAGGAAGATTCTATATACTGCATAAGCATTTTTTAACGAAATATTGCAAAACACAAGAGCTTATGTTTAAAGTGACTTATTGCCACAGATTGAGAAACATTGATATGACATGGCCACCTCAAGCCTGCAGCTTTCAGCTTTGCATGACTGACCACCATACTGTCTGCTTCTATACCCAGTACCACAATCACGGAATAGAATATGTGGCAAAAAATAGGCTAAAAGAACCCAGGGGCTGCTTTGCCAAAAGGGCCTCATCTGACTCTCGCTAGATATGGCAATGTTCACTGCAACATCCAGCTGAGTCACTGCAAATTGATCCATGCAATTCTTGCTCAAAATGCCATGTTTGACATTTTACAAGGGAAAAAAGTGAAAACAAAAAAACTCTTTCAAAACAAACAGATTAACACTGAGATACCTGTCACGTCACGATCTGTAACATTTTGTATTCAGGGAGCTAAAGGAAAAGCCTCAGATGAAGTCCAGGTCACAGAAGATGCGTCACACAACATGGGCTTTCAAACATACACCAGCCCCCCCCCAAACACAATTTTTTTCTTATTATTTCATATAGTGATTATGTGGTCAGTAAAAAAATAATGATAAATAAGAGAATTTGGATTATTGCAACAATGACCTTTACAAGAAATTCAAGATTGTTTCAGTTCAGAGACAAATGACATAGTGCAGATCTTTGACAGGAACGGAAGCAATTTGTTTAACAATGATTAATTCCTGATTTGAATGTCACAAGAGTCTAAAAGGAACACAGGCAAAATGAAAGACACCAATTAGAGCTGCAAAGACACCTTCTCATTGTGCGCTTATGACGGCCAGGACTGCGTATATGAGCCTGTCAAATGATTAAAGAGAGTGGGAATCAAACACCTGAAGCCGTGTCTTTCCACTTACATGAGTCCATGAGACCAAAGCCTTTTTTACCATGACATACAGACAGGTCAGAAAGTTCCTTTAGAGACCTAAAGCCATAGCATTTAACAGTCTCTTAACTCCTTTTTTTCTGCTTTATTTCTGAAAAAAGCACAAAGCATGGGATCTCAAATGCTGCCAAGATGGACATCTCATGTTCAGTTGGTTTCAGGTTTTCAGTGAACTCAACACGTTATTGATAGTACCATTCACTTCTTCTGGAGACAATGGGGTGAGATACGGGGAAGGACAATTCTTACTTTCATACCACCCTGCTCTTTAGATTTGTGTATTGTAACACTGAATAACAGCCCTACACTTCCAACAAAGAAAAAAAATGGCATTAACTTGACCTGAGCGCTCAGATGGCAACACAGGGGTCAAAGAATTTTCTGTTGCATGACGACTAGGCCTGAGAAATCGAACCTTGTTATTGGAATACAATTCGGGAAAAAAAAAATTGTGTGAGCATACACACACACACACACACACACACAAACATACTCAACAGCAAAAATCCAGGTTGAAATTGCTGAAGACTTATATAGGATACTATTCCTCTAACTTGCGTTTCCTCTTTTTTGTTTTGCCAACGGCCTTTATCACTTAACTTTAAATATGGGATCTGCCACTAGGGGCAAACTTAAATGATCTAGCCTGAATTCAAGCATTCAATTAGCCAGAATAGCTGAAACTAGCTGGCAAGAAATTAGTGAAATAATGTGTGAACTCCCAAAACCTGAAAAGAAACCTGTTTGCATTTCACTGGCAATATTTATCACGGGGAACATGCAGTATGATGTCTGGACAAAAATCAGATATCGCCCAAGTCTAGTTAAATGTAGCGTACACTGTAAGCAGCATTTGATTGTATGATGCAGTTAGTTTAAAGCTATTTTATGTGCTTAAGCCTATGATAGCTGTTTGATGATAATTGTTTAATATATTAATTTTTACACCATAATTTATATGACTTTGTCCTGTAGGTTGCTACATAAATAAAAATGCATTGTTGTATATCATTGTAGTGTCATTTTCCTCAGTTAACACACGAGTAGGCTAACATATCACAGTGGTTGCACAGATCAGGCTACTATGTGATTATGGGTTATGCCTGTAGTGCAATTGTGGAATTAATATTTGAATTGTCGGATAAAACTGTTATATCGTAAAAATCTGAATGCCTTTTAAAAAGGCGTCTGCTGGCCCTAATGACTACACACACTGGTCTAAGACCTGTTAACGAGGCACATGGTTTACAATATAGTGAAGGACAACTCATCAAAAAGAACAGATCACTGGCCTGGAAAAACCATCTGGAGTGAATGGCAAGCTTACATGTCATTTGTGAGCTGAGCATGACACAGCTCATTAGTAAAATTACTGAGCAGAAGAATGACAATTACTCAATTTCTGCCAACTCCAACCCAAATGACTGAATGCGTTCAAATGTAAGTATTGCAGTGTTACTAGTTATTTCTTAATAACGACTCCCATATTTTGAATGGAAAGGCAAATGCAAACAACCACTGATGGTGGAAAGGTGAGAGTGCACAGCTTTGGTATGAGTTAGCTTATAGTACTGTAATGTAAAGGGGAGATAGACGGCTGACTTACACTTAGTGACTGACCAGAATCACACATGAGGGTTAAGCCCTGATTCAGGAAGTAGGATATTACTGTGAACAGATGGACAGGTGATAAGTGATATGCGATGCAGACAAAGGAAAGGATAATGACTGCAACAGTCATATAGTCCTCGTATGTACAAGATAAATAAAAGATTAATAAATAGAGTAAAAATCATTGACTGGTAAGAGAAAACCATTGCAGCACACTGATATAAATCTGTGAATATTAGAAAAAGCAGAGGTGCCCCCAGGCCAATCTTGAAATGATTGCTTTAGAAAACCTAAAATTAGAATCCCATCAACAATAAGCACATCATTCTATTGCTTAATGAGACCATCAAAGTTGTAGATGAGAACTAAAGATTGTTGACCAAACAAAAAAAAATTAAGAAACTCTAATCAGCTGAGCATCTCAAAGACTTCCCACACGTACGAGAACCATTTACCTTTTTGTCTTCTCTTTGGAAAAAAAGACAAAATCAAAGTAGCAATAAAGCCATCAATCAAATAACATAAAAAAAAATCCAGGTAACACCTTTAAACCTTAGTCTGAGTACACGAGAGGAAGATACCTGTCATTGTCCCCTGAAAAATAGTCAAGTAAGAATTTCCACAGTACCTCCTCATTGTAATTAAAAAGTAGTTTTTAAAAACTACACATATCAACTTCTATTACAATTAAAGCCATTCACTGCATAGTACTGTAGACACCTTTGTTAAGGCATTTTTTTTTTCGATTTCCAGAGAACACTTAAGTGTTTGAAAGTGGTGGAATGATCTCAGAGCTCCTTTGAAATAATGGAAAAGAACAGGCATACTGAAAATGAAACATCGTACAATGATTGAGATACAAGTATTACATTATTAGCATTTGTCTTTGGGGTCAACAGTTGACTTTTCCCTCTATTTTAATAATGTTTTTCAACCTTTTCTTTAGTAAGTAGTTTAGTTTAGTAAGTGGCTAACAACCAGCTTTTACAGTTTAAAAATTAGTTAAAAAGCATAAAAAATACTTTCCAATATTTTTTCTTATATTTAATATTTCCTGTGAATTTGGGGATTTAATCAGAATAAGAGGGAAGGGGGAATAAGTCTCTCTGTACTTCTTAGTTATGTGTATGATCACAATCTTAAAGATGCAGTATATTTGTTGGAATGCTGTGTCGCCACTTTAAAGCAAGCATAAATAAAAGCATAAGCGTCTATATGTAGTGTATATGTAATGCAGTTATGCCATAATGACACCAATTGTAAACAACATTTTACATGCCAGCATGCAACAAAGGACAATATATGATTCCCTGTTGCTGACAGTAAACAGCAAAGTGTCTGACTCTTAAAGAGAATCTTTCACCTGTGTGCCAGAACGATCAGGTGCAACAAAGCCTTCAGTTTCGATGGATCAGTGCGCCACAAATAAACAACCCCCGGAAACAGGGGAATTTCAAAAATTACAATACTTGAAATGAAGTTACTGATAACTAATGAGAAACACCGGTTGAGGAAACAACACCCAAGTGAAGAAAATTACTTTTCGTTTTATCTGATCAAGACCAATTAACCCACTTACAGCTAATTAAACACTGTTCGTGAATTCACAAGATTTAGCATTTCCTCATTTTAGTATTCATAAACCGCTTTTAAGCATTAATATCTCAGTTGCTATAGTAGCTACAATTAAATTCAAAAATGAAAATAAATGCTTGAATAACTGTAGAATTTTTAAAAAGTCATGCATTTGCAGCAGCAGACCCCAAAGTGGAACAACTCCCTTATTTGATGTGGATTAAAATAAGCAAAAAAGAAAAATAACACCCTTTTGACAGTCTCACAATGAGATACAGTAGTTGTCTTCCCAGCAGTTCCTGATTTTATTCTTCAGTGGCAGACTAACTCCAATCATCACGAGGAGCTTCCTATCATATGCTCACCAAGAGAGACAACTGATGAGCAAGAAGAAACGCAAACATATTAAGTCTGAATATATGTCTGAAACTGCTGAGCCTGAAGTTAGA
Organism: Gnathonemus echidnorhynchus; assembly: GCA_026776725.1. NCBI lineage: Eukaryota > Metazoa > Chordata > Actinopteri > Osteoglossiformes > Mormyridae > Gnathonemus > Gnathonemus echidnorhynchus. Next base: position 23,477,236 of record JAODJU010000007.1, on the reverse strand, counting down.
TATCGATATTTACTAATAGCTTCCACCAAAACAAATAAATGCTTTGTGTTTATCTACAAGGCATTGAAACCAGTGTAGATAATTTAAAAAAGAGGGCTCTTTTTTATGAAAAAAATTACATAAATAAGATGATCTCTCCATGAGTAACTCTCAGCCTAAACCTACTGTAACATCACATTGTGTCTACACAATTATAAATAGTAGTTAATATGTATCTTCTTCATTGTCACAATAACTTGTTGTTTGACCTATAATAAGATCAAAAGTGCAGCAGGTTAAGACACCTATTTCAGATTATCTGTCACTTAATATCATTACTAAATACACAGAACTGCTTATAATCATTCTCTCATCTCTGCTCTCATTAACTGGGACATTTGTGGGTGTCAGCAAGTATAATTCCGTTTGTGCCTCATTTAAAACTACCTATCTAGGGCTCTTCAATCTGTCAGTCATCTGATAGGGCTGAAGATGCAGAAGGATGTTGGCCATACAGTGGCCTGGCCACCCCATGCCTCAGAGTGTCGCAGAGCACAAAAGAACGCAGCCATTTATCATGGATGTCAGACGTACATCCCACTGATCCCTCAGACGATTCTGGAAACTGGAACAAAAAAGGCCACCTGCTTTGTATTGCCAGGAGATGGTTGGCAAGCAAAGAAAAAAAACTACATTCATTCATTTTATAGCTGCCGTGTCTTTGCTTGAGTTTTTCTGCTTGAATCCTATACCACTGAGATTCACAGCAAAATAACACATTGTATCTACATTGAATTGAACTGCGACAAGAAGTTCACAGCAGTTCTGTAGTTTTTTCTACTATTTCTAAATATTTCTTACTTTTTCATCCTTTTCTCATTATCTTATTTCATTTTGTCTTGCGTACTACACCTTATATTGTTTCAACCCTTGCAGTATTTCATCACCAGCAATATATTTTATCCATAGGAGAAGCTTGTTTCCCTTCACAACCTTGGCTGGTCAATCAAACCCAAACCCCAACTTCAGTAACTCCATCTACCATCAACTCTACCATGAGTATAGGCATAAGAAATTAAAAATTCTCCACAGAACTAGGAGGTGACAGACAAGTGGGCTGTGTGGTGAGAACTTCAATAGCCTATAGCACTGACTATATCAACTTCTGTATGGACATAACCATTCCCTGGAAACGTTTGTTGTTTCCCAAATGACAAGCACTGGATCACAGGATATCAAATCACTCCTGGACAACAGCTTTGAAGGTAGAGGAATAGGGACAAGGTAAGATCAGGGAGAGGAAGACAGAGAAAACTGAATGTAAGCATTAAGTTGTTACAGAAAGGGGTAAGGAAGGAGTATGGCAATGTGGGTGTCATTGGTGAAGCCAGGAACTAGGATAGGTCAGACAAATGAAATCTGTTATTCAGTAGGTCTGGTACAGGCACCCTCAGCCAAGCAGGGGAGCTCCAGGAGTCACACCCACCTCCACAAAGCATTCGCCATTACTCTCCCCTGTCAGCCACTACATCTATCCCAGGTCAGTCCATCTCTTCCACTCAGTTTAGAGCAGGGGTCTCCAACGCCGGTCCTGGAGAGCTACTATCCAGTAGGTTTTCTGTCCCACTTGGCTTCTGATGAGCCACACCTGTTCCTGGCATTTACCTGAGAACAGGTGTGACTCATCAGAAGCTGGGTATGATAGAAAACCTACTGGACGGTAGCTCTCCAGGACCAGAGTTGGAGACCCCCTTTTATAGAGTGTGGATGGCAACACATGGGAAGGAAAGGAGGCCCTGATAACATCAGCTTAAACCCTTTATATTCTATGTACGTGGGTGGCATAGTAGACTTAGGGTCAAGCAGTGAGCTGCTTGTAATTGTCACCATCCAAGGAGAGAAGAAATGGTACAGTTTTATACTACCTTTTAGTCTACATCATTGACAGGCTGGGCATGACTACATGAAGGGAGTATACAAGTGCAAAGCAGGCCGCTTTTCATGAGGAGACTATGGTCCTTCAATGTGTGCAGCAAACTGCTAGACCTTTTATGAGTCTGTCACAGTCAGTGCAATGTTCTTAGCTGCTTATTGTTATGGGGAGGTGAAGGAAGCTTGTAAGCTGAAAGAACTTTTCAGAAAAGCTAACCCTGCATTAGCTTGGAAATGGTGGCAGAGGGACAAGTGGTGTCTAAACTGTACTCTTTTCTGAATAATGAGGTTCATCCTCTCAACAGGGAGCTGGTACAGTTGAGGAGCACCTTCAATCAGAAGCTCATCTCCCTAAGACGCACAGTTGAGAGATTCAGGTGCCCCTTTGTGCCTACTGTGATTAATTTGTTCAGTACTTCCAGTCTCCACGTCCCTAACCCTTCCTGATTCAGATCACAGTAACCCAACTAAATAGCATGCATCACTATTCTTCCACCTACATGAAATTATGCACTTTGCACAGTTAGAAGGCATGTTTCTACTGCACTCATTCCATCTGCACTGCACTTTACACTTTTTTGTCATTCTTTTTTGTTTGTTTTGTTTTGCTGGAAAACTAAAATTTCCCTCCCTGGGGATCAGCAATATTCCATTTTCTTTGGGAGAATCTGCTCTTCTTTGGGAGAATTCCGTCAGACTTTGGGCGAATATTCTCCTTTATTTACACGTACACAAAATATTCAGCCCTAAGAAACATGCATGTAACCCACTGAATGTTATGTACAAAACTACTGACTTTTTGACAGTCAAGACCAAGATTAGCATACCATCTAATTCAAATGGTGTTAAACACTGAAATATTCCTTGATGATGTGGCAAAAAGAACCATATTGCTCTGTGAAGGTTTCCTGTGAAGAGGGTATTTTACAAGGGGCTCCCACTTTGATGGCAGATTACTTCATTTGTTTGGTTTTCAGGCTGCTGAGATGGAGGACATAATTGCTGCATCTGTGAGATGGTTCCAAACAATGGCTCCAAACAATGGCTCCCACAGGAGACAGGGCTGAGATAGCAGGGCACCACAGGCAAATCACTTATCTAACATATTACTCAAAAGAGCCCCGATCATTCATTACCAAACACTAGGAGTGTAATGGTACACAAAATGTATGGTTCAGTACAAAGCACAGCAAGGAAAACAGAATGTTTTGAAATGATTTATTATTAAAACTGCAAACGGCATCCATCCATTTTCTGTAATGGCTTGTCCTATTCAGGGTTGCACGGTGATCCGGAGCCTGTCCCGGAGGCTATGGGTACAAGGCAGGGAACAACCCAGGATGGGGCATCAACCTACAACAGCTGCAAACAAACTGCAAAACTGCAACAGAATCAGATGCACATTGTGAAAACAATTGTATACACACACACATACACACAGTCGTGTAATCATAGCTTTTTGTCATTATGAACTAAATCCTGTATCAATTAATGCCGAGTGTAGCTGCATATCTGTAGCAATAAACTACACAGTCCCTTGGAAGACATAGGAGGACAAAAAAAATAACCTTTTGCGAGATCTCCCAACACTTATATTATTTCATAAAACTTTTGTGAGATCTTACAATACTTTGACGTCAGATCTACTCTTAATAACTGCACTTTGTCTATTAATAGTACAAAGGGTAAGATTAATGGACTAATAAGCATAAAACTAAATGATAGAGCCAAGTCCAGTAAAGTGTGCTTTAAGCAAGTGTTTCTCAAACTGGTCCTCAAGGATCCCCGGACAGTTCATCCTCCATTACTTAGAAGTGACAGTATAGTCTCATATGAAATTATGTTTGAAGTTTAACCTATGAGGTTTTTGCATCTAATCCATGCTTACTTAACATAAAGATCACAGTTCCTGTCGTGCAGTATGAAAGTAGCACATTAAAGTAGCAATTACAAAAGTTCCCCGTCGAGACTGCTGAGGTACTCAGAACCAGGAAGTAGGTTCCTGAACTTCAGTGGGAAAGTGCCTATCGAAGTAGTGGACCAAAAAATGAGAAAATGGAATTGTATTTATCCTAATAATAGTAAATTCATGAACGAATACTTTTTGCACGTCTCCATACAGTATATTTGCATCAGAAAATTTGAGTGATAACTGATATACATTTCTCTAATATCAGCGCTGCTGGTGGTGAAACTTGCCAGTGTTTATCAGTGGAATAGCATTCTTTGTTTATTTTATTATGTGTCAAAGTAAAGATTGATCTCCTGGCCAGATTTAATAATGAACAATAAGCATGTCATGGGATGTGTAAATAAAATATAAATAATAAATATAAATATTTCTCGTATTTTTAGGCCGTACGATCTATCCCTCCAATAACTAACAAATTACTAACAAAAGGACTTGTTCATCCTCCATTATTTTGGGGTGGTGGTATAGTTTTTAATAAAATTATATGTGAAGTTTAACCCACAAGCTTTTTGCGTCTTGTATGTGTATTTACCATAAAGATCACAGTTCCTGTTATGTGATAGGAAAACAACACACAAAACAGGCCAGGAACTACAACCTGTAAAGATGGCGCAGGAACTCAGAACCTCAGTACCTGAACTTTGGTGGAAAGGTGCCTATTGATTTATTATCTACAGGTCTTAATTGGTTTAGGTCGTATCTAACCAATAGAAGTTTTCTCTTAATTTGGTTGGGTTTTCTTCTTATCTCTGGGGATCTACAAGGGTCCATTCTTAGTCCAATCCATTTCTCCCTATATATGCTTCCCCGGGATCTATTTTTAATAAGCATGAGATTTCCTTCCACTGTTATGCTGATTAAACACAGGTCTATTTAATTTAGTCATAAAATCCAGCTATTTTCACGTAAGGACTTTAGCCAAGGTCAAACTTTTCCTTCCTTTATCAAGACTTTGAGAAATTGTTTCAATTGATTGTATCACCTCTAGACTTGACTGCTTCAATTAACTGTATTTTCAAGTTTACCTGCAGATAGTTCAGAATGCCACCGCACAGCTTTTAAGTTATACAAATAAGCATGATATTTCTCCCATCTTGACCTTTCTCCATTGGCTCACAATCCATTTTAGAATTTATATTAAGATTTTACTGTTCATTTCTAAGTCATAAAATGGATCTAAACTGTGGAATATCTCACCTCTTCACACCAGGACTTCACCTACATTAGGTACTTTTAAATTAGTACTTAAAAAACACATTTTTATTCTTTGGCTTTTATTTCTTTGCTCTAATAACTCTATGTAGCCTTTTAATTCATGTGTTTATTGGTTTTTATACTGTACAGCACTTTGGTTAATGTTTGTTGTTTTCGATTCGCTTCAGAAATGCAGTTGACATTGACACATTAAAAGCAAAATGATTGTCAGCAGGCCAATGCCATTTATGAGGATATCGTTAACTGGTTTTCCAAATGTCATGGCTAACACCGAAGCAAAATAAAATGATTAGAAGTTTAATTTCCTTTTTTCTGCCTGGGTGCAAGAACAGCGAAGGAAAAAGTGTGGACAGAATATTTTGGTGTATTCACGATAAGTACAAGTTTAAAGCTTATGCTTATTATTCATCTTATATTATTATAAATTGTTTATCATTATATTATTTTTGGTGTGGGATGGTAACATTAAGCAATTATGCTACTACTGTGCTATAATGTTAACATTACTGTGGTGTTGTCATTTGTTATTACAACTAATCTGGTCTGATTGCATATAAGTGAATGTGTTTTAAAAGCAAATTTTTGACAGATTTATTTTATCCCTGGGTGTGGGGCCACAGGGACTGGCTGAGCAGCTGTTTCATTTTGCTTTCCTCTCTTGATGTCCGTGAGGCTGACAGACAGCTGTGCCCTAATTCACTGTGAGTGCCAGTGTTGCCTCTGTCATACCTAGTGGCTGGTCTGCCTAATGTGAAAGGATAAGAATGGACTTTAGGATATGTGTCCATGTTGCATTTTTAAAACCAAACAATAATTTTATGTAATCAGCTTTCCTCTCATAAATCATATGGCACAGAAATCCATATTACTTATTTTTCGGTTAAGTTACATCAGTTGCCAGTACCATAAACAGAATGGGTATAATGAGATACAGCAGCGTTAGTATGCTGACAAAAACTAAGCCAATGTTCACCAGCTAACAAAGATCAGTAACCTTCGGAAGTGAACACATAGGAACTCAAGTAATTTTACAGTTACTCTTACTATTTACAAAGTGATCTCTGCAAAGTCTGGTGCTTTTAAGGTTCTTCTCATTATTCTCTGCTCTGGAGATGCTGTGTAACCATATTTGGCAGCACTCACTAGATAAAACCCTCCAAACTCTGGCTATTTTTTTCTAACAGCTTGGGAATCCTGAAGGATCCTGTACCGTTGTCACAAACACTGCCACTGTTTAAAAGCCAATTCATACTTCACTTTTTCATGTGCGCTTTCAGTCACGCTTGGGAGAACTGACATAAATTTCTTCATCAGGTTTGGCTGCGTATGCTGCGCATGTAGTCCAGATGTTTTTATCTAGTGGAAATCGTACATGTGGACTGTGCATGTGCAAGATAATTGACTGGGTATTTCCAGTTGGTGGGAGTGCCGACTTTCACAGATCAGTGGTCAATGACAAAAGAGTAGAGGAAGAATAGTTGTTGTTGTGGTAGTTATGGTGAGCAGCTATATGAGTAGAGATGGAGGTACCTGCACATCAAATTTTTCATACTGTCCAGATTAGGGCTGGGCATCGTTCAAAATTTTTCGATACCAGTACCAGAACGATACCTTGATTTTGATACTGGTTCCTGAACAATACTTTTTTCAATACCAATATGTTTGTAAATCAATTTCAACAACTACAGGAATACATTAAACATTACAATACTGATCTTTTATTGCATTAAGCTGGTTTGTTAGTTATTGGTTAGTTATTGGGGGGAACAATCGCAATCATAACAGGACACAGCCTTTTATTTATATTTTACCAGGGCTGTCAAGCTTCATCAAAAGTCTGGGGTAAGATTACATGTGTTACGGAGGTCAATGTGAATCTTGCTCTGCAACTTCCAACCCGTTTGCACTCTGTATATGCACGCATCCATATAATAACGTGCTTGCAGCGGGATCATGTGCAACAAATGCTATTTTCTCATTGGCTGATAGGTGGCTGATAACTCTAACAATCTGGACAGCTATGAACTCGGTGGAAAACTTCACTCTGTATACCGGCTCAATGTCCATTAATTCTATATAACAGGACCCCTTGGCGTTATCCCTTACTTCTGTGAGCATATGAAATGGTTGAAATGTGTGTGTCTCACAGTCAGTGCATGAGATTTGAGAGCCCCGATTTTACTTATGCCACCCGTGATATGTTTATAATTCATGAATAAATCTGGGCAGCAGATTGATCTTTCATTTTCCACAGAAGAGAAAGCGATGTGACATCCCGCTAATAAGCACTGACGCATTACACTGCCGGCACCGGCTGGAGACGCAGACGCAGGCGAAAGGTATTCAGTCTTAGTAAGGTACAAAAATAATACCATCCATTCTTTTTTCTGCACTTCAGTGTAACTTCCATGTTAGTGCGGGTGCTTGTGGTCAAGCAATCACCAATTAATCACTGTAAGCACCTTCACAGGAGCGGGGACCTCCGAGGACCGGCACCGCTTGCACACACACCTGCATACACAGCACATCAATTCTCAGTCTCTCACGTGGTTTACGGCGATGTGGTCCGCCACTATATGGGGGCATATTTACAAGTCGCACTGGTGCCCCTAGTTATAAAATTTAGTCGCACTGTCTCCAAAAATGTTGCAGCCTGGAACCCTGCAGAGCCACACTGTTGATTTCTTAGGCATTTTTTACACTACATGACAAACAAAAACAATCACACACATGCAAACCAAGTCAAGATTGTCTCTGGGCCTATGTTTTTCCGCCGGCCTATATGATGTGTTCGTGAAACATCACGTTAAACAGCCAATAACCAGTGACTTTAGGTCTTTACATAAGCATGCTGCATGCTTATTAGCTCACAGACGCTGAGATTTACGGTTTGGGTATTGGAATTTGGCACCGAAAGAAAATTAATTTTTCGATCCTCCATCGGATCGGAGCATTTCAGTTGGTACCACAAAAGTACCAAAGTTCGGTACCCAGCCCTAGTCCAGATATTATATCTAGGTATGTAGTATTTTAAAAAGCACTATTTTGGAATTTTGAAATCTTGACAATAAAATTAGACAAGCGGGGCAGGGGATTCCCGGCTATTTTTGTTGTAAGGTTTTCAAAATACCGTGGTGTGCCATATTACCGTTATACTGTCCTAGCCTAAATCAATAGCTGTAAAACTGTTCATAAAAGTTTATCTGTTTCACTACACTGCTTGTATTTGTGTTTGTTGCAACACACATGTCCTGTCCTAGTCTGGTGGAATACCACTGCTATATGCACCAACCGCGACCATCTGCTTCTACAGCCAGACGTACTAAGGACCGTGCACATGACCATCTGCAACCCAAAGGTGTACGCAGAAAAGTGAAGTATCAATTAGCCTTTTATCGGACAATAGCAAACCGGGCCATAACAAATGCAGCAACAGAACATGGACAGTACCGTACTAGACAGGAAACTATGCACCAATATGGCGGATGGTGGCCTTTGCTTGGTATGGATAGTGCCAAGTGATGTCACTTGCAACCCTCCTTTAGTTATTTTTCAGCCCAGGCTGAATTTCCTGGTAAAAGTGCCTCTCGTGTTACAGGGACACTAACTTACAGAGGCTGTTTTTGCCTTGCTCCGGTCGTACACTCATTTGTATGATGTCATCTCAAATGAGTTAGCATGTTTCCTTGTGTTTACCAGGAACATATCTGAGTTTGGTATAATGCAGCCAAAAAACAGTCTTAGTCTTATCGAGAACTCTCTCTCCAGTGCTGGTGTACTATATTAGGAAACCAGAATGTTCCCAATCCAGCCGATTATGACTGACTGGTACCAGCATTAATCATAACCAACTCATAGCCATAATTAGCATAATGTTTTCCATGTTGAACATCTACTTGTAAATTTAGGTTCCACCCATTTCAGTAAATGTATTCATTGGTTTCATTGTGCATACTGAACTGAAAATTATGTACCGTATGATACATGATGAATATGGGTACTGTTTCAGCCCAACCAAACAACACAACAAGGATTTATTTAGGTTTTCTAGATTCCTATAATCAATACACATCAATTCATCCTCAGCGTAAGGGTTGTAAGTGTTCCCAGTCAAGTGCTTTACATTATTTCCTTCAGTCCGAAGTTTCTCCATACCTGGAAGCCTGCCAGCAAAAGAAATATGTGCAGAACTAGCATTGGAAACTGGTGTAAGCCTGGAAAATCACTACTGTTGTTTACGAATGACTGAGATTTTATTCAAAACCATTATCCATTTTATCTAATCACTGATGGTGTTTTTATGATGACTGAGACTTTTATCCATTGACCTCTCTACTCATGAAACCCACTGTTAAGCTGATTGTATCTTTTAGACAGACAGATTCTTCTTTTATTATCGACATCGTTTTGGCAATACAACGTTGTATGCCAGTGCACCGCAAGATACTTTCTCATTTGTTCTGATCCCACCTACTGTTTATGATTAGCTGACATAAATGTGATGCCAGTATTGGACAGCAGGGCTAATTGTGGGGTTACTGTCATGGTCTGCACTCCACCCCACTTTAAATACCATACATTAATATATGTGTTTCTGGTAATAATAAAATGTCAAAACTGTGTAATATTTGACATGTAATGTGTGTGTTTCATTATCGTGTAACCGTGAGTGTCGTGTAAATTGTTGGTTTTCCTGTCTGTGCTGCTTCAAATATTAAGCCAATAGTGCCTGTTAATAAAGAGAGCAACTTCCATTTTAAAAGAGCTCTCATCTCCTTTTTAAAATGACTCATGCACTCACAACAATACATATATGTGCACTCTGTATGTGCTACATGTTAAATAATATTAATTGACCAAATGTAGTTATTGTTTAATTTAATGATGCATTCAAGAAGAAAAATGAGAAACTGGGAAAAAAATGTGCGTTCCAGACGAGTAATATTTTACCCCCAATATGTAATGCACAACCTTGAAACAAGATTTTAGAATTCAGGAGAATGGCCGAGTTTGACAGGAAGTCTGCTCAGCACTGACTGACTATGACTGTACTGAGTAACAGAATTGTCACTGATGACACATACAAAGTATTTAAATATCTGGCAAGGGTATAATCTTCAGGACAGCAATAACAAGCAGTTGCAAGATGTTCCCCCTTTATCTGTGTAAAATGTGTCAACAATTAATCACTGCATGTAATAATACTCACAGTGCTCAGGCAGACAACTTAAGAAAAAAAACTAAAATATCTGTACATATAGTTACACACTGGGAGGGATTTTTGTTTGGGGGACAAACATACCGATCTCAAATTGCAGGAAGGCGTATATGCAGATTGCAAGCTTTGTTTTATGAAGCTCAGTTCAGTTAGTTTTGCATTCTTAGCTAATTTGTTAGCCATTTGTCATTTTCTATTTATGTAAGGCCCTCTTCTCCCCAAAGTCTGACCTTTAACTTCAATTAAACTACCCTTGATGGAGAATTTCTGGGTAACAGTGATATTTAGTTAAAAAGGTCAGCAAAATATAAAATTTAAACATATAAGATAAAACATCTACAATCATAGAAACGATTAACGTTCAGCTGAATAAATTAACTGAACATCATTAGCTTTGAATAAGAGTATGAAGTTACTGAAGGTATTATTCAATGATATTAAGCCACCTATGTGACACAGAAGGCTTCCTCAGAGCTACTGGGTAAACAAGAGTTGATATCAAAACACAGGAGGCCAAGGGTGATGAAAGACTATGCAAGGCCATGTATGTGTGAGGCGGGATGGGAGGTGACAGAAGCAGGAAATTGGACAGCCCCATTTTAATGCCAGGCACATCACACACAGCACACATTTACCAGGATGAAAAAAGACAATTTTTCCCATGTTAGAGACATTCTATAGTTACATGCATTTACTTGTGATCAGTGCTTTCCACTCTACATTCTGATTGCTGAATACTCATAAAAAGTTTTTTTTTGGGAGGGAAACAGCAGATACTGAATAATTAACACGAATGGGAATCAAAAAGTAAAGGCAACTTACAGTACCCTTTAATACTGGTAACTGTGAGTAAATGAACGAAATGGTTATATCACATCACCTAGAGCCTCTTTTCATGCAACCGTGGAGATAATGCAACAGCTGCAGTGAAAAGCTTCTTCTCCCATGGAACGGAGAAGTTAATGGTATGATACAGGAAGGACATCGACCTGCAGGTAGTCTATGTGGAGAAGTGATATGATTGTTATCTTCATTTGCTCACAGTTACCTGTATTAAAGGGTAAGTTGCCTTTATTTTTTGATTCTCCCTCATACATGTAATTAAAAAAAACTCAGTTGTTTGGGTAGAAATACTTATATTATTTATTCAATAAGAAAATTACAGAATATGTTATTCAATTTGCTTATTTTCTTGCCTAGATGTCATGATTAGATGGAATAAGTCCGGGAAATGAGGACAGAAAACACTTAAATCGCACTAAACAACTCATTCACCCAGCACCTCTTTAATGCCAAAGCCGCACGTAAAGACAGTCAGATGATTCATAACAATTTTAGTATTAACACATCATAATTATCATAGTTCAAGAAATCATTTCCAGTGACAACCAGGGGAACCACAGGACGTCTGGCGGAATAACAGTTCACAGAACAGAAAAACTGAGAAGGGAAGGACAAACAAATAAAAATCCCAAGTATTGCCAAAGTAAAGAGATTTTAAGCATGATCAGTTTGCATAATCTGGAACATAAAAAGAGATGCTTCCCTTATATCCAGAGTGCCAAGAGCTGCACTAATACCGCTCTCATGACCTCTTAGCGCCTGTGTTGATATTGGATAGAGCTGTCTAGTCCATTTACAGATCAGCTTCCCCCCGACACAGAGTGCACTTTTACAGTCTCCTAATGGTTCATGGCGAGTACAAGAAACACCTTTCGTGAAGCAATAATAGCGTGCATCCATCCATCCATTTTCTGTAACCGCTTGTCCTATTCAGGGTTGTGGGGGGTCTGGAGCCTATCCCAGAGGCTACGGGCAGAGGGCAGGGAGAAACCAAGGCTGGGGCGCCAACCCATCGCAGGGCACTACAGATAACAATAACCATACAAACCTTCTGTTGCATTTTAACTTAATATATGTATATTGTAATTCAACAAAGTACTCATGGAGCAGTGGTATAACTGAAATGTACTTCAGCAGTACTTTATGGAGTACACTTACAACAACAAATAGGCCTGCTTCAGAAACAGCGTGAAAAGTTCTTTACATTTCCAAAGTGCATTCACGTATCTATTTTGGACATAAAATATTTTAGAATGCAAATTCCCAGAATGACAAATATATAGCAGCCATAACACAGAAAAAGGATTTAATAAAGCAGATGCCAAGTAATTTCAAATGAAAATGCATGCCTTTATTTGCTAATTTGTTAAATATAATTAACACCTCTTGACTGGCCAATCATTTATCAAAATACAGCATAAGGCACAGCTTAAATGACAGAATCCTGTAACAAATCAGGACATAAAACAGTCACTAAAACTAAGTGGTACTGAATGAGCAAGGCTGAGTTTTCAGCTGTCAGAGGCAGGATTTTTGAACACAGACTATCCAGTCTTTTTTCATATCAGATTTAACTTGCTGTGACTTGTACATGGTCCACTGTGAGTGGGCAGATAGATCATACATGATAACCTTGATTGCAGTTAAAATTTTTTGACAACATTAAGATAGGAAGCCTCATGTATGTTAGACCGAGGGGCCATCCTGTCTGTGCTGGCGTGCCAGCCTGTACCCTGGCTCCAGCAGGGACCCTATACACCAGCATCAGCACTGATGCATCAGACATTCAGATAGGAAGCCTCATGTCCGCTAGGCCTCTGTTGGGGTGCCAGCCTGTACCCTGGCTCCAGCAGAGTCGGCACTGGAGCTGTGCAGAGAGCTGGTGAGCAAAATAAGTCTCTGGAAAAAGACAGGACCCACAAAGCCTCCAGTTCACAATAATAATTAATTTTTATCATAAAGATTGCCAGATTAATATAGAGACTGTAGTGTTCTTTAGTGTTTATTAAAGGTTTTTAAGGCAGGTACTGAACACTCCTCCAGACCAGTTTAAAGCTGGATTCTACTGTATATGGATTTGAAAAGTTTGGTAACACTTTTCTTAAGGCTATGTTTTTAGTAATTTATAAACACATTCATAACAAATAATAATGTATTCATAAAGCATTATAAACATGGCTATAAATATTTATCAAAAACCATAACACTTTATAGCCATGTTTACTATGCATTATGAATGCTTTATGAAGCTCTCATCTATAATGCACTACAGGTACCTTTATAATGCATCCTTTTGCTATGGAAAGTCTCTGGGGTATGCTCTTGCAATTTCAGTGAAAGATATGAGGAGCCACCAAATATCCCAGCCCTCACGGAGAGGTATATTGGTGTCACATTAAAAGTACTGTGAGGTGGTTGTTTTAACAGTAAACCTGTGATTGCTCAGGAGCCCATTTAATTTTTATTTTTGTCCATCAATCGTTGTGTTATATACTAAAAGAACCAGATTTATCCAAAATGGTATATTTGTATAATAAATAATCATAATAAAATCTTGTTAGGGACACAGAGTTTCTGGTACTCACGAATACTGATACCAGTTAGGGTTGGGCTATGACAAAAAATATACCATCATTTTTTTTAACAATTAATATCAAGATGATACTCTCCATGTCTGGCATCAATTAGGACACAATTTTGGTGGGGGGGGGGGGAGGGGGGCTGTGCTGATTTGTACTAATGTTGGTATTGGTGTATCCTTAAATTATGCGAACTGTAAATTCATCCAGGCTTTCTCCAAAGAGTCTCTTTTACTGTGTGGTATTCACAGAACAAAACACATTTTGTAAGATGAACAGCTGGCCAATTTATGGATGAAAAAAATCCAGGGAGAAAAGAACAGGCTTTGAAATACTGAAAGACTGGCATCTTCATCAATAAAATGGCACAGTCATGTTTTATGATTCTATTAAACTTTTGGAGGGTGGAGCCTCCTTTCACAAGTCTGGTTTCCTTTTTACTTTCAAACCAGTGACTGCATCTCTAATAGCTTCATTGATTCTGAGTCAGCTGTAAGTAAGTATGTGGAAAAGCTCTGCTGCTTCCTGCCCCATGACAAAAGGCAGGGCGAGTGGATATCCCCATATCCAGAGTGAGCAAAAGCAGGCGATGTAGGAGTCACATCCAACGCATAAAATATGCAATACTGCTTCCAACATATCTCGCATATTAATAATAATACAGCATCCTTGTGTTTGATGAATAAATATGCGATCTCCTGTGGAATGGGTTTTCTGCACAGCACCCTAGCAGGAATACTTACTAGAGGTGAAAAGGCATCATTAAAATGCAACTGAAATAAATTTACTATGGCTGAGAGCATCAGTGAGTACACTACAATAGTGACATCACATCACTTAAAGCAAAATCAAGCACTTGGCTGGTTCCTTTGGATAGGAACTTAGAATAATCCCCTTGGCTGGTAAGTTGTGCTAGTTTCAGCAATCCAGATTCAGTCCCCATTGAGTGTCAGTTACTGGGCCAGTGTAGCTGTTGTGACACCATTAGCTGTGAGGTGTTTGTTGAGCTGTGCTCACAGTATTGAGGCGTGTGAAACAGTGGCTCCGGAAAAAGAACATCAGCCAGCACAATGAGACCATAACCTTGAGCCCTTTCTGTGAACTGTTAAAACATCAGTGTGGATAAATGACTTCTTAGCCTAATGAGATGGCCACCTCCCCCCAAAATGTGGCAGATATATGCAGGTTAAAGTGCAGAGCTTTAAAATGGAACGATAAAGCCTGATGGAATACTCTATAATCCATTGAAATGCTTCATGGTGAAAAGGTGTAAAGTAAAACCTGCAGAAGTCCTCGGCCATTTTATTTTGAATGTCATAAAGGATATATATACATGGATGAGCATATATATACACACACACGTGCGCACGCGCACATGATGGGTATACCCTATCCTTATGGGGACCGCTCATTCACTTCTATGTGAAAAATGCTAACGCTAAAAATGACAACCTTAACCCCCACCCAGCCCTAACCATAAGCAACCTAAGAAGTTACAATAGTTTTTCCATTTTTAGTTTTTTCATAGCAGTCACCAATTTTTATAAAATAGAGTTTTCCCTTATGCGTACCAGGAAACTGGTCCCTATAAGGGAAAAATTTATTACGTTATAGGGACTTGTATCCCCATAAGGATAGGTATACCTGCTCACACACACACACACACACACACACACACACATACACGAACTATGGACTAACATGGATGCTCTGCATTTGTTAATTAAATGCAGATAAGAGTGCACCTAGACAGTTGAAAACTCTATGGTGCCAAAAATTGCAAGAGCTATTTCCCCAGCTTGGCTCTAGAGACCTGGTCTGTTTGAGAAGAAGAAAAACACCCCTTCATGTATCCCTCAGCATTGTCTCTTGGGCTACTTAAAACCTGTGGCACAGGACAGAGTAAAATAGCCAAATGATCTTACCTGAGATTTTACGTTCTTAAGGTCAGGTTGAGATAACTTTCTATTGACACCTGATGATGACACATGCAGGGACCAATCAAATTCTTGAAACTGTGCCCCCCCCCCCCCCTTTTATGGTGCTCCTGACAACAGCATTGTGGACTCAAACTCCAAACCCAGTTAGACGTGCTACCTAGCAAAGCTTTTTCGACTGTGTCTTTAAGGGTCTCACCAACATATGGAGAAATGTCATTTCATCAATGGAGCCAAAATATGAGCACAAGAGGTCACTTAGACCTAATCTATCCAAAGCAGAGTCTCTAATAAGGAAAAAGCATGTGTAAGTGCATGTGGCTGGAAGTATGTTTGATCAATATGTGAAGTATAAAGCCACTGTAACGACTAACGCAGCTCAGGTTCAAAACTCAAAACATATTCAAAATTGACCTTTGAGACTTGCAGAAGAACAAGCAGTACAGCAGAAGAGTCCACTAAATTGGGTGAATAGTGGTTAAATGGGACAAAGGGTAAACAGGGACACTTATATGTTTCATACTCTATGTCTTTACACTTCTGTGAACTATTATCTTAAGCTCAGTTGTTGAGGTTTCAATAATAATTTATAATTATAATTAGGATCATATTTTTAAAGTGATGGAGAAAGTAAAATTTCCAAAATTGTCCCAGTTTACCAATATACACTGTAGTATACCCCCAGATCTCAGCAGAACCCCAAAGGCCTTCGCCTCAAGTATTAAGGGACAGCTTAATGGAGTCCTCAAAGGAACATGAAAAGCTAGTTACACACATCACATTCCCTTTTAACATTGCTGCTCACACAAAATCATGAAACCTGTGCATCCAGCTCTTGCTACCACCCAACTTGTAATGGCCAGCTAGCTATTAAATTAGGTTTGCAGCATCTTGACTAGGAAATCTAGGACACAAGAAAATGTAGGACTCTACAATAAAAACAGATATGACTGAAACTCATCCACTTGGATGCATGTATCTTCATACAAACAATTCCACGTGAGCACTCTAGAATAATTTAGACCATAAATTATCCATACAATTACATTTATATATCAGATGCTTTCATCCAAAGTGACATACAGCTCAGAAAGCAGGGTTGGTCAGGCTCTGGAGAAATTGGGGTCAAGGGTCCTACTCAAAAGCCCAATGGTGAAATCAATCTGCTGACCACAGGATTTGAACAAGTGACCTTCTAATGAGTCCGAAACAGCTAAATCACACGCCGCACTGTCACTGTTACAGTGGTGACAGAATATACAAACCAAAAATACAGCTACAGGTACCAGGCACAGAGCAGTAGCTATTCAGAACACTAAGTCTGCTCTTTGAGTAAATATGGCTGTGACAGACCACTATGAAGAGCTCCCAAATGACCAGGAATCTCGTTTATCAAACTTCATGTAAATTTCAATGCTAAAGAATCCGCTCACACAAAAACACAAAATGGCAAAAATGCGATTTAGCAAACCTGGTGTATGTGCACATTTCCCTTTGAAAAATCCACACTGTCCTGTTAATGCACATACATGCATGAGCCTGGGATCCTGCCCGGTTGCTGCCCACAAATCATAAACGGTCAATGAAAATAAGCTCATGTGCTCATGTAACGCGCAAATCAAGCCGTTCTGAGTGCAAAGTACGACAATGGCGACTGTAAATCTGGGGGGCCGAAGCACAGGTATCGTAATTAAGAAAATTCTGTCAGTGCTACAGAACGCACTGTACCCAAAATAAATAACTGGGTTGAATCTAAAGATAGAGGAAAAGAAACGACTCACTGCACACAGGGCCAGTTTATCTGTCACTGTTGGGGGCAAACCCACATCTCCAACATACATATGGTATCTATAACAAAGGATTCCCTGTTATGTGGTGTCATGCCAGAGCAGTCAGGAGAAACTGATGGTTTTCTATACTGATGGTAAAATGAAAGAATCAGAAGTTGACCCAGACTAACAAGCTATAATATTTGTCAATGTCAGGTCACAAATGATTTGCCCATTAATAGAATGAAGTGGCTTTCAGCTGACAAAAGCAGCTGCATTATCACACAATTTACGACTTGCATCTACTGCTGTGCTGTACGGATGTGCATTTGATAAATACATTTTGCAGTTGACTGCCCTGATTACATAAGGAAAACCGTACATGGCTGAAAATGTAGTTTTAACATTTGCCTGATCACCCACAGTGTAGTGATACATACATCTCATGCAAAGCAGGCAAAATGCAGACATTACACATAGTGCAAACAGTAAACAAATAAGTAAAAACAATTGTGTTGGTCCCTGAAAACTCATTGCTTTCTAATCCTTCCTTTACACAGTCACTAGCATGAACACCATTATGTGCATTATATTTATGTGGATCCAGTGTCTGAAGCTTCATACATTTCTAGTGACGATTACAGACACTATCAATTCATGGAAAGAGGTGATAAAATGCACAGTATTTAAAATAACAAATTTAATTTTTCAAGGCAAATACATTGTGCTTGGCTTACACCTGTGAATAGAAAAATCAATAAATCCCACTTAATGCTTTTAGATTTACAGTTTTTCATGTCAACATACAGCTTAGTGATACAAATTGCTGGCATGTGTGTAATCTTAGGTAGCTGGTTTACTTGCAGTTCCCTGCTTTACAATGGATGTTGTCTTTTCCAGGTTTGCCCAAAATAATGCATTTGCCTGCCCCCGAGTCCTTGTGCATATAGGCTATACATTTTTCCCATCAAATTTTGATTGATTTATCTTTGATAAAGATATATACACACATTTTGCAATTCACGAGCCTCTATCAAATTTCTTGCTTAGCCAGATTACTTGTCAGATTGAAGGTATTCCAGTTTAAACAGGCTTTATCTTCGTTCACTTACATTTAGCTCACGCTACCTTAAATCTGACAAGCTATCTGGCTAAGCAAGAAATTTGGCTTTGTGATACAGGCCCCAGGTGTTCCTGTTGAGTGGAAGGAAAAACGCCATTCCCCAAATTTCATTCAAAGCTCAAAAACAGGGCAGCGCAAATAGGCCATCATAGGAGGGCATAGCTTAATGCCTCCAGCAGTCTAGCTAGATACCTGCAGATTGCCTGTTACCAGCAGTCAGAGGCGTGTGACTTACCCAGTCACTCCAATTTCATGAAGAAACATGGGAAGAAACCAATTGTTTAAGTAAGTGTTGTGTAAGTCAGGTGTAAGACTGAAAACCAAACTGAAGAAGATGCAATTAAAATGCCAGAAAACAAAAGGCACAGAACAGAAAAAGCTAGGAATGTCACTATTGCTAATTATTTATTAATTAATAATTAATACACAAACACAGTAAACCCTTCACACTTGCGAGGGTTACGTTCTGAAGATCCCCACAATCTTGAATATTTGCGAATACTTCAGCACCCCTAACCTCAACCTATAACAGTCTACACTTCGTGTGTCAAATTGCTTTGTCATTTCGTATGTAGATCTTTCTATGCAATATACAAACCATCTAAGTTATGCTGTTATATGTACAGTAAAATCCTGTCATACTGGACTCGCTTATAACGGAACTTTGTCTATAACGGACTAGGTCTGCTGGTCCTGGCCATGTGCCTTTACGAACAGGCAGTAATAGCATCGGATATATCAGACTGGCATATAAAGGAATTTCGCTTATAACGGACAAACAATCTGAGACAAGTGTGTCTGCTGGGGTGTGGCATGAGTAAATGGTGTTCTGTAGTTGTGTTCTGGCCATACAGCAACTTTGGATATAACGGACTTTGGATATAACGGACTGTTTTGCCAGGTCCCTTGAAGTCCGTTATAAATGGATTTTCCTGTACAAAGTTATTACTGTATGCTCTTGGAAGACTACTATTGTACCCATTATTAAAAATGCAAAATTACCAGTTGAGCAAAGAGTCACAGAGTACTCAATTGGTTGGTTGAAACAAAACATTGGTCTGGATTTGTACTTTGTACCAAAGGTAATGCGTTTGTTCTCTGGTCTAACAAAAAGAGGCATTTATTTGCACATTGTAAAAATAGTAATAAAAAAATAAAAATATATAATTTTACATAATGTTAGCAATCATAATAAAGTAAATCCAGTATAAATCCCGTATTCTCTGCTACTGAGTATGGTGGCATATCTTAAGCAATAAATACCCCAATAGCGTAATTATTTTTTAGACCGTATTTGGACAAGATCAGTTTTACATAGTTTTAGGGAGATTTTCCAAAATTACCAGAAATAGCGTAGATAAAACAAACTCTGACATTATCGTCAGAGTTAGTGCACATAGAAAGCAAATGACAACAGAATTTTCATTTTTTTGGCTGCCCTATACCAGTAACATACTAATCAAACACAAAAGCAGAACTTTTTCCCAACCACACAATGGCTTACAGACTCAGCAGTGTTGTACTGCTCTAGGCCTTCTGAAAACCTTGACAAAGAAGAGACTGTAGGTGCAGGAAGCCAAACATTTATGTGGAAAACTCAGTAAGCTCCATTTTCTCATAGAAGTGCTGTTTCTGTCTTACATTTCATCTTTATGCCTTTATAGATATGACCTTATGACCGAGATGACAATTCAGACTGGACTGTTATTACCAAAAGAGGTCCGTGTTCACTGAAACACAGAAGGCAATCTGCTCCAGAATAAAAATTCGGGAGCAAATTACCTTCTGTATTTCAGCTAACACAATAGTTACAGACATGGCAGTTTTGTTTGGGATTACAATTATAGACTTTGTTGGTAATTGCTTCAACTACATTACATCCCTAGATAAAACTAATCCTGTGCAAATAAGGCTAAAGATGCCACCTGGAGACTAACTTGCAGAGGCTGTTTCTGCCTTACTCCAGTCGGTCATCCTCTTGGATTGTGTTGTTTCAAATGAGTTAGCATGTTGAATGTTTCTCCAGCAACATATAATGGACCGAAGACCACATGCCACCTGTTGGCTTGTAGTGTTAAGTCCCTCAGTAGGTCCAGACCATGCTGATATCAGGCCAGGATATATTGGTGCAATTCTGACTTTCCAATGGCCTGCATTCCTTGTTTTGGAGGCTGAAAATGAACTTGGAAGTAAATTTAATATGGTTTATGTCATATAAAAGTTTAGGAAGTCAAATGATCACAAATGGAAGTCAGTCACTCCCCAAATGTCAGAACAGCTTGTCAGTATTTACACTACATGAGATGTCTCTTTTGGCCTTTATTGATTTTTCTGTTTTCATGAGTCTTTCTCTTTAAAATGATGACTGATGACTGTGACAGTACTGTGAAAATGTGAATTTGGAATTGACTAGTCTTGATCTTGTATAAGAAAATGGAAATTCCTTCTAAACATATGAATTTGTGCTAGTAAGGGTGTAGTGGCCCAGCAAACATGTCTATACAGGTCTATATCATGTCTATTGGTCCAGAACCCTTTCTGAACATATTCGGGATGTGCTAAGCTGGTTCAATCTCCGAACATCAGGGCAAGACCTGGTCAGAAATTGGTCCACAGCTGTACAATCCAGTCTATTAAAGAAAAGATTAAGCTGAGGGGTTTTGGGCTAAGTTATCAAAAACTTAATTTTAATGTGACAAATAACGTATTAAAGCTAAGAGGGATGTTTAACCTAAGTCACATCCCATGACTAACTAATCATTCCTTTAACAAACAACTGAAACTGGTTTTAAATTATGTAGGTAGTTAGCTATGTTGCTAAAGTTAACATAGCTATTTTCATCTGTAGATACAACTTCACATTGTCTCTGGTGTAATAACAGCACCAATGTTCTGCAGACGGATTGTCTGAAAGAAAAAGCATGTATTCTATATATTATTCATTCTTATTATTATCACATATCGCGATACATTCCCGAAAACTCGGAACTTGAAAATTTCCAACCTCCTACTTAAAAATGTACTATAGAACAGCTGAACGGAATAGATTCATAATGCAAATGTATGCAAGGGAATACTGATTCCGCAAGTGTTTGATACTTGCATAACAGCGCTTCTCACAGACATGCTAGCAAAAACTAGCACACAATAATAAAAAAAATTGCACATAGTAAATCATGATTTACACCTTTTCGGTTTCACATCACCATCACTCTCAAAACGTGACAATACTGAGCCAACCCTACTGCAGTGGAAAAACAAAGCTGGAACCGTGCTGTAACTAGTCTCTCTTTGCAGTACGGCTTAGGTATGGGTCAGTTCCTGTATGCCAGTGGAAAAGCACCATAAATATTACTGTACTGAAAAGTTCATTGGAAAATACATAGCTGGCAGTGCATTAGCGCCAGTGCGACCCCTCCAAAGTCTTGTACTTGACTCGGACTCTGTTTAAGGTCTTGGTCTTGAATCACTTGATATGTCTCATTCCTATCACTATTCTGGCCAAAAACGTTTTTTTTGTGAGACCACAAGAGCTTCTACCACATATTTAAAGTGTCCTTCAGGTCGAGGCAGAGTGAGAGTATTTTCATATTTTTTCCACCTTCATATGTGGGGCTTTTATCCCCACAGGTTAATTTAAAGCAGACGACCCACTAATAGTGGACAAATGGAGTGGATCAACAATTTGTATGACTTGCTAAGGTAATAACTTCTGTGTGATCAAATCTGAGCTTGAAGTTACAAAGGGTATGAATATTTCTTTAATCAGATCATTTCCTATTTTCCCTTTATAGCAACCTGTTGAAGATTTCTTTTGATTTGACATAGTGCTCAAGGCTTTCGAGATCGGTGGGGGAGAAACAATATAATTAATTTCAAATTAAGAATCTGAGACAAAACGGGAAAAAAGTACAGGATGCTGAATACTTTTTCAAGTCCCTGCATTGCATACATCTCTGAGCCCACATCTTTATAATAATACACGTTTTTTAATTTTAATTCACAAAAATCCACTTTGTGTGTTCATGTACTTACCATTAACATATTTATGTTTCAAGTATTTTTTTAATGAATTTGCCTTTTATTTTAATGAGTAGGCTACACAGCTTTACACTACTGTTCTGCTGTACGTTACATTGTAATGCAGACATACGAACGAAAGACAGAACATTGTCATAGCAGGAAAGCACATCTATAGTTTCCTTTGCTGTCAGAGTTTTCAGAATCTCAATTTTCCTCCACTTTGTTGTTGTGTTTGATAAACGCTTTCATTTATCAAAGTATCAATCCTCACTTTGGTTGCCATTTTTGACTTTAATGAATATGGGAGGCTGCCCCACACCTCCCCAGGTCCACAATGATGAAATGTGATGGGGGCGGTAAATGGCTTGGTACGAAAAATATAAGATGAATTACATGCCTTATTGGTTTAAAACAGGACGTAGTATTTCATTTTTCAGTATGGGGCTATTGCGTAATATACGGGACTGGTGCAAACCTGAAATCTCATTTCCCAAAAGACTTAATTGCACAACTGCACTGACATGTTCCTTCGGCATAATAAAAAAACACACCAAAAAATGAAAGTTCTTATTTACAAGTGAAGTACTTTTAACTCTTGGCTCCTTCAGCAGGGATCCACAATTTCAGTCCTGGAAGGCCAGCAACTAGCACAGTTTGCACATTTCCCTCCTCAACATATACCTTAATCAGCTAATTACCAGGTTTAGTAGGGGTGTTTGAACAGGGAAAGAATTAGAATTTCGTGATCAGGGGTCATTGTCAACACACCACAGCACACAGTGCGCAACAACAAAATGTAACCTCTGCATTTGACCCATATGTGACTTTCGTGACCTAGCAGGGGACAGCTAATTCAGCGCCCGGGGAGCAGTGCTTGGGGTCGGTACCTTGCTCAGGGTACCTCAGTGGTGCCTTGCTGGTTGGGGATTCGAACCTGAAATCTTTCAATTACAAGTGCGCTTCTCTAACCATCAAGCCACCACTGCCCAAAGAAAGTATCACTGACCCCGATGTGATTTGAACACACAACCTTCTGATCTGGAGTCAGACGCGCTACCGTTGTGCCACGTGAAATTTGGAAACTGTTGGATTCTGGCCCCCCAGGACCAGAACTGGGGAACCCTGATTTAGAGTATACCAATTCCTCACCCACAAAACAACAAGGAATATTGGCAAACAAGTGATTTTATCTTGCCTGATGCCTGAACTCACGTTCTGAATGGTTAAACATGGTTAATTTCTTTCCATGTCAGATTTCTTTTATCAGCCAAACAGTGACTGTGGATATTGACGTCAACTTAAATTAGCGATGTCAGCACAGATAGGAAGTTGAGACACTATCGGTCTCAGTCTGAGGACACTGTAGGTGCTGTTTCTTACAGAGACAGACTCAGGTCTGTCAGTCAGGAAGTGCAGGATCCAGTTACAGGGGGGGTGTTCATGCCCAGCAGATTTCCTATGAGCCTCAGCTGGATCATTGTGTTGAATGCTGTACTTAAGTCAATGAACAGCATTGTGACATAGCTGTCCTTTCTGTCCAGGTGTGAGACGCTGAGGTGGACGGCAGGGCAGACTGCATCATCTGTGGGCCAGTGGAGTGAATCAGACCAGGAGTGGTGCCTTCATGTGCCTCGATACCAGCCACTCAAAGCACTTCATGATGATGACTCTGCACAGAATCATCCTGACATCAGTGATGGATTGGTAAAGCATCTGGTCATTCAGAGAGGGGGTGGTCTTCCTTGCGGGGTCCCTGTTCTGTCCCTCAAAATGTCCAAAGAAGTCATGCAGCGCATCTGGCAAGACTGGCCTCATTGCTGTTGGCTTGTAGTCAGTGACGGATTGAATTTCCTGTCACATGTGCCATGTGTCCTTTGAGTTCATGAAGCGGCTGTTGATTTTTCCTACGTAGGTGCACTTATCCTCCTTAATGGCCCAGCAGAGTTTGGCTGAGGCAGTAGTATATGCCACGGTGTCTCCGGACCTGTAGGCAACATCTCTAATTTTCACCAGGGTGCGCTGCTCTGCAGAGAACAAGGGTTTATGGTTTGTGTGGGTGATGACTATCCTGTGACTTCAGAATTACTAATCTTTATAATGAACTCTTCTTAATCTTTAATGTAGGCACATAATGCCTTGTCACAATTACCCATCATCATTATTACACAGCTCAAGGTGTCTCTAATGCATCACCTGTACAAGAGCCCAGAAGTGGCTCTTCATCTTTATCTGTCAATGTGACGTAGCTGGCTCTTTGAGTGATACTGTGAACAAAGAGAGTAAATGAGGCGAGAGTGACAGCTTGCAAAGTGCAACGAGACATAACTACACTTCCTCATGGTGTCCTCCACTTGTTTCAGTGATGCTGTGAAATGTACAGCATTCTGGTAACATGGTCCTTTCAACATAAGGAACATTTCCTTTATTTAAACTATACTGAATGTGACAAACTTTCCCAGCATTCATAATTCCACATATTCCAGTCTCAGAACCAGAGTGCAAATTAGCCATCTATCAACCACTTTTGCCAGTCAGGGTCAAGGGTCGCCTGAAGTCAAAATCAGGTAGCACCTGCGGCTGGGTCATAGCTCAAATTGCATGCCAGTCAATCACAGTACATAATTATAAACACAATAATAGATTACAGGCAACTGAGACACACCAATTAGTCTAACTACATGCTGTTGGACTGCAGGAGGAAACCGGAGTACCTGGAGGAATGGGGCAATGGAGGTATCCAATGAGGGGTCCCCAATGGAGGTACCCAATGTGCCGCTCGAGTGCAAATTAGTAAACCATCAATAGTCATATACCACAAGACAACATGTATAACAACTGCACATTAACTCTTCTGGTTTTTTTTTAATCAATTTATAGCTAACATTTTAATTTACAAATACAAACTCAATCAACAGATTATTGTTTTGATGTAAATAGTCATACATTCTCCACAACTATAATTATGTCATATCAGGTAGGCTTTAAAGCATAACTACCTGCAGAAAAACCCACATGAACATGAGATATCCTACCAGGAAGAACCATCCTTTTATTCTAGCTTTAAGGTAACAAAAGGATGAAATCTACAGGAAGTGTCTCACTTTTTCTGCTTTTCCATTCATAAAATTTTAAATTTGATGTCAGCCAGTGTTTGAAATGGAAATATCTTCCCAAACACAGCATTCTTACTTATTTTACATTAAAATACTAAGGGACTGAAATTTGGAATATCTGTCTTCGTTTTAGTAACTGCCAACTGAAGCACAATTAAAACTGCATTACATTTTAAGGTCACGTTATGATACAGTAGTCACCCATTTAAAGTATCTTTTTTTTTTAAATGCTGTATCCATGGTTCTAAGGCCAGGGGCGTTAAAAACATAATCATGCTGTTCTAAACTCAAATTCCATTTCAATTGGCTGGGCTTATCCTCACCACTGATGCTAGAAAACATTCTGTGTTCATGTGAACGATAAGGAAAATGATTTATATACTGTAACAAACAAATCTTCCTTTATAACAATTCAAATTGACGCCGTACTGTCATATTTAAGTAAACAAAGAGACAGATATGTGTCAGATACTTTACATACTCTGATATGTCTACTCATACTTTAACGCAGCCTAGTACCTAGAAAAACCTGCTGAGAAAAAGCCAGAATTTGCCCTCACTGGGCAAGAAATCCTCTTCCTGACTTCTGTCTCTTCTATACTGGATAAGCCCTTCCAAACAGATCCTGTTGTCATGCTTCTGAGGTTGCAGTCTTTCAGTTCTTAGCTACCATCTGGTCACAAACAACCAATCATAACTGAATTCAACATCTGCACAGTCACAGACATGATAATCTCCATGTACTTATAAAAGCGTGCATGTCATAAACATCTCAAAATAAAACAAAACCAGCACATGAGAAAAAGTATATGTAGATGAAGAACCAGTTAACACAGTATAGAAAAAAAGAAATGAGAAAACATCCAAATATATGTCCTGGCTGTCAAAAGCATAAAAATACCTAGCATTTAAAGAAATTTCTACAAAATGAGATTAAAGATACTGAAGGAGATAAATCATGATGCTAGCATCACATCACCTAGCGGCTCGAAATTGGGAGCAGAATAATTGTCTTGCGACATACAAGAGGTTAAATGTATCATCTCAGAGGGACAGAAAGTGTCAAGATTGGTTCCATCAATTGCAACCGTATCACACAGCTCACTGATAAAAATTGGACATTCAAGGCACAAAGCCAGAACAGATGGTTATCATTGCCACATTTTAGATAAAACATCACATAAAATGCCAAAAAACAACAGTACAGACACTATGCAAGGAAATACTAAGTCCCATACATGCAATTTGCATAAAAGTAGGGCGCACTTGGAGTCTCTGTGTGGCTAACATAACTAATTACTTCTCTCCACCAGTGTTATTATTCTTCTAATTATCACTGTATTTTTAGCTGATGAAATGCTTCCACTGTACTATTTAAGACATCTCAAAGCTTCCTACAGGTGACTTACAGGTTTCATCTGAACTGGATGCATACTTACTGTTTCACTTCATAGACTGAAATGGCAACTGGTTCTAAATGCTAAATTGCTGAATAGCAAAGTTTTATACAGGTTGGGTGATGCACAAAGGCATTGTGCATACATGAATTACATCTGTCTTTATTTGGTTTATATGGCCTACTGTGTGAAAGATGAGCCTTTTCAGGAATCGGTTCAACCAATAAGACAATCATATACCTTGAATGTATGTAGTGCATGGTACCATCAATCCATATTTATAAGAGCAAAAGGATCCGCATCTCAATGGCCTTTGATGGCACTCTTCATGATGTTGGAGGAAAAATAACATTAAAACAGTAAATCACTAAAGACTGTACTTACACAAACTTAACACCGTCATCTATTTAATTTCCATTAGAAAGAATTTTCTTCTGATCCCAAGACAGCACGTAAAGGCCACTGTGTGCTACATTGATCTTATCATTCACAGAATTCTTCCTCCCAGCCATCCCTATAATTTTTTTTCTACCCGATAGGGCGATTAATGGGTGATTCAAGAAGCAGACCTCCTGCTTCATTAAGCATCCACTGTCTGCCCTTTGCTGATAAAGAGGGGTGGCATGGAGAATAGACAGGTGAATGACAGCAGGCCAGGTGACTGCTACACCTGTTTGGGGACTGATGAGTTCAGGTCAGGGAGTGGACAGGTGACTGGCGGATGGCTGATTGATGCATGGATGGAGGCGGTAAGAAAGGAAGGAGGTGAGGGAGATGGTATTGAAATGTCTAGGGAGTGAAGAGACAATGGGTGAGAAGGTGAAGGGCCTGCCAGAGACACAGATGGCGTACTGAGTAGAGGCAAGCTCTGCGCCCGAAGAACTCAGATCCTGGAGCCAACTGTGAGCAGAAATCAAGTCAAACTGGGGCCATGTCTGAGAGGGGGGAGGGTGAAAGCAGACCTGCTGAAGAGCAGGCCCAGCCCTTTCTGGGGGGCTGTGTTAAAACCATTCTACTGATCCACCTCAACATGCATCATCTATCAAGTGAGCATGCACATTTAGAAAGGTGTTGAGATGCCCTTTTACAATGTGCAACAAAACTGCACAGAAATGTGGAAGTTCTTAAATACTCACACTCTTTACGGCGTATAATACTGTGTCGCTTATAAAGTATTCATATGTGCACAACTTCACTGTTTAATTTATTTATATGTTGTCTAGCCTTTCAAGTTTTTGTAGACCAACAAGTGTATCATTTCTCAACCACACATAATACCAGTATACTGACCTAGAGCCGTCCTTAACACCAATATGTTGATTTGCTTTTTAACTGTGTCAAACGAAACAAATTATGTGCCTAAAATTGTAAACTATTAAATCAGTCCAGTGAGATCAGTCTTCACTATTACTTTGCAATTAACATATGTACCCACATGTAACATCATAATTCATCATAATTATTATTTTGAAAACCTTTTGTAAGACTGAGACTGTACAACACAAATCAACCACATCATCACAACAATCAGAAAAATTGCATACAACCCCATGTTTGTTTAGAATTACCTTCACTGAAGTTCTAAAACATCATTATCCAGCTAAGACACCATATGACATCATCACTGGTTCACCCAATAAAGTCTTTTTGTATACATGGAGCAATACATATATTTTTTACTTTAATAAAACTGTGCCATCCAAGAGGAAAAAATCAAGCAGAGGCATGAATTTTGCTCAGCCCCAACCAGTTTAGAATTGAACGTGTTGTATGCTTAAATACACTGCAAGAAGACATGCTGAGTGACATAAAATTGCATGTTCTGTCAGAGGCAAAAGCCACAGATTTTACCTTTCTACTTTTCTTTAGACATAGGGAGTTCTTGCCTCTTTGTGACTGCAGTGACAGTTGTTAAGACAGTTAGCAGCCAGATTAGTTATTTTTAAGAGTATCCTTTCCCTAGATGAGTTCCACAAGCTTTCTCACAGAATACAAAGTAGATCAGCCTGTGTGCAGTGTAAAGATAAACAATATTTTAATATGCCAAACATACAACATATCTAAAAGGGAAAGATAATTTGAAAACTGGATGTGAAGTCTTGTACGCAAATTTGTACCAAAGCCTGTCTTCACTCACCAGGGTTTCAGTGTGTGTGTGTGTGTGTGTATATATATATATATATAATTTGCACATTAGGTTCAATTCTTCATTTACAGCCTCATGTTAACTATTGAAGAGACTTGCAAAATGACCTGACCATCTCAACCTGGCATCTCATTAGGCTATAAAGGTGCACTTACAAAGTCAATATATGAAGGCTATATCATAGTCCAACAGACTTTTCACACATATGTGACTGCCTTTTATAAGGAAAAGATAACTGGCTCCTGTAGATTTTAAATGCCACAGTGGAAAGTCTGGGATCTGAGGTCGCGTATTGGTATTTTCTGGATATGTCAGTACCGTGATTTCATTCACGATGACGCAGTAGCCATGAACCTTTGCTGAAAGTGCAAGTTAATCTGGGTATAAACTGAACTGTATTTGCTATTTTAGTTGCTTTTGTTTAACTACTCTGAATAAACAGTCTGCTTACATAAAATGTGTCACAGTAACAATGTCCTATGCTGGCATTAGAGATGATAAAGGAACTCGAAATGATGCCCAGATCACTCAAGACAAAGTCCAAGGGCAGGGAAAGAGGCTGTCAGGCACAACTACCTGAGCTTCTCAACAATGCTAAGCAAACAGGAAGCTGCTGGCCCATTTCTGCTGGACTGGACTCAATTTGTGGGTCTATTCGGACGGAACAGAGACAGTAACAAGCTGCAGTCAAGTGCTAAGTACGCAAGACTATTCCTCTGCACACTCCCTGGGTTTTCATTTTTTATTTTACAAGGGCAGGTTTCAGCATCTGCCACCGTAAGTCATGCACTGTGCTCTGGGGTTAAAAGTATAAGAAAATGAAATATACAAAAGTATATCAAACAAAAATCATCACCTGCCATTAATCTCTGACAGGATCATGCAAATAAGTTTCCACAAGTTAGCTGGTTGCAGGAAGTAAACAATCGCACAACGTGGGGGCCTGCCAGCCTCAGCCTTTATACAATAAATACTTTATATTTCATACACAAGCCCGACATCTCAATTCCAGATATTGCTCATTGCAATTGCAATTTATGATCCAGGTTGGTGAACTGAAAATCAGTGTTGGTGTACCTCTAGGGGGAACAGTGAAACAGTAATTCGTTGTTGATTAAAATATTGTACAGTCGTCCCATAGGTCTATATGAAACAATGTAACTTCGACAGGAAAAGTTTAGTACATCAGGACACCCAGAAGACCAAAACACGTGTAGTGGCCACATTCAGTTTAGGTAATGACTCAAAAATGTCAAAGCATTTTTAAATGTCAGGGAACCATGGTACAATATTGACCGAAAGGTAAGAAAGTGAAAAAGGAAACATTCAAAGTATTACAGCAGAAGGCAGGGGGACGCTGTAGCTCCGGTTATAGCACTGGGCTTGCGCACAGTTATTGAAGTGCAGACTGCACTGTAGGTGGTAGAACACAACCGAATGTAGCTATATTAATCCACAGCGGCACATATCTATACGATTAACCGGATAGTTTAGGAATAACTAATGGTTTTATCACATCTAACAAATTTAATTAATTCACAAACATTTATCTCGCGAAAATACAGCCTACGGGAATAAGAGTTTTCTTCACTTGCGTATAAAACATCTACAAGCACCTTTCAGAGACAATAGTACATATGCAGTAGCCGTGAATGAATAAGATATCGTATTAAGTTCTGCGATTTATGTACATTACAGTTGTCCACGTTCCGGATCGCCACAATACTAAGAAATACCAGAAATAGATATACAAGTAGCGTGTGTTGCATGTTGCAACTTAGTTTTCTTGGAGTTTAAACAAATTTAAACAAAACATCATTAACAAGTGAATAATGATTTTCCGATTAGCGTTGATGGTTTTATATACATTAGAAAATGTTATCGATTATTCCACTTTCGGTGAATAAACAGAAGACGGGGTCTTTGGTATTGATCATGAGGAGTTACGCGCGGGCATACATTTATAATCAATGTATAAATACTTCACACTGTGAAAGCTGCACTAATTTCAATTCCCGTTACTTATGTCTTAAGCAACCACGTGTCAATTAAGTCCAAGTTTAAGTATAGATGTTAGTAAAAGCAAAGTTTCTCTTATGATGTCGATCCGTTAAAAATTACAGTCTAATTTACAAATGATCATTTTAAATCATTTATCAAAAATGTCTTCTTAAAGAACTTGCATTGCAGTGCTCCTCATATACTCTCTAAAAACACCTGTCTACCGGATAAAACACAGCACTCATTTGAAAGTTAAGCACAGCGCTGCAGCCGTAGTTGGAGACCCCTTAAATAAATACACAATTTATGCTTTACCTTATTGGTATCGCAGTCTTCGTATTTTTTATTTTTATTTTTTAAAAAGAAAGCTTCATGCCGCCACCAATCCTCGTCAGTTTCGTGTCGCAAATCGCGGCAGTCAACAAAAGGTGTAACTTCCTGCGAGCACCAGGATCTGGGAAAGAGGACGGGAGCACATAGAGGACTTCTTCAGCCTGCCTCCTGGAGATCACCCCGGAGCGCAAGGAAATTCAATATGCGGTAACAGATACTCCAGGCGGCGTGCACGGCGCGCGTTCACGAAAGATGAGGGAGGGAGGAAGGGATGGAGAGAGAGAAAACAGTTTGATTTGGGAAACGTGCAGCAGACAGCCCCTTGCAGGCTGAAAATCCGAGTGGGAGGGGCTTCACATACCTGTCTTCGCAGTCAAGATACAGGTGCTCCTACACGGGGTCCAATGGGGAGAAATACTGACACACATTAATCACGTCGTGTCATAATGGTTTATTGCAGGATAGTATTAGAAACTCAAAAGACGAATGTAGGAAAAATTCTGTTGGCAGCGTCAGTGAAATTATCATTTGGGATGTCGTGGGATGTTTTGGAATGTTGTTTTCATAAGAGGTAGGTCAGAGCTAAACTTTTCTTCTGCTAATTAATATTAAAGTTTTTGAAAGTCGCCCATATCATGTTCTATACCACCTTCAATTTTACATTGTCATGTGTTATATTTCTTTTTTAAAATGTCTGTATTGATTATTTTCCTCAGTGGATTTGTCTAATCAGCATTTTGTATGAGCCAGACTGATGTTCTTATTACGTTCTTCTTCTAAGTAATGGTGGTGAGCAGTAGTAGTAATAATCTTAACTATTTGGTCCAAAAGGGTCCAAAAGCATATCTGGCTGCTTTCTCTGATTGGCTCTGATTGGCTCCTGGGGGATGTTAGATCCTCAACCATGCAGGTTGTGTGTGGAAATTCCTGAGACAGAACCCTGCGTTTCCTTTCCTGTCAGCTGAAAGGCATCCAACCCTATTGGCTTCAGGGTTAGAATAAAATCAAAGAAACATTGTGTACATTTAGGCACATTTTTGAGTATCCTCAAATGTCTCGGAAAACAAACAATAATGAGATCCTACTTTCACCTCTGGATCAAAACCTCACAAGCATGTAGCACATGGTCATTGTCATCTAGTACAAAGCCCGAGAAGGAGCCCAGTTTGTACACTGCTCTATATTCCTTCATTGAACCCTTGTGTAAATTGTGAGTGCATACATTTAAACATGCGTGTACATTTAAACATGCGTGTACATGCAAGTACTGCTTTTAAGCTGACAGGACCACACCCGTCATCATGTGGGTAATCATCCCCTTTATTCTGGAGACATCAAAATGATAGAACAGAACAGAGATGATGAGGTGGTAGATCGATGCTATCTTCAGATAATATGGGATAATACAGGAATTTATTTTTGGCCATTGATATTGGTGGCTACCCCTGTCGCCGCAAACCTTCATCACGAGTGCCATTCACACATAAACATATAAAGTAATCCATGCTTTCATGGTGGTTACCCTGTCATCCAACAAGACCATTTGGTGCTGGGAATCCAGGAAGAACGTGATGCATAATGGATAGACTTTCCATGGCAACAGCCTTCACTCCCCAGAAAAATTAATGTTTATAATAGCAACAGTGCTTGCTCACCAAGCTAATCCCCTTTCAGACAGTACGTAATATTTACAGATCAACTAAGGCATTTAACTGCTAGTGAATGTTGCATATGAAGTCATACCATTGAGGTAACTGAAGGACAGGCACATTGAAGGAATGCTTTAGCATAATCCTAATCTTTAATTTACTTCTGGTTTGGGTTTGGCTTACATATATTACATATCACCAGTTTTCGATACATTTATCCATGAAGGGAAAATTATGCTTGCGTACTTGACCACTGTTTTCCATTTTAAAATTGCAATGTCTCTGCATCCATTATATTTCTCATGCTGTTTAGTCTTAGAATAAAAGGTTTTATTTTGAATAAGTAGTTGTCCTGCTTTGGAGTGGCAGTTCTAAACTGAATTATGAATTTTGTATTTGTCTTACAGTACATGTCTGCCTATCTTTTCAACTGCCAGGTATCTCCAATGCTTTGACACGATAATACACAGATACATGAGCTAACAGAGAATGAGTATCCTATATAATAGCCATCTTATGTGTTATATTCTGTACAAAAGAAATGACTATCGTATGTCTCATCATTAACTGTCTGCCACTGTCATTTTCAATCCACAGTATTCTGGGATGTGGGGAATCTTCTTCTCCATGACAACGCGAAGGAAGCCAGAAACGCTTTAGCCAGTCATTGGTGATGGTTCTCTAATTAACTCTTGCCTGTGCTTAATCCATAGAGGCAATATTCTTAATACACTCTAAATAATGTAAAGGAACATTGTTTTTTTTTGTTTCTTTTTTTGTATTTTGATAGCAAAATATTGAGAGCTCCTTCTGAAACTGCACACATCCTAATAATTTCCCCCCCATCTGTTCAAAGAATGTTTATGAAATTCGATGCATCATAAAAATCCAGGTAATCTTGCAATTGTTTGTGTTCAACTTGATTGATGTTCTTAGCTAAATGGATATACTGGTGTCAAATTATGGTTGTAATAGTTGGTTTGCTTTTCAACATTGCTTTGATGTGCTGTATTGAACAAATAATAAAAAAATACTTAATTAAACACAGCAAGTGGGGAAACTACCCATCTAAGCCGAGCACATGGTACAGTGAAGATATGTATGTTTTCTGATTTTAAATTATAATGTTAAACATGCGACACACCTGAACTGCACAGAAGCTGGAACAATGAATTGGTAATCTGTTTAATTCGGTCAAATTTAGTTTAATTTTGTTATGGCATTCTTCTGAACATGATCTCCCCAAAGTGCCTAACAAAGATTAAGCAAAAAGAAGAGGATCATGGATGGAAATAAAAGACATTAATGTTCCACAGTACAAAACTTCTAAATGGAGAAAAAAGCCAGGAGTGATGAAGAGAGGAAACTAGGACTTTCAGGTTGGAAAAACCACTGGGAGGACAATCATATACAAATCTTTGGTATAGGTTAGAACAGGGGTGGCCAATCTTATCCGCAAAGGGCCGGTGTGTGTGTGCAGGTTTTTGGGATAACCTGTAGGTCAGCTGTTCAAACCCAAGTGTGAGGACTCTTCAGCCAATCAGTCCTCTAATTAGTAATCTAATCAGGGAGTTGCAGCGAAAACCCGCATACACACCGGCCCTTTGCGGATAAGATTGGCCACCCCTGGGTTAGAACCTTCACCTGTGTCCAACTTTCATAAAGACAAAACCTTTGCGTTTTTTCATGAAAAGCTGTGTCTATTTATTTGACTACTTTACATGCATTTAGAAAGTTATATATACACATTAGAATTCCTCCACAAGTTTCTTGACAGTCATTAACAGTAAACAAACAAACAAATAATTTAATAAATAAATATGACATAGAAAAGTGTTAGGTGTTGGTGAGGTATGACATTAATTTTTAAATGAAGATTTATTTTCAGATTTAACTCAGTGTATGTAATTAGACCTACTTTTATTCCCTTTTACGTTCACTTGGGATACAGTATGATGAGCAAAACATTAATATGTTATTCATGTCCCATGGTAGTGTCTTTCAGGGCTACAGGATTGCTCAATGGCTGCTGTCGCATGCATGTGGAAGTGTGCATCATTAACCAGATGCACGGCATCTCTGGTGTGTGAATGCAGTGGGAGTAAGGTCTATAGATCCTTTGCATTTACATAGAGGTTTAATGAGCTGGGAGGATTGGGGTTTCCATGGCAACTCTTGGAATACTGTCCAGCTCAGGAAGGGAGAATCAGGTGTTTGGGCCTCGTTCCCTCTATGGAGTTTGTGAATTGTGTCACACCTGGGTTCTCCTGGAGGAATTCTTGCCTGTCAGGGCTAATTTGACTGCACTGGCAAGTGAATTCAGGATAAATACACGTTTGAAAATTCACCTGTCAAAATCAAGGGTTAAAAAGTAATGAACATTTCTGATAAAACAATAAACAAAGCAAATCATCCTAGAAATAAGAAAATAAACTTGAACTCATCATGTTAGGACATCACGTCATCATTTCCTTTCTGAAAGGTCTTTTTTTTCTGGTGAGAAAAATAAAACTGTAAAAGCTTTTTTGTATTAATTGAATTTGTGGTATTCCTTATATTTAAAAGGTACTTTGCACTGCTCTAAGTGAAGCTTGATAAATCACTGAAGTAAACAATCAATTAGATGTGCAAAATATTGTGTTTAAGCTGCATAACTGTAGCTTTTACTTTGTTCATCTTTGTCATCTTAGCATAATCATTTATTCATGCATGTGCCCCTGTCTTCATCTTAGGTTCTTCCCAGATTTCTACAATGTTTTTCAGTTTTTTTTTTCCATCTATCAATCTATATGAAATGTCTCTAAAAATACTTTAGTGCGTGTATGACCTGTAACGGACCGGAATTTCATCCAGACTGCTCAGCCGTGAGCCCTGTGCTCCATTAGATTAGGCTCTCCATCACGCAGCACTGGGTTCTGGAACAATGGAATGGAAATTGATGTATAATAATTATTTATACTGTTTTGTTGATGATTTGGCACAATACATTAATTAAGCTATTGTTCTATTATCTATTTCTGTGTTTTGCCACATTTTGCATATGAATTGTTTTGTATTCATAGCTTTTCTGTGTCAGCCAGCATGCTTCTTTTAGTAACTACATTGCTTATTAAAGCAATGTAGTTACTAAAAGTCTTTCAGTGTAAGTGCCATGATGTTCACTACTGGGGAAATTTATTATGGCACTTGTTAACCGGTTTGTCAAGCATATTTTATGGATATTTTTTATGAGATCTTAATTTTTAAAATGTTTTTTTCCTCTTCCACT
>JAODJU010000007.1:23405039-23440639 GCA_026776725.1 Gnathonemus echidnorhynchus | reverse complement strand
AGAGGAATGTCTTATGAGGAGAGGTTAGCTGAGCTGAATCTGTTCAGCCTTGCGCAAAGGAGATTAAGGGGGGACATTATTCAGGTATATAAGATTCTAACAGGTCTCGATGCTGTTCAGCCAAATGGCTACTTTAATATTAGTTTAAATTCTAGAACTATTGGCCAATGGCCATACTGTAGGTGGAAATTTTAATTACGTCTAAATCATCACCCATACAATGCCTCTGAAAAGATTGAAAAAGATCCATCAAATAGTTTCTGAGTTATTATCTTAAAAAGCAAAGCATATGCAGCAGCAGTAACAGTGCACTGGTCCAAAAATACAGTTTGGCTTATTTGCAGTATCAAGCCATATTTTTTAAAGATGGATATATTTTGTACCAGCTAATTATCTGGGTAATGCAACATAACCAAAACAATCAATATATGAAATGAAGCAGCACCAGGGTATTGGCTGAATGAGGTAAATAAAAATAAACCTCAATGACACATGCATTCGATTTTTTAGAAAATTATAGATGTTTTTAAGCCAAACAAACATTATCACAACAAACAAAACAATAAATCTTGATTTGGGGAGAAACAGATGTTCAGAAATGGCAGAAGGGAAGTAACTGTTAATGTTGTACAAAATTGTTTTTTAATAAATTGGCCTGACCTTCGCAATGATTGATGTGTCTAAGACATTGAAGTTTTTTTCTATATGGCCTGCTAGATATCTAGAAAAGCAAGGGGGTGGTGTCTAATTAGCCATTTTGGCAGCGCACACAGGCAATTTAGCACAAATGAGCAAAATTAATAATCATAGGCAATGGTTTTGAGGCACAGAAACTAAAACAGGTCAGATGAGAATTTGCAGAAGCCTAGCTTTGTAGTCTGGGATAAATCAGGGTGCCACACTGTATTTGATGTCTGTGAAATTTAACCCTTGAATAATTAAATGCACTCTCCAAGGTATTTATTAATTCTGTTAGTTAAAATGAAAATGAGAATGAAAATGTTTATGAGACCTATAGGAAGAAAATTATATGCTTGTGTAAGAAAATGGAGTCAATATTAGTTTATGCTGTCATTTCCTTTCATTTATGGTTCCATTATTTTATCATATATAAGCTGAAAAATCTACGACACGCACCAGAAGTGCGATGCTCGTTATATTAAAGACTAATTCTGCCATCTAGTGGTTATATTAGCACTATATGTTCTGTGGTTTTACGTTTGAATGACTCTATAAACATTTTCATCCATCCATTTTCTGTAACTGCTTATCCTATTCGAGGAGCCTATCCTGGAGGCTATGGGCACAAGGCAGAGAACAATCCAGGATGGGGTGCCAATCCATTGCATGGCACACTCACACCTACATGCAATTTGGTAACTCTGATTCACCTTAGCATGTTTTTGGACCGTGAGGGGAAAACCAGAGTACCCAGAGGAAATACCATGATGACACAGAACAGTTCCTACGTTGGATAGGATCCAGGCACTTATGATGAGGATATTGAACCATAATGCAAGTGTCACATGTTCAGAGAAGTTTTGCAGAGGAATGGATGATGACCGATAAAAAAAAGTAGCAGATAAGGATCAGAGAGAGTGTTAGAGAATTTACAGAGCATGTATGAGCAATATACTTAAGTGAGAAGAAAAAGTGAATGAATGAACTATGTCAGAGGTGCAGAGACTTAATGAGATGTCATGTTTGAAGAACATTATACAGTCATCTGCTCTAAGGAGAAATAGAGTGGATTAAGAAAGAAAATGCAAAGAACAATTTAGGGGGTTAGATAAGGAACTACAGGTAATATACAAGCACATTCAGAGCGGCCTTTCTGAACACACGTGCTGCCTTCCTGTTAGCTGTAACGGGTCTGGCCGTGCTCCTCTGACCTCTCTCATTAACAGGGTATTTCCAGCAACAGAACTGCTGCTAACTGGATGTTTCTTAGTAAGTGGAACTCCCACCGTTTTTGGCAGCAGGAATCATCCATTCATGTTTCAAATAATGTAAATCACACATATTAGCCACCCTCATCCTTGACTCACTGACGTAGCCAATGGGGAGTCAGAGACGGCACATGTGACAAATACAGACGCAGAAGCATCCTCTTTGGATGGCTCCCCTATCTCACTGTTCCCCCTCTGTCTGGATTAGCTGCACAGTAACCAGATCTTTTGTTCCTTTCCTTCATGCTGTATGTGTATATAGGTACAGCTACATGATTTGTTGTTTGGATTTATAAATATGTGTAACTCATGAAGTCATAGTGACTGGTGGGAAAAACACCCAGACAATCAGTTATATTTTTAGTTAAGGTACCAGTATTGATTTTTCAATTTCTTTGAAGGACTAGGAAATAAAGTTTTGTTTTGCAGTGACTTGGTACACAAATGTATTATATTCAGTATTAGACAGACTGAATCACAGGTGGTGGGAAGTCATTCACTCAGAAATAGACATGTGGCAAAGATAGATGTGTGAGGAGACCTGTGAGTCAGCAGGAGGAGAACAGCTAAGTGTCGTCCACTAAGTATCGACAGGACAAACTGCTAGCGCTCCTTATATGATCAAAGGACTTAATTCATATATAGCAAAATATCAGGCTGTATTTCCTCCCTGTTCCCAAATACTGCTTCTTTTTTATGTGGTTTAACGAAGTATTCATTGCACTGTGCGCATATACATCCTTTGTTGGACTGGTATCTTTTCCGTGGTGTTCTCCTGCCTTATGCCCTGTGATTCGAGTCAAGAAGACCAAGCTGGAAAAGTAGCATAGAAGATGGGTAGAAGATGTCACAAAGTAGAGCTGTATAGAGCATTACGCTGAGGCTTCAAAGGGGCACAGGGGAGTGCCGTAATGGTGGTAGTTTACCTGAATATACCCATTGATAATAATCTATTTGTACAATAGCTGTTGGGATAGTAAATGGTACACAGTGAAAGAAATCTGTATGGAGAGCTTAACAGTGGTTCATAGATATGTTAAAGTATTTTGAGTATTTGTATGCAGGGAAAAAAACCTCACCCAATCAATCACAAGACAAGAAAAAGCCCTTATGAAAGAAAATGTTACATATGGGTATGAAAGGAAGGTTCATATACTGCATAACCAGAATATAGAGCACTTCTAAGCAGGAGTTTTTTAAAGTGACTTATTGCCACAGATTAAGAAACGTGTATCGCATGCTCACCTCAGATGTGCAGCTTTCAGGTTCACATGCCTGTCCACTATACTGTCTGCTTCTATGCCCAGTACTATGATAGTGGAATATACTGCAAAAATAACATACCAGAGAAAAAAGCTAAAAGAACCCTGGGGATTCTAGTCTGCTTTGCCAAATGTGGACTAGACTTCTGCTTGTACAATCGACTGGAGATAAATAAGATTTGTTTAATATAATCATCAATAATGTCAATGACATTTTAAAACATAGACAATGCTTTTTTCAAAAGCCAAAATTTAGACTCAATGATGTTCAGCAGTTTCATTTATGACCCTTAATAATGCTTTAGGGAATTTTGCAAAGCAAGTGAATAGCTTTCAGGATACATATGATTCTATAATAAACATAGTTATTTATTTTTATTTGTTGGCAGTTATGTATTCTCTTTGGTTTTCTCCCACAATCCAAAGACGTACATACAGATGAAATGATTCTTTACTTGCTATTACAGGTTCATTGGAATGCTTTTCTATGCCTACCCTTCCCTACTCTCCATGAGACACAGACACCTATGCAGGTGAGTGCAGGCTTAGGGGTCACAGCACAGGCTCAGCCAGTGTCCAGTGCCCCTGGAGTTGGGGGTTAAGTGCCTTTGCTCAAGGGGCCATGGACATATGACTATTTGACCAAGACCAGGGCTGGATCCAGCCACCTTCTGATCACAGGCACAGCCTGGTGTCTCCTTA
This sequence comes from Gnathonemus echidnorhynchus, assembly GCA_026776725.1. Lineage (NCBI taxonomy): Eukaryota > Metazoa > Chordata > Actinopteri > Osteoglossiformes > Mormyridae > Gnathonemus > Gnathonemus echidnorhynchus. The sequence continues at coordinate 23,436,726 of JAODJU010000007.1, read as the reverse complement.
TTGCTCATAACTTTGCATTTTTTTGCCAGCTATTCTGAGAAAAAATATAAAGGTACAGCAGCAAACATAAATAAAGTGCATACTACCCCATGTGATAGAGCAAAATTAGGAGCTGGGTGTCATACTTACTTACTTTTGTGGCTTAAAAGTTTAAAAGTCGGTTTGCCCTATATAATCCATAAAGAGAGCAGAGTGACTCAGTGGTTAGCAGTACAATCTCTGTGGCTGAGGGTCTGACTCCTGCCCATGTGTATGCTGAGTTCCCTCTGCGTTCACAGCTACTCTGGTCTCCTCCAATAGTCCGACAACACACTGGCATCTCAAAGACGTGCGTACTCAGTGATGGTATGTGGGAGTGTGTGCCCTAAGGTAAGCTGACCTGCTCCCTAGGACGTCTCCACCTCCTGTCCTGTGCTGCCTGGGATGGGCTCTGGGCTCACGGCAACCTTGTGCTGGATGAGCAGTTAAGGTAAATGAATTGGGTGCTTGTTGCTTATACTTAAAAATCATTATGAATTGATCCATCATTTTGGATATGCATGATCTCATCAACATAATAAAATACATTTATCAGTACATGAATTTTTCCTATTCTACATCAACAATATATGTCATGAATATGCTACCTTTTACTAAAAGAAGCTGTTTGACTTTGAAGTGGCTGACAATGAGACGGATGACACAGGACCACAATATTACGCTGGAGATTTATTGCACAGGGCACATGAAACAGAATATGAGACTCTGGGACAACAGCTGTTGACAGGTATATAGTGATGGGCAATTGGCAGCCATCTTTGTAGCCCATAGCAGTGACAGAGAGGGACAGACCAAGTTGGAGCAAAGGTGTGAAGAGAGGAAAGCCTGAAGACTTAGAAGCACTTCCGGTGGACGATGGAGGGCCCAGCCTCCTCGTATTCATCTTTGCTAATCCACATTTGCTGGAAAGTGGAGAGGGAGGCCAGGATGGAGCCGCCAATCCAGACTGAATACTTACGTTCAGGCGGAGCAATCATCTGCGGTGGAAGTGGGCAGAAGTCAGTCATCTCTCTTCTTATCAGGCTACTCATCACCAAAGAGTGTCTACAATATGTAACTCGCCAGATTACCTCAATACCTCAAAACCGTTTTCAGTTTAAAGCAGTGGTTCCCAACCCAGTCCTCGGGGACCCACAGATGGTCCACATTTTTGCTCCCTACAAGAGAGCTGGGAGGGAGCAAAAATGTGGACTGTCTGCAGGTTCCCGAGGACCATCATGGGAGCATTGGTTTAGAACAGGAACACTGCCTGAATATGTCATTTGCATAAAATGAAACCCTGTATTTCTCCATGTAGACAATGCCCCTGGCTCCATTCCCTCGGCTGTTCTTGCCAAGGTCTTCACATGCACTTCTACTGCTGCTGGTCATACAGTATGTCATTTGTGAAGAAATCTTGTACATGTGACACACAGACAACATCTGTACCTTGATTTTCATGGTGCTGGGAGCTAAAGCAGTGATCTCCTTCTGCATGCGGTCACCAATACCAGGGTACATAGTGGTACCACCAGAGAGCACATTGTTGGCGTACAGGTCCTTGCGAATGTCAATGTCGCACTTCATGATGCCGTTGTACGTGGTCTCATGAATGCCAGCAGACTCCATTCCTGTGAAGAGCACAGTCACATTGCAAACTGCTGCTCTAAGTCACTGAGGCCCACATATGTTTAGCCTCAGGAGCAGTGGTACTGTTGCTAATCACCTCACCATTTAAAGTTACTTTATTGTGCATCAAAGCACCAAAAATGAATTGCAGGCACTAAAATGTGACTGAAATATGGCACTGGGTCTGTCTTATGATTGACATCTTCCATGCCTGATCTGATGCTACATTTGGCCTGGCATGTATATAGTACCTTGCTGCTGGGGTTTAGTTTGTATTTAAAAGGCAACTGGGCAAAAACTTTAACCTGCATTTTGCTGTCAACTGAATAACATCACACACAGGAGATGGTTTAGCATTGCAAATTTTTTTTTTTTACAATATATTCATGCAGTGGTGCTGGACTAAATATTAATGAAAATATAATTGCAGTATTATTTATTCATACCACTATTACACTGCCAGCCATATTGACCCTGGACATGTAATAATGAATGCAGTGTTGGTTCGGATAATCGGAAGACACTGTTAGTAACAGACCAATGAAGGAAGGCTGGAAGAGGGTCTCGGGGCAGCGGAACCTCTCGTTGCCGATGGTGATGACCTGACCGTCGGGCAGCTCGTAGCTCTTCTCCAGGGAGGAGGAGGAGGCGGCGGTGGCCATCTCGTTCTCGAAGTCCAGGGCCACATAGCACAGCTTCTCCTTGATGTCACGCACAATCTCACGCTCAGCTACCAGGCAGAAAGACAAAGGCACAATGATAATCAGCACCAGACTCGCTTCAGCAATCATGTGTTAATACCAAATGTACTCTGGTTCAAGCAGCACACATTACGCATATTTTATATGTATATCTACTCAGAATATATATATATATACACACACACACACACACACACACACACACACATATATATATATATATACACACACACACACATACATATACATACATACAGTATATATATATATTTTTCCCTAGAAAAAAATAAAATTATAAAATATATATATATATATATTTTTTTTTTCTGAGTAGATATACACTTACTAACCAGATAAATAGCCTTAAACTTTTCTCTGATTGTCTACGTCCTTTGCACTGTGCTATGAATATCAAAAATTAAATAGAACAGAGATCTTCATTATTTAATTCACTGTGCGTATGTAATACAGTAGGTAATACAATGACTGGGTGATTATAAAAACAAGGGATTGGGGGATCAGGGTTTTAAATATTATTGACAGAGCAATGAATAAAGAATAAGATGTCATTGGTTAAGATAAGTAGATCTGGCCTTTCTAAGAGTATTTCCATAGTACCTTTTAGCACTTAACCATACTAGCAAATGTTGTGTTAGACATGACCGATAGCCAGGAGATGGCAGTCTTTCAATGCCATTGAACCACTAAAACACCAGAGGCATTGATTTTAGTATACTGAATTTCATTCAGATAAAAAATAACTTCAGTGCCTACATTATTGTTCCAACCTGTTCTGTGACTATAAAATGATTCAATTTATGTCAGCCAATTCAGGTAAGATACAGTAACTTTATTCTGCAGATAGGGAGCACTCTTTTCCTGCAGTTAACTGGAAGGGCATTTCCTGGCCCGTGGGAAACTGACAAAGAGCGCAAAAGATTGATTGTGTTAGTTCATTTCCATGCAATATTACAAACATGAAGTCTTTCTCTCTACTGCAATAAACTAAAAGGAAAAAAATATCCAGCAGGGCGCTGACACGTCGTCTTGTGAGTGTGAGTGATGAGTGGAGGCATGTGTCAGGCTGACTCAAGGCGGGTAAGGCCACTGCTCTGATTCCCACATGACGTGGCCCAGCTGAAACACAACTCTTTATTGTTCTACATGCAGTGCAAGTGTTGCAGACAGAGTTGTGGCAGCAGACACACTTTCTGGGTAACTAATGGGCTGACCGCACTCTTTGGATGAATAGTGACATGCTTCCAATGTCTGGGATGCCACTCTCCGGAGTCACAGGACCCCCTGTCTCCACCCCCTGCACCCCCCACAGCTGCTAAGCCCACTCATGACTTTCAGCCACCCACCCCCCATCTGCCAAGTGCTGAAAACCCTCTTCTATTTTAGTTCTCTTATCTTATGTACTGTTTTGTTGCCTCTAACTGACGTCCAGTCTGACACAGAAAACCTATGAAAATGAAAGGAGTTTCTGACCAGTTGTAACAAATGAGTAGCCTCTCTCAGTCAGGATCTTCATGAGGTAGTCGGTCAGGTCGCGACCTGCGAGGTCCAGTCTCATGATGGCGTGGGGTAAGGCGTAGCCCTCATATACCGGTACGTTGTGGGTCACGCCATCCCCGGCATCCAGTACAATACCTGCGCCAGTCAAAGACAAAAACATTTTTGCATCAGTGCAGTCAACAATAGTAACAAGAAAAAACACAAATGAATTTTTTTAACAATTTGTTTCCTTATTTGTAGAACAATTATCCGAAGGATGTGGCATGGCAGCTAAGCCGGCTAAAGCACTGCTAGTTTGTATTGTTTGGATGAACTGCAAAAGCTCCGGGTGTATGTGGTTTTCTTCCCTTACAGTGTTTCACTGTATATATATACAGTGATAACAAAAGTATTCTATACTGTCACTGAGAGCAGATTCAAATATCAAGATTTGTATTCAATGCAGGTAAGGTGAAGTCAGACTAACTCAATTTCCTTTGTATGTTCTAGTGCCCTTAATACAACCAAACTTACCAGTGGTACGGCCAGAGGCATACAGGGAGAGAACAGCCTGTATGGCCACATACATGGCAGGCACATTGAAGGTTTCAAACATAATCTGCAGAAACAAGGACAACACCATTATACTATATACTATATTATACTATAAAGTGGATGGACTACTGCATGAAATGAATAGGTTTTGGACTCAGAGAGTTATATATTTCATTGGTCAGGTAGGTATTAAACTCTTTTATTTATGGGTAATCTTGGGGGTATACAAGCACTAAATCACAGTGCTTTTAATAAATAGTCATCTGTGACAGAATGATAAACACATCTAAAAATGAAATGAGAGCATAGCTATACAGTTTAATAGCAGATCCAGAGCATTTTCCAGTGGAAGGAGGACAGTATGACCTGGGTCATTTTCTCCCTGTTGGCCTTGGGGTTCAGTGGGGCTTCTGTCAGCAGGACAGGGTGCTCCTCAGGGGCTACACGCAGCTCGTTGTAGAAGGTGTGATGCCAGATCTGTGATGAAGTGATGAAAGACACGTGAAGTGGCAACACGTGGGCAAACAAGGGAGACATCAGCGTTCACCTTCTCTTGTAAGTTGTCTTTAATTATCAATTAAATTAACAAATACCCTGAAAATCAAGAAAAAGAATCCTACTCTGAAATAGACACCAGGTAGATTATTATTCCAATGACAATGACATATCAACAATACATATACAACCACCTCACAACTCTGAAAATAAATCTGATTTCAAAATAAAATGTAAAATGAAGCATATTAATATTTTCTTACATTACAATTTTGTAAGGATGATGAATTATTCAGTTTTTAAGTTGGTCAGCTGCACCTGATATGCATGTAATTTTTGACATGGCTCGATTTTGTCTCTCTGTGAATAAGTGCACCTTTTCCATGTCGTCCCAGTTGGTGATGATGCCGTGCTCAATGGGGTACTTCAGGGTGAGGATGCCCCTCTTGCTCTGGGCCTCATCTCCCACATAGCTGTCCTTCTGGCCCATACCCACCATCACACCCTGGAAGAAAGAACAGTGTTGGTTACAGTTCCACAGCTTGGAAAGTATAAATCTAATTGACCATCAATGCTGAGCGCTTTTCTGAACATACCAGGCAAATTTCTTGTCATCCTGGTCGTGAGCCCTAAGGTTTGCTGTCTATATATGACGGATGGAGATTTAGTAAGGTGTTCTGCTGCATTTAGTCTATGGGCATTGTGAATGGGGCTAAACTGGGTTAACACTGATTTTCAAATTCCTGTAGTAAAGTTCTTGGTAAAATTCCTTAGTGGTCTACTAATACTAAAGTATCAGTCTAATTATGTCTGTGGCAACATTGCTTCAAGTCACTCCACTTTTGGTCATCAGTATCTCAAGCATCGCTAAATATGAATGCCAAAAGATACCCTCTGCTTATCTTAAGACACCGGGCTAAAGGGATTATGAACTGCAGCCCAGATGCCATCATACCATTGAGACGTGCTAATGCTTACACAATTAGTGCCTCTTCATTAAAGGATTATATACTGCTTACTAGCGAGGTTGAGCCAAACTTGAGATGAGTAACATTGTAAACCCAAAGACCCCAAAGGACATGTGGTAAGACGGGGAAGGGGAACATTGCTGGAGAAGGAAAACCGAAGTATGATAAGAACAGTGTACGAGGGTTGGACAATGCTCTCTTACTGTCAATTAGCCACAATGAAAAAAGTCAAAACGTACAAATCTTTCTAAAAACGTGCATGGCCACGGCATCTGGGCAACAATGTCAATCAGAGAGAAATTCTCACCTGGTGGCGAGGGCGGCCCACAATGGAAGGGAAGACAGCCCTGGGGGCGTCATCGCCGGCAAAGCCTGCCTTAACCAGGCCGGAGCCATTGTCACACACCAGGGCTGTGGTCTCCTCCTCGTCACACATGTTCACTCAGACAGCTGTAACCCTGCAGGTCAATAAAGATCAGCTTTATTAGCGTGCTGGATATCCTAAACATTACTGACAGCCAATAAATAAATGCAGGCATTATAATTTCTGTTCAGTGAGTTGAGACTCCATCTTAAGTGTTCCACTAGAGCAAAAATAGATTAAATAAAAAGAACAACTACAAAATACTTGTTATACTATTTTAATAATAAAGTACACCATCAGCCAATCCACATTTGCCTTGAAATTTGCAGTTTTAATTAGGTATATTGGTCATCCAGATCCACATCTTTCATAGTTAAGAGTTTAAGGGTTGTATCACAATAGTTAGTTATCAATAACTAACAAAAGATAAATCTAAATAATACGATAATGGACTGAAGTAACCCAAGACTTCTGAAACTAACATCAAATAAACTTATACAACAAAGTTTATAAGCTAATTATGCTTTTCACACAAACATATAACTAAATTAATAATTTTTTGGTTTCCTATACTAAAATGACATAATTTTGCCCCCGTGAATTTTGCCCCAGCTGTATTAATTCTGACACTCAAAAATGTTCTTTTAAAGGGCGCTTGCACTAATATCACTAGAAAAAGAGAACAGAGTCTCTTGTGTGACTCACCTAGGAGAACTGGAGAGGAGACTTGTGAGCTTGTGCTCCCTTGAGAGAGTAAAAGCCAAGCTTCACCTGGTCCAGGCATTTATACAGGGATCCCCACGGTCCAGGCCACCGAATACCATCAGCCCGTCAGCCCTTTTTAGGAGACATTGCCATGCTAACAAGTGGACTTAAAGTCCAAAGGCATTTTGTCCTCCATGAAAAAGGACACAATTGCTGTGTGAAGCTGGAATCCATCCCACCAAATAGGTGGGCAGAAGCCTTTGTATGGGTTTAATATTAGACTGTAATTTATTGCATGGAGACACGTGGCCCATTGTGGGAAGACAGGTCGACCGTGTGTCATAGAGGATGGCATTTTGGAATCCTGCGGCATTGCACACTATAAATAAGATCCTGTGTGCATAAGTCATAATGGAGGTATGGCCTTTTGTCTGTCCATCCACTGGGGCGTCACTACAGCAGGCATTCCATAAAAAGTACTACAGCAGGAACTCAACCTCTAAAATGCCTTCAAGGGAAATTTCCTTCTGCAGCGATCAGAGTTTAATGACAATAGTGGTAGACAAACCTCCACCAATGACAATAAGAAACAAATCCAATTTAAATGCAGTCAGAAAATCACTATTAAAGAAGACATAAAAATTAAAAGCTGTCAAGTCACAAACTCGTAAAGATAGTTTAAATCTATGATCCTGCCTTTTCATTTGTATGTCAGTGCTGCAAAGTTCAAAGAAAGAACAGTAAAGTTTTAGGGCACTAAGAAGAATGAGAAAATTCCAAGAATAATAATTGGATTTCAATAGGTTAATGAGCACAGAGGACAAAAGGTTGTTTTCAACAGCTTTATTAAAATGCTTCATCTCGACAAAAAATCTGTAGTAGGCAAGAACACCCTGCACTATATTGCACGTTTACCCTATCAGTGATACTCAATGGTGAGGGAACAGTCTGGTGAGGCAAAAGATGCTGATGACCACCAGCTCTTCTTAAAAAATAGATATTATATAGAAAATACCTTGGATGCACTCAGTAGCTTTTAACATAGATTTGATTCTTCATTCACACAATATATACAAATCAGTAGGAACGTAAGAGAAATAAACATTTTGACAGAGTACACTGATGCACATATGACTTGTCAAAGAAACAAATCTCAATGTACAATAAAGGTTTTAATATGACGTGCCAAACCTGATATACATAAACCCTTATATAATATACTCTTATCCTAACAGGACTGCTTTTAAATAAATTAAAACAGCAGAGATCTGTAGTGCATAGCTCAACCAGCAGCTAAAAACAAGATTGGGAGGCCATTGTACTTTAGTACCTTTAGAGTTGAGTATGTATTTGTTTTGTATAGTTTTTGCAAAGCTTTAATCTTGGAGGAGTTATATTCAAGATGGTTGAACAATTTAAGCAGCAATGTCAACATTCAACTCAAAATGTGTCATCATTCTTTAACACATTTTGCAGATTTCCAGCATTTGTTTTGCTGCAGTATTAACTGTGATACATTTAATAGGGCCCTGAGGGTGTGAAGGTCTGTGCTGTGAAGCCCCTGTGGCCCTTGTGAAGAGCCCTTAGGTCATTTAATGCTGGCCAGCAGAGTTAACAGTTCTACAGGGTACCAGTGAAGCACATGAATACGATGACGTGCAGTGTCAGCAGATACGCAAGAAAAAGGTAACGAGATTTGGCCCGTGACGTCAGCAGCTTGGAGCAGTACAGACTCCGCCCCCGCAGCCACCGCTTGCAGGACAGAACTCCGCCTTTCATCTGGTGGGTGAAAAAATAACTTGCACTACAGCCGACAAGCTCAGGTTCTGCATGGTTTATGATGTGCTGATGAAATTCATTGTCTCATGACAGCACACAGTAAGTAAAAAGCTCCTGGTCTTAATGATGGAGACAGAGGTGAACACTGGAATGCACTAACCTTGCGAGTGACAACATTCTCACTGGGGTCAATGATAAGTGCTTCCCGTTCATCCTCAGACTCCAGATGAATAGTGAATTCTCCTTGACTTGCCCTGGAAATGCTAGCATTCATGCTGAAACACAATAACCAAAAACAAGTGTCAGGGCAGGAAAAAAAATTCAATGTGTACAAAAAAAAAATCATAACATACTGGGGCTTGCAAAGATTCTCTGGGGTTAACAGTTATTGTGAGTTTATCTACGGTCAGTGTTTGGAAAAGGAATGCAGGAGCTAGAGGGCCTGAAGTGATGATGGCACCTATTCACTCTCTCCTCAGCGAGTCCCAGAGCATCTTCAGCCACCTGCCTCCTGGCCCGTTCCTCTCTCAGGTTCTCTGCAAGCTGGGTCAGGTCATGTCGCGTAGAGACCAGCTGCTGCTCCACCTCCACCAGCCTGCAGCATATGAACATGAGATTTGGAGGGGAAGTGGGAGAAGCACAAGGCAAACAACAGAAGGACACAAGGGCAGAGCAAAATGCATAAGCATAACACTTGTCATTTTTTTTTTTTTACCTCCCTTTTAATACTATGCGAGGGGGCACAAATACTTATCAGCGTCACCTGGTTCTCAGCTCACTAGCCTGCGGGGTGTCCATTGCCACCACGGTAATACTCCGTTCTTGGGGTGCTCCAGGAGGAACCTCTGGTGCCACTGCCCCCTTGTGGAGAAAGACTGTCTGGTCAACAGGAACTTGCAGGAAGCATATTTACTAGTCCTAGTATAGTACTAGTAATATAGTATATGCCCATAAACAAAGATTTGGTTATATAATTATCAAAAACAAAGAACAACAACTTAAACAATAACAGTGACAGAGATGCTTGAATTCAGGAAGAACTTACATGAGCGCGACTCTGGCCGGGAAATGTCTGCATCTGACTCTCAAGCCAGTAACAGCGATTCTGCAGATCACCCAGGTTCAGCTGTGTGTCCCTCAGGGTTTGAGACATTGTCTTTAACTGGGAAGCCAAGCCCATCTTCTCCTCCACAGTTTGCAGAAGCTTGTAAAGAAGACGGGACACAAGTAAAGTACCAAGCAAGTGCGCCATACACATGCTTCATACAATAGTTTGCTTTTCAGAACTGTGATACAGAAATTTACACGGAATTCACTGCTTCATTAATAGAAAAGAAATAGGTCCTAGTTCAGTGCCAGTACCTTGGCATTGACCTGCTGAAAGCGTAAATCTCGCTGATGGATCTCTTGGAGACAACGCTGGAGGTCGCTTTCAAGCTGGCGTCGCTCTGCTAGAAGCAGAGGGAGCTGCTCACCTGATGAGTCCTTAGCTAGTGGGGCTGAGTTCTCCTGAAAGCACAATCCGAAATGAAGTCCTGGAACTTAATTGCAGCCATTTCTAATCCATTTTTACAACTGTGGAGTGGTGGAAAAAGTTCTGTTATCATACTTAAGTAAAAGGACAGATACTTCACCAAAATGTTACTCAAGTGAAATTCATCCATTATATTATTACATTAAAAAAATGGTTTTCAAAGTACTAATGTAAAAAGTACAAAAAGCAACTAATCCTTTTAAATTCACTCAACAGAGATTTCACTACAGCATTGTAAATTATAGTTCAGCACAAGAAGGAAAAGTCATATTCTTTTTATTCAGAAAAAGCTATGAAACTTGCCTTGCTGCACAGATTAGCAGAAAGACTTTTGTACTCTGTGAAAAACAAAAGACTGATCTACGAGCCAGATTTAATAATAAGTTATAAACATATCACGGGCCAGTACTATAAGGCCTTTTATAAGTGGCAAATGACCCGACGAAAACCCTTGTCCTCCACTACGAAAACAGCTGATCATCCAATGCAATCAACACCATTACTTCAGTAGCAGCTGTAGTGCTGCTAACTTTGAATATCCACAAATTAAAATATCCATCTCATAAAAACAATATGTAATGAATAAGAAGAAAGAAATAGTCTTGATTCTGAGTGAATAAAATCATTATTAATATTTTACCCAGAATTGTGCAGCTACTCAGGTGCTCTGCATTTGATGTTCATGCAGAATGTATTGGAGTAAAAAGTCATAATTTAGCTCAGAAATGTAGTGAAGTGAAAGTAAAAGCTGCAACAACTAAAGTAAGGTATGAAACTGTAAAAAAAAAAAAAAAAAATTAAATACTTTAAAAGTATTTGTAACTTTGTTACTTCACACTTCTGTAAGTATGAAACTTTTCTTCTTAGGTTCTATAAGTTCTACACAACAATCAACATGAACAATCAGAAGAGTCTACAACCACACATATCCAAATTTGGGTCTTAGATAGTGAAAGATGTGGAGGATTATTTAAATATAGGCAAGCATTTAACTGGTTTACTTCCACCTTCACAGGATAACTGGACAGGGCTCCGATACCACGCTCTAGCCCAGCTCACCAACCTTTTCAGCCATGGCAGCTACTGGCTGCTTGAGGCTGTGGTGCTCCGACATCAATTTGTTTCTCTCAGACCTGAAAAGCAAATGAGACAGCATCCATCAATGTTACCTTGGCAAACTACAAACAGCATTCACAGGGCTAGCTCTTCTTGGAACCCCTGGTTACAGAGGGTATGTAGCCCCCCTTCTCTGGGGACCACTGCCAGAGCCTCATGCCTGTCATTCTTCCCCTGCTTCTCTTATGTTCACTAAACATAGCAGTAGCAGTTTCCATCACAGCCTACAAAAAACAGCTCACTTGCTGTGCAGTTTGCAGAGGGCAGCCTAGAGGACAGTTCTGACATATGTACACTTATGGCTTCATCTTAGCAAATGCAAAATATGGCTTTGACAAAGCAGCCATGCCTGAAAGAGACAGACTTCATAACACAATTCAAGTCTGAAGCAAATGGGTAGAATCCTTAACAACTATGGGTCAGTCAGAATGAAGTGTTCCCAGTGCCATAAAAGACTCTGCAATCATACCCGCAGATATCACAGATATCGCTTTGGAAACTTAGGAAACTTTACTGTGGAACATGACAATAACAACAAATACCTGTTTCTACTAAATGCAGCTTTCACCATTTTTCAAGCAAAACAGAAAACTCAAAAATTTGAGATATCCAAAGCATCCAAAGAAATGTCAAAGGATCTTACTGTGTTCATATTGAGTGGAACCTGGGAGTTCCACTGTAAGAGTTTAAAGACCCCCATAAAAGAGAAAATATGCACCAGGCAGGGGGTAGGGAGGCAGTAAGTTAGTGGGTCTGACCCTGTGCGCTTGACCTCCCCTCCCCTTATCCAATTAGCAACTTTCATTATGCCCCCCATCCGAAACGTCATGTCATGGTCAGACCGCTCACTAAGCAGATACGATAATTCGAACATTGATCTTACTTCAGTTCTGCAAGCTCCACCTGGTACGTCTTGACGTCTATCTCTGTCTGCCACCTGGAAGCCTGTGCCTCCTGCAAAGCCTTCTCTAGGTCAGCATTTTCAGACTTCAAGCTTCCAACTTCTTTCAGCTGTCCCAGAAAACAAAACTAAAGTTAGAATGATGATATGACTTGATGGACAAAACACATTTATACTATGTGATTTAAGCTAGGGATGTAACGATATATCGAATTTCACGATATCGCATCATGGGACTGTGCCGATATCTACTAGGATATTACATGGTTATTTCGCTAGCACAGCTACATTCTCTCTCTCAGTCGAAAACTGCATTGTTTTTGTTTGAACAGCAGAGGGTGCAATCAAACTAAAAATACTGTTGTCTCACAGAGTGTGATTATTGATAAGATTCAGCTGCTACAATAACGTATTTTATTACTTATTTTTATTTGCTGCTACTACCGACTGCTGCATTGTTTTTTGTTTGCATACATAGTTCAGTGATTCATTGCCAATGACAATGCTATTTTTGACACATGCTTAGGTCATGGCTGGCCACTTCTGTTATTTAATTAAAGAAGGAAAGCTAAAGCACTAATTAAAAGGAAAAACATTTAGATGAATGAAAAAAGACTGATTTAATAAAAGGACAAAGTAATCAGTTTTCTTTATATTTTAATATTGTGATAGATACTGTACCATTGACTACCATCACAATATTGCTGTATAATGAGATTTTGGTATCGTTACATCCCTCATTTAAGCTATGGAAAAAAAATGAAGAAAAAAGAAAAAAAAGTGGTTCATGCTGCTGACCATTCAAGACACACGAAAAAATGATTTGTAAGCAAGCCTAACAAACTGATATAAAAACTTACCAGCCTATTCCTCTCAGTTTGGAGGACATCAAAACTGCTATTAAGATTAATCTCCTCACTGCCCACAGGTGTAGCTGTACTGGCACTTGTCCCCTGCCTGGACTCAAAACCCCTTTTAGCTTTTGCCAGTTCCTGAATCAGTCGGTCTCTGTCATCTTGAAGACTGGCCATTGACCCAGAGAAGGCTGCCATTTGCTTGTTGTACATGTCATTCTCTTGTGATAGCCTGTTGAGCTCTGTTTCCTTTTCTGAGATTATACAGCATAGCTCATCTATCTGTTTTGTCAACTGAGAATGAGTGTTGTCACTTTCAAAAGCAGAGAGTTTCTGGATTAAAATATACCTCTCTTTAGTTAGACTGATAAGTTCAGAATTTGTGTCACGGAGTTGCCCCTCAATCTTGTTCATAGCTGCTGTAGTCTCCCTGAGTTCAGTGTCGTATTTATTATGTAAAACTTTGAAGTCGTCAATGAGATGGTCTCTGTCATCCTGTAGCGCAGCCATGGCTTTTGCTAATGACTGATTTTGAGCCTCTGTGGTCTTGCACAGATTCTTGGCCTCGGACAACAGTTGTTCGGTTTGCATTAATTCTTTAGCAAGCTCTGCAACCCTGTTTTCCGCAGTTTCTCGCTCATTTCTCATAAGGTCCACTTCTCGTTCAAAGGCATTGAGTGCATTATTATATTTATTACTGGCTTCTGCTAGGTGATTCCTTGTTTTGACTTCCAGTTCCTGCATCTCTCTTTTCAAGTCATCATTGGTCATTTTCTGTGCTAATAATTTTTGTTGCAGATCATTACATTCTGCAGCTTTAGCAGCTACTTCCTCTTGTAGGTCAGAAATCACTTTGGTTTCTTTCATTTCAGCTTTCTGTTTCTTCAGGGCCAATACCTCAGCATTAAGTTCCTGAACTTGAGTGGCAAGTTTTGAATTCTGAACTTTTATATCATCATTAGCCTCTTCTTTTTCCTGAAGATCCATCAAGGCCTCCCGAAGTTGATATTCAACAGATGTTTTCTGACTTAATATGTTTTTGAGGGAATCCTGTTCTTTCTTAAGGAGTTCTTTTAACTGGTTGTCTTTAAGGGATAAGACTTGATTAAGATCTTCTCTGTATCTAATCAGCTGTGCTTTGAGCATAGCATTTTCAGAGTTTAGGTCATCAATCTGATAAATAAGAGTTTTGATCTCTTGTTCTGAGCTATTTTCATTGAGGTTCTCCTTCCCTGAACCCTCAGTTTCCCATAGATTACTTTTATGTTTTTGCTCCAATGTTTTGCGATCAGAAAATAAATGTTCCTTCTCTGTTTGCATGAGAGAGGACACTGGAGAGCTCCTAACAGATTCCTGCTTTTCAATTAGTTGCATTTTCTCTTCTGGAAAGAACTGCATTTTACCTTGTTGCCTTTTGACTTTAGCATCTAACTTTATGGATGTCTTGTCTGCTTCCTCTCTTTCACTGTAAAGGACATTCAACTGAGCTCCATAATCCTCAGTTTGAGCCTTGTGATGTTTTTGCAGATGCTCTAAATAATCCAACATCTGTCCATCACTGGAGGAGAGCAGCATGGAGATCTCAGAGTCTTTGTTATGAACAAGTGATTTTAGCTGCCCTGCAATGGCTTTTTGTTTCTCAAGATCAATGCGTAGCTGGTCATTGTCAGCTTGTACCAAGAGAATCTTGGACTCTGATTCTGATAACATATTTTTAAGTTTCACAAGATGTGATTGCATTTCACATACTGAACTCTCTTTGTCAGTAAATTGTGCATTTAATACATTTTTATCATGCTCCAGCTTCTCAATTTGTGCATTATTTTCACATATATCTAAAAGCTCCAAATTCTGACCGAGTTCAAAAGCATCCTTTCTTGTCAGTTTCTCTTTAAGTTGTTCTTTTTCAAAATTGATGCTTGCTATTTCATCTCTAGCTTCACTTAGCAGAACTTTATATGACATAATTTCAGTTTCAAGACTCTTTATCCTTTCCTCAAAAGCAGAGATTTTATTATTCATCTCCTTTTCCATGAGATGACCTTTTGACTGAGTTGACTTTAAAGAGCTTTCCAATTCTAGAATCAGTTCCTGATATGCAATACAGTCTTTATGAAGTTGATTGATTTCTTGATGTTTCTCCTTCAAGAGTTCTTGTAGTTCCATCTTAATGCTTTTTGAACCTTCACTTCCTTTCTGAAGTACCTTCAGCTTTTCCTCAAACTCCTTAAGTTTCAGTTGTTGTTCTTTGTCATCTCTGGATTTCTCTTCTTTGCTTGAGGTTAGCTGAGTTGATAGATTCTTATTCTGCACTTCTAGCATGCGGACTGCTTCTGTCAACTCATCAATTTTTTCAGAATTTTTGAGGAGCATAGTCTCCAAATATTCTTTTTCATTTTTCACCTTCTCAGAAAGCTCTTGTACATTCTCAAGCTCTTCTTGCAAAATGGACTTGTCATCTTCTAAAATTCTTATTTTCTCATTCAGGCTGTTAATTTCCTGAAAGTTCCCATTTATTTCTTTTCTCAGTGTCCTAACATTATTGTCCTTCTCTTCCAACTGAGCATCATAATTTTCCTGCAAATCTGCATTTTTTTCAGCCAGATTTAACTTCTTTTGCAGGAATTCAACCACTTCAGTCTTGTGCAAAATGTCTGCTTTTTGAGCTTCAATCGTAGAAGTTAATGCATTATTCAAATTAAGCATTTCTTCCATTTTTAACTGCATATTAAGTAGACTTCCTTTTGATTCACTTTGCCACTTTTCTAATAAGTTATTTGATACCTTAAGTTCTTCAACTAAATTAACATTATCACTTTGAAATTTGTTCATTTTGTCTTCGATTTCAATTGAAGATATTTTCAGGCTGTTAATTTCCTCTTCCAGTTCACTGTTCTTGGCTGTCAGATCTTCAATTGTGTACTTCTGTTCCTCAAACTCTTGCATCTGCTTTCGTATCTTCTCATTTTCAGCTTCCAGATCCTGAATCTTGGGTCTTTTTGATCCGGTCAACTCTTGAATCCTTTCCTTCATTTTTTCAGTTTCATTTTTGGCTTCAATAATGTGCTTCTCCAGCTGGGTCTTTTCTGATTCAGTCTGCAGTACTCTTAAAAGAATTTCTTGCTTCTCTTTACGGGCTACCTCTAAGAGCTGTCGCATCTTGTCCATCTCATTGCTGACATTTTCATATGCTTGTAAAAGAGATTCATACTCATGTTTCAGTTCTGTGTGTTTTGATCGCCACTCTGACAACTCAACAGTTTGGGAATCCTTTAAGGACTCCAACTGGCAGGAAAAAGCTTGCTTCTGGTGAGTGATATTCTCTATTGTGAGTTTAAGGCTTTCACAGGCAGCTGAGAGGTTATGGTTGTCGCTTAAAATCTGATCAACTTCTAAGATGAGTTTATCCTTCTCTTTGCCAAGAGACAGTACAGAACTTTCCAAATGTTCCTTCTGCTGTTTCAATTCTGTGAGAGATTTCTCAAGACTTGCAGTTGATTTATGAATTTCTTCATTTTCAGACCTTAATGCTTGTATTTGTTGTTTGAGGGACTGGTTCTCTTTCAAGGCTTCTTTTCGAGAGATCAAAGCTGCCTGTAGTTTCTTAGCCATCTGTTTACTCTCATCTACCTGCTCCCTTGGTCCGCAGGCATCTGGAACTTCTTTGGTATTCTGCTGCAGTTCATTAATAACAGTTTTCATTTGTTCCATTGAAACCTCATGAAGATGAACTTCCCTTTGCAGCTGCTGTTCCAAACTAGCAATGAGTTGTTCTTTTTCCCTAATCAGTGCTTGAAAGTTCAGAAAACCATCTTCCTTTTCTTTAAGGTTTACTTCCAGCTGCTTAGTATAGGACTTTAAAGACTGAAACTCTTCTTCAGAATCCAATTCCAAAGCTGCTTTTTCAGTTACACTTAGTTTCTTTACCAGCTCTTCCCTCAGTTTTTCTGATTCGTTAAGCTTTGTCTCTAGAAGGCTAACCGTGCTTTTGATATTTTGAATATCAATAAATGCATTAAGCTTCTCTTTTTCTAATGTTTCAATGTACAGTTTATTACTTTCAATTTCAGTCTGTTTATATTTTGAGTCAACCTGTATTCTTTCTAGCTCTTTTTTCAAAAATTCCCTCTCTTGACAATTGTTTTCTACTGTTTGAAGCTGAAATGATTTCTCAGCTATTATGGAATGTGCTTTTTCAAGCTCTTCCTTGATCTGAATGTTGGCATCATTAAGTTCTTTATTTAATTTTTTTGATTCTTCACACTGTTTTTCCTTTTCACCTTCAATTCTTTCTATTGCATGCTTAAGATCTTCAACCTCAGCTTGTGATTTTTGAAGGTGACTATGCAAATCAGCATAATTATCAATTTCTTGTTTATCATATTTGTGTTGCTCGTGAGCTGTATTAATTTCTTGTTCCAGTCTTAGAATCTTTTCCATTTTCTCCCTCATCTCAATGTGCGCCTTTTCGAGCTCTGACTGTCTCTCTGTGAGTTGAAGGCTAACATCTTTGGAATGTTCTTCTAGAGATACAATCAAAGCATCTTTACTTCCCATCTCAAAGGTCATCTTTTCTAGTTTGTGATGAAGACATTCGATCTCTCCTTGATTTGCGGTGATGGCTTCTACTTGCCAATCTCTTTCAGCCATGGATATATCGAGACTGTTCAGTTTTTTCTCGTTTTCAACAATAAGACTTTTGGCAGAGTCCAGTTCATATTCAAGTAAAGAAAGGGAATGTTGGACATTTTCTAACTCCTTCACCTTTTCAGCGTATTTAATCTGAACAGTATTAAATTCATCTCTTTGTTTGGAGTTCTCTTCCAAAAGTTTGTTAAATTCTTCTTTTAATCCAGAGACCTCCTGGGCATGTCTTTTTTCAATCTCTTTATACTTCTTCATTATTTCCTTTCTTGCTATTAATGCAGCATATGCCTTTTTTTCTTGAACTTCTTTTTCTTGCTTTACTAAAGAAAGTTCCTTTTCAATTTCAGAATACAAGTTCTCTTTCTTTTCCATCTCCTCTTTGAGAATATTTATGTCCATTATCATCTTACAACGTTCATGATCATGAGTTTCTTCTTTTGCAGCAATACTGAATTGGAAACTATTAATAATTTCAGATTTTTCATGAAGCAAGTGGAGGGTGTTAGTCAAGTTTTCCTCTTGCTCATCAAATTTTGTTTGTAAACAATGAATGTTGTGACTCATCTGTTCAAGGAGGAGATCCTTTCTTGAAACATCCTGTGTAAGTTCATTGATGACTTCTTCTTTCTGCATTATCTGTCGTCTTAATTCATCAGTCTGAGACTCATGATCTTTACTTATTGTCTGAACTTGTAACGTCAATTCTTTTAACTTGTCTTGCAAAACAGAAAACTCCGGAGCAATGTTCTCATTTTCCTTTATCTGCTTTTCATACCCATCAATTTTCTTTAATAGGTCCTTTCTAATGACCAGAGCAGCTTGCAGCTTTTTCCTCATTACTTCTTTTTCTTTGCACAACCTGTCATACTGGATTTTCAGTTGATCATTCTCCTTGATTAAATCCTTATTCTCCAGGTCCTTAGTTTGCAGTTGTTCCTTATAAAGAAATAATTGAGTTTTGCTCTCCTCCAACTGTGTGGAGATATTTTCAAGTTCCCTGACTGACTGATTATATGTATTTTCCAGGCTTTCTAGTTGGGAGAGCAGTATATCTTTTTCCTCTGTATGCCTTACCATTTCATTTGATGCTGATACCATTACTTGTGTGACTGATACATCTTTTTCTTTTAACTGCTGGGTAAGTGAAGAAATTAATTCTTTTTGCTGGTTTAATTGGATATTTATGCTACTTATTGTATCATCTTTTTTTTGGACCTCACAAAGAATACTAGATTGGCTAACACCCGCCGCTTCAAGATCTTTGCTTCTTATCTGCACTTCTTCTTTGAGGTGTCTTACTTGGTCATGCAGTAAACATAATCGTTCATCGTTATCATGATACACTTTATCTTTCTCTAATAGCTCACACTGTTTTTCCTGCAATAACTGCACTGTCTTATCTAACTGCTTTTTCAAAGAATATACTTCGGACTGCTGATCTGATTTCAACTGGTTAATTGTAGTTTGCAAAGAGCTTTTTTCTTCCTCAAAAGCAATTAACCTTTTAGTCATGGTTTCTGAGAATTCTTTTAAATCTTTCTCACAAGACTGTAATTCATTTTCCTTATGTTTTAAAGTCTGAGTCAGTTCAAAAATTTCACTTTCTTTTTTGTGAATAGCTGATAAAATTTCCTCTAAATGGTTTCGGTTTTCTGACACTTGTTGACCAAGTTCAATAATTTGCAAGTCCTTGCTTTTCAACTGATCTGAACTAATGTTAAGTGCTGCCATTACCTCTATACTTTTTTGCTGCAAAGTATCTAGGTCCTGTTTCAAGGCCTGAACTTTAACATCTTTTGACTTCATCTCATTTTCTACGTGTCTCAGTTGCTCAGTGAAAAGATTCTTTTCCTGGATTTCTTTATCAAGGATAGACAACCATTCTTTTTCAGACTCCTGTAGAGTCTGTGTCATTTTCTGAATGTCTAACTTTAATCCAGTGATTTCTTCAATCTTGGCACTAACCTGCAGCTGCAGATGCTCCTTCTCGGTCATCATTTTCTCCATGGCTTCGCTCATGCTACCAAGATGCTGCTGATGTTGGAGTTCAAACTCCTCTTTCAGCATTTGCAACTGGTCGCTGTAACTTTTGCAAAGATCTTCTTTCTCTGTGATAGCTTTCTGAAAAGATTCTTTTTCACTGATGGCTGCATCTAGTTGCCATTGAAGGTCTTTATTTAGACTGCTCTCTTCCCTTAATTTTTTATTCTCCTCCCTTATTTTCTGATTTTCTGACAAAAGATGTTCTCCACGTTTGACTTGGACAGTGTACTGATTGTTGATTTCATACAAGGCCAGTTCTCTCTGTTCTAGATTCTGTGTCAAGGCATTTACCTGTGCAGCAACTTGTAAGTGTTGTGACCTTAACCCCTCAATTTCAACCATTAAATTAGAGGCATGTACCTGGTGGGTGGTGAGAGCTTCTTCCTTCTGCTTTGAAAGTTCAGCATGAGATGCTTGAATATGCTGAAGTTCCTCCCTAAGCAGGGCCATTTCACTACTGAGTACATCTGCTGTGTTTTCAGCAGTTTTATTTGAGTCCTTAGAATCCGTGAGAAGCTTGTTGAGATTGTTGATTTCTTCATTTTTTTGAAAGAGTTCCTCTAGATTTATAGCGTATTTGTGTTGCAGATCTGATAAGGCACTTTGCTTCTCTTGTGCATACTCATTGAGCCTTCTATATTCTAAGGAGTTTTCCTGAACCTGTCTCTGCAATTCTGAAACCAATTCTGTACTCTCCATGAACTGAGTTTTGAAAAGTGCTGCCTCATCTGCTTTAGTCTGAAGATTCTGAAGAGCTTTAATTTGCTCCAAGGCAGTAGCCTCCTTTTCTGCAAGTGTTTCTTGAAGTTTGGCTATTTCGGAAGACTGGGCACACAGCTTATCCTTCAGTTTAGATACATCTTCTTGTAGCATAGAGACCTGTTGTTTTAAGGTTTCACATTCAGCATCTTTGGTTTTGTAATTTGTATTCAAAATATCACTGTTTGCAAGGGAGGTGCTCTGAATTTCTATGAGAGTTTCTTCCTTTTCTTTTAACATTTTCTTGAGCTGAATGGACTCTAGTGATAATGAATCCACTTTATCTCTAAGCTGTAAATCCATATCTTCCAATTCAGAATATTTTGCCCTTAAACTCAAGTAGTCATCTACCTTATTCTTCAGGTGGCCGTCTTTTTCTGCAATACTCATATTTAGCTCCTTATTCTTTTCTAACAAGCTCATAATCTCAGCCTGTAGATTGCTGATAGTCTCTATGTTGTCACTAATTTGGGTTGTTAATGCATCAGATGCAGTTACTGCCTTTTCTTTGAGCTGTTTAAGTTGGGTCTCTTTCTCTTGTGAGGACCTCTCCTTATCCTGCATGTTTTTTTGCATGAATTGAATCTGAGACTGCAGCTCAGTGATTGTATCCATCTGACTTTTCCCCTGCTCCAACTGGTCTTTCAGCTGCTTTATAAACATCTCTTGCTGATTCACAGACTCGGTTTTCTGCTGTAATGACAAATGCATCTGTTCATTTTCTTCCTCAAGAGCCCTTAACTTCTTTGTCAATGAAACTACTTCATTTTTTTGGTTAGACGACTCTGCCTGGAGAACAACAATTTCTTGCACTGTTTTGGAGGCCTCTGCTGCTAAATTGTGATATTCTGTTTTGATTTTGTCATTTTCCTCATTTAAAGCCTGAAAGCGATTATGAAGCTCTATTAATTCAGTCTGATTCTGTGACAAGGTCTCTCTTAGCATACAGTTATCAGAACTTTGTTTATCTACTGCACCCTTCATGTCCTCCTCAATCTGACTACAACACTCTTTCTGCTGTAAGATTTCACTCCTTAAAGACCTCAATTCTACATCTCTCTGCTGCAGCAAAGCATCTTTCTCCATAAGCCCTGCCTTTAAAGCAATTCCTTGCTCCTGAAGCAAGGACAAAGTCTCTTGGAGTTGTTCTTGGTTTGAATTTTGATCCCTAATCATTTGATCTTTTTCAGATACCTTAACTTTAAATTCTTCTATTTCAGCATTCAAAAGAGCAACATGATTGTGTAAACCTGCTACGCTTTCCTTACTCTCACTGAGTAATTGTGTTAGCAGACTGCATTCATTTGTTTTCTCAAACAAACTCTCTGACAGGAAAGTTTTGTCTTGTTCAGAGTGTTTAAGTTCTTCAATCCTTTCAGTCAGGTCTTCTTTTTCTTTCATTAGAACTTGAATAATTTTTCTGTTTTCAGATATCTGCTCAGAAGTCATATCATTTCTTTCATTCAAATCAGTTACCAGCTTCTTTTGTTCAACAAGTTCTTCCTTCTCCTTCTGAAGGGCCACATGAAGTTGCTGGTTTTCTTCATTTAAAGCTTGTAAGTGATTTTGAAGACCTTTAATTTCAGTTTGACTCTGAGAAAGCTGCTCTTGCACCTTAATGTTATCAGCAACTTGAGTTTCAAGTGATTTTTTAATGTCAACATTTGCAGATTCCAGCATTAATATTGTTTTGTTATTTTCCTCTATCTGACTACTCATTGACACTGTGGATTCAGTCATCTTATTATATTCATTCAGAAACTTTTCGTATTCCTGGGAATAACTTCTGAGATTTGCTTCCTTTTCTTCCAAACCTTGACTCAGTCGCAGGTTTTCCATCTGTAGTGACTCATTATCAGCCTGAAGCTGAGTAGTAAACTGTTTGTGCAACATAACTTCATTTTGTAAGGAATTTACTTCAGCTGACCCCTGATGCAACAAAGACTCTTTTTCCATAAGCCCTGCCTTTAAAGTAGTTACAGTCTGTTCAAGCTGACTTTGCTGCATTTCACAATGGGCATTTTTGTCTAGAATAATTTTCTCTTTCTCAGTCAAACTACCTCTGGCTTCTTCTAATTGAGCATTCAAGTGAGAAACCTGATAATGTAATTGGGTTATGTTCTCCTTACTTTCACTGACTAATTTAGCAAGATGACTACACTCATTTGTTTTCTCCAGCAACATGCCAGACATTGAAATTTTATTTTGCTCAAGGACTTTTCCAAGTTCCTCGTTTCTTAGAAGTATTTTTTCTTTATCTTTCTGCAACCCTTCAATAGTTTTTTGGCTTTCTGAATGCTGTAGTTCATAAACTGACATTTTAACATTTAGCTCCTCAGCTAATGCTAACTTATTTTCATCCTTGTAAGCAACTTCTTGTTGCAGCTTTTTGTTTTCTTCTACAAGATCGGCAAATTGTGATTTCAGGCTTGCATGCTGATCGTAAGTTATGGAAATATTCTCGTTTAGATCTTCTATAAGCTTCTTCTGTTTACTTAGTTCTTCCTCCTCCTTCTCAAAAGCAGCCTTAAGCTGCTGATTAGCACTTTCAAGGAATTTTACATCCATTTCTAGTCTTGAGATAGATTCAGATTTTGCTTGGAGTGCCTGTTGAAGCCTTTCATTGTCTGAATCTCTTGCCTTCAACTTCTGATTGAGATTAACTTGTTCATTTTCTGCCTCTTCCTGAGATATAGATATATTTTCCAGTTTCTCACTTAGATTTTTAATCTTTTCCTCAGCCTTCACAGCCTCAGCAATAAGTTGGTTGCATTCGTCTTTCACACATTTCAATTCTTTTTCATATGTCTTCTCTTTATCTTGTAGCATGACCTTTAACTTTTCAATGGAAGCATTTGTTTGAGAGAGATGACTTTCTGAATCCTGCAGTTTTAGAGAAGTTACTGTCACTTGGTCCTTCAGTGAAGAAATCTGAGATTCACACTCCAAAAGATGGCTTTGATGGTTCACAGTCAACTTCTGAATTTCCCCACAAAGATTTTTGATATTCTGGTCATCCGTCTGAACTTGCTTCATAAGTTCCTCAACTTCCTTGGTCTTCAGGTTTATTTCCTCTTTAACTTTATCCAGCTCAGACTCTGCGACTTTAAGCTGTTCTGTGAGTTGTGTGATCTTGGTATTCAAGGCCTGCTGGTCAGAAGACTGGGAGTCTCTCATGACCTGAGCTTCCCGCTCAGTTTTTGTCAAGGCAGTTTCCATGCGTACAAGATCCTCTTCTTTGAGTTTGATATCCCGTTTGAGCTCAAAAATCTGTTCAGAATACTCAGTCATGCTATTAGAGAGGACACAGATCTCCTTGTCTTTGTCAGCCAAAATATCCTTAAGACTGTCTATCTCTCGTTCACAGCTTTGAAGGTCATGAATTAATTGTGCCCTTTCTTCTAAATGGGTGGAGTTCAATTTGTCCAGTTCATCACTTGTTTGCTCCAGATCATTCTGTAGTGAAACAATAGTGGTCTCCTGTTTCTGTGCCTAAGATTTTAGAACAGAGGGAGGGTGAAAGTGGACCGTAAGTGAAAGATCCAGTGAACTGTCTCCCCCCAAATCAAAAGGTGCACAAAATACATTTAGTGGTACTCTCAAATGCATTATATATTTAAAACTTTTTCCAAAGAAATGTTTACCTTATCTTTCAGCATACTTGTCTTCTGAGTAAGATCTGCAACTGACTTTTTCAAGTCAGAACATTGCTTTTCATAGCTACTGCATTTCTTTGCAACTTCAGAAAGCTGAAAGAGAATAAATCTACTGTGAACTGCAGCATTTCATAATTCCACAGACAAAAACCTCAAATCTTTATTTCTTACATTGTGCTCTGCTTGCAGGAGTTTCTCTGTTACTTCTTTGTACTGGTTCTCCTTCTCCTTTAAAGCACCTGTCAGATTATCGATGAACTCCAGTTTCTCTGATGCTTTGGCTAATGTGTGCTCTTTCTCCATGAGCGATGTTTCAAGGCACTCTTGTGTTTCACTTAAACTTTTTTAAACATAAAAGAAAATATCAATTAGCATTAAACAGCATATTAAATCATCCAGAATAAAAATAGGTTTAAAGTTTAGGAAGCTAGATTATTCCAATGTCATTTTTTTGCCAATTCTTTTTTGCTATAGGTGAAACACTGAAGCAACTGTGGCAGCATGTGTATGGATACACAACACATTGTTTTTCAGATGTAACTAACATATAGAAGGATATATGCTGATATGCTGGGGGTATAACTGTAACTGTAGTGACTAAAATAAACACAGGAGCATTTTTGGAAAGCATAATCGATTGAAATTGTAATGAATGAACAGTTGCTGTGTGAGCTCACCCTTTGAGCTGTTCGTTAAGGCTTGCGACCAGCAACTGGTGGTTTTCGACTTCCCGACTCTGCTGGCTCCGAAGTCCAGCCAGCTGTGCCTGCAGCCGTTCAGTCTCTGTCTGGAAAGAGAACCAGTGGGTTGCTCTCAACTGGCATGACAGCTGGATGGCCACCAAACATAATTTCACCCCAGCCACGCGCATATGAACCAAGTGCTCTTGAATACACACCATGCAGCATAAAAGGAACTTACTATGGCTCTTTTAAGTCCCATGAATTTGAAATAATGAAACTTCTGCATGCTAACATTTTTAAAAGTGGTACTATTACTCGCTCCTTTTATGCTGGCAAAGGAATAAGTGCTTCTGTAACACACAGTGAAGTGAAAGCACAAATAAAAATTCACCCCTTTATTACAAAAGCAGTGACAATGAAATTCACCCATATGCATGTAAACACAAAATACTTTGAGGCAAACATTGCAGAGTGAGCAATCACCTCTGAATGGTGCTCTCTAGCACACACAGACACAAACACACCTGAGAAACCCAAAATGGCTGCCCTTCTTCATCTACATCAAACGTCACCTGTGTTAGAGGGTTTTTTACAAAATCATAGATTCCAATTTCTTATTCCTCAGGCAAGATATGTATTAGTTAAAACCAAAAGACTGATAAAATAAATTACATGCTCAGCAATTTGTGCAGAGAATTAATGCTAAGCATTCATCATCACTTGCTGGCAGCGAAAGGTCAGAAAATTGAATGGCTGAGAGCAAGTATGCAAAGCGAAATACCTGTAGGGACTCAATGCGAGCCTGCATCTGTAGCCGGTCCTCCAAGTCCTGACAACGCTCCTCCAAGCCAACAATCTGCTCCTGCAGCTGATTCCTCTCCAATTCCAGCTCCTCCACCACCGACCGCAGGCCTGACGCGGGGAACAGATAAAAATCTTTACATTATGCATCTCAAAAATAAGCCATTTTAAGTGTGCTTATCTGATATTATGTCAATGTGATTAAAATGCATTTGTTAAATTGTGATCATGTGAAAGCCAGAAACTACAAAATGTGTGAGCACATACATACTCCACGTTGTCATTAACCAGTTACCATACATCTATGAATATGCCGACTGTGTTAAACGGATAATAACTGGGGTGGCACTGTGGCTCAGTGGTCTGCATTGCCACCTCACACCTACAGGGTTAGGGGTTGGAGCCCCACCATGTTTTTCCTGTGTTGCACCTTTTTCCTGTGTGGCACAGGCTTGTTTCCTGGAACTCCAGTTCCCTCCAGAATTTAAAAGATACAGTCTCAAGCTAAATAACATCTCTGAACTTCCCCTACTGTATACGAGTACATGTTTCTATATTACCCTACCTCTGTAAAGCACAGGCTTACTTCCAGCTTTGTGCCCTATGCGGCCTGTCAAGAGTAAGTGACCATGGGATAACTGCTTGGATTTATTTATGGAGTAGAGATGCACCCCTCGATTGGCCAGGGACTGGAATCGGCTGATTTCATACACAGAGCGGCGCAGGCAATAGCGTTACAGCTGCATGCACACTTACAGCCACACGCTAACATGTTGATAGCGTGGAAGTTCTTCACTGTGACAAAAGATGACACAAAGACTGCAATTTGTAATACATGTAAAGTCAAAGTAAACTGTGAGGGAACCACCACGAAAAATGTGGTGAAACATGGGAGGTAAATTTTAAACTGATCATTAAACATGTACTAGATAATCTTGAAAACGAATAATCATTAAAATTGCAAAGCTAGCTAAGGTTATTTCCTATGACAGAGTAAAAATGTTTTAGCGAAACTTTAAGCCCCTGCTCTATAATGTCCATACAGTACAAAGATATTAAAAAACCTGATCTTAATCTAGCTTACTATATGAAAGAATCGCATGTGCATAACATGTGATGTTGGTATCAATGATATTATCCTGCATTTATTGTTATTATTTTGGAAGAGTATAGTACACTTCAGTTTTATTTGGAAGTTTGTAACCTATGGACTTATTTAAATCTGTTGCACCTGCTCTTGTTTGGTAAAGTAAAATATGTCACAAAGTTGGGTGTATGGCAACTTGTTTGTACCTCTTTCCAGTCACAGAACACTTTATTTGGAGACTTGTTTAAGTGAGAGAATATCCTGTAATTTAGTGCAGTTTAGGGGGAAATTTAATTTCTTTATGAAAATAAAATTTTGCATTGAAGAAAAGCTGGTTTTTGTTTGTATATACTGTCAGTTATAGTTCTTAGAAAGAAAATGGGAATCGGTAAAAATTGGTCACACTTGCAAAAAACTTGGAAATTGGACTCCGCAAGGAAAAAAAAAAGTGCAAATCGGTGCATCTCTATAATTTCTGTGCATAATGCATTACTTAATTCAAACTGGTCAGAGTTGTTGGTTTTGCTTTAGACCAGAACTTTTTTTTTTAATATATATATATATATATTTGGCTACCAAGAAACCTATTCCTGACCACTGTGAACATCAGAAAGAAGTAAAACCATCAACAAGAAGCATTGCATGTCTGATGGATGTCATTGTTGCAAAAGGCAGAAAGTCAGTCAAGGGCCCCATTCTTTTGTTTCCAGAAGCATAAAAACCCCCTTTAAAAAAAAGAATAAAATTAGATGGATGGACTTCAATGCATTCAACATGGAGTATGAGACATAAAACCAAAACTAGGCAGTTCATTCAGCACGCACATGCTTGAAAAGAATACTTAGCACAATATAAAGCAAACACAAATGGGGAAAACAAAATGTCAACAACACACCGTGCTGACAAAGGTTAGAAAAAAAAGTCCATGTAAAAAAAGGGTGTTAAAGGACTTTAACCACAAATGGCAATCAAAATACACGTGGGGCAAACACTGTGCATGCCACAATAAACTGGCTAGTTGGTTTCACACCTGCATCAGAAGTTCTGTACTCTGGCCACCAACCTCCCATATT
Organism: Gnathonemus echidnorhynchus; assembly: GCA_026776725.1. NCBI lineage: Eukaryota > Metazoa > Chordata > Actinopteri > Osteoglossiformes > Mormyridae > Gnathonemus > Gnathonemus echidnorhynchus. The sequence continues at coordinate 23,408,861 of JAODJU010000007.1, read as the reverse complement.
CTCTCCCTCTGTGGAGGCCGTACTCTCCAAAGCATTTTTTGGGTCTGGATAAGTCTGCTTCTCAAACTCAAAGTCCTCCTAAAGAAAGACATAAGATTTGCTAGATTTAACCACCGTTTCCCAAGCCAATGAAAAACAAAACTCCTCTATCCACCAAGCAAGACGTACTTTGGCGTATGCAGCCCTTTTGTTTGTGCCAATGTGTCATTAGTGTTTATAACAGCAGCGAATTAAACACCCTCAACCAAAAAGCCGTAATGTTCCTAACAGAGTGGCTGCAATATTTTATAAAATGCTGGATGCTGTAATTATTGGTGACTTCATTTTTGTCAAACTTTCCGGATTGCTTTTTAAATCTGTATAAAGCAATTTTATGCAAATTAACCCAGGTAAAACACTTACTGTGTTGGCCCAAATATGAAACATTTTTTCCCCCTCAAAATACATCTGGAAAATTAGTGTCATCTAATATTCGGGGTCTGAGGTTGCTTTTTAAGCTGTGGTTGCTGGTTAACTTATTACATGCTCTTGTCAAATAAAAGGTAAAAAATTTGGCATTGCAGAAACTTCTTTTCTAAAAATAGTTGCCAAAAAGTTGAGGGGGGGTCATCTTATATTCAGGTCAATATTGTAATAAAAATATATGCTTTATTTTAAAAGAATTGTAAAATGCATCGTTTTCAGCTGAAGTAGCTTGCCATTTTGCTTCCATTTGCCTCGACATATAAAAATGTAATGTCTGTATATGTCTGCACTTTAGAAGTGGCCATTGCAATTTCGTTGTACAAGTAGCATCCGTGCTTCAGTACAATGACAATAAAAGGCTTTCTATTTCTATTCTAAAATGAATATGACAAGACATTACCTGTGTCACTTTTTTAAATTTCTTTTTGAAATAAGACTGCCCATACCCAACTGTATTAGCGATTAAAGTGATCAATTCTTTTGGTATTTATGTTAGAGAGAGGCTTTTATTTAATTACTGGTGTGGGATAAACATTAATTTCACAAGATTAATCTATTGAAACCAATAAATCAACGAGCACAAAAACATAAAGCGACTGTATTATGGGGTTTATGGGTTTTTTGGGGTGACCGCAGCGCTGCACTGTGAGTATACCTGGGTATTTTTTTTAATGGGTGAATGTTATGCTAATCCATTGACCCATTAGCGAAAATAAAAGGTGCGATATGCCAAAGTAAATCCCCGCTTGTCTTTAGAGAAGGTTGAAAAAATGCTAGCTGTTCTAGTGGTAACAATATATAATTAATACAAAAACACATAGAATCATACAGAAATGTAGAACAAATATACAGCTTAGTATAAAGTATAAATGTGACATGCATAGCCCATTACAACAAAATTTACTTAAAGGCACTAATATATCAACAATGACGTCCATCTAATTTGACTTAGTAGTAATGAACGATGTTTTGAAAAATGGTAGAGACATTTATCATCAATGCATACATTTCTGTTGTAAAATATCACAGAATATCATGGGATTAAAACTGCACATGGTGCAATTCTGCACCCCGAGGTCACACTCAAACCTGCTCACTGCACATCATCCTCAGGTTTCCCCATTAGTGACCCTTCACTTCTGATGGTGACCAGCACACACCTCAGCACGGGAGGGACGGGAGACGTCCTGCACTGAGACCCCACCAGGGACCCTCCCACGGTACCTGCAGGCTGCGGCTGGTAGCCACAGCCAGCCTCTTGCCCTTCTGCTGCCGAAGCCCTCCAGCCTGCACCAGCTCCTCCTCCAACTCCTGCTGCCGGCTGACCAGCACTGGATCGGAGCAGCCAGGAAAGAACCAGTCATCCTCAATCAGTTTTGTGCCACAAGGGAGGTGTTCGTTAAGCTCAGACATAGAAAGGGTACGTGCTAGTGGACATGGATACAGAGAGACACTCAGAGACTCACAAGCACAGAGCAGAACACCGAACAGCAGACGAGCTACGGTGCCGGACAAGACAGCAAAAGTCAGATGTGGCAAGCATGCAAACTATGCAGCCTTCAAAGCATTTGGGATATGACTCAATGGCTCTGAGAAACAGACAATGCATCTTAGTCATTAACAAGGATCCTGTATCTCAGTGTTAGAACGACAGATGAGCTGTCAGCTGAAGTTACCAGCCAAACCAGGCTATACCAAAGATACTAAAACAAAAGTATGACTGTTCTTTTACATCCAAGAAAAAACTCAGACCGATTAAGTGTTTATAAACCCACAAAGATTTAGAGTCCCACATAAGTAGCTCTTCACCACCCCACACTGCACCACATCTCCACCTACTTCCCTCTTCATAATGTTGATTTGTACGAGATACATGTATGACAGGATTTGTCAGCCAGAAAATAAATTTGGCACCACAAGAGAGCCCAACGGGTCAAACCCTGGAAATCTCATAGAAAAATGAACTGTAAATGTACAGCTGTAGAGACATAGTATATAATACCCTACTGCTGGCATAAATTAACCACTACCTGCCATACTTCACATTGCATTAAAAAATGGCACTTGTGTGTTACAGCTACATTTTAAAGCAAAACCATTTTTCAAATTTGTTGAGAGTTCCATTTTCACACCTTACAAGATTGGAATATCTGCTTATTGGTCATTGAACAAGTCATGAAATCACATTTATATTTTGTTGGTGTAATTGTAAAGTAAAAAAAATTCCCATCTGTTTTGTGAAATCAGACATTTGCAGGCCTAAATTTATGTATTGCTATAGTGTGATGAGAGAATATGAATTAGAAATCGAATACCAAGCTTTCAGGGGCATACAAATGTTTAAAGATTAGGCATAGATTTTAAATTAATTGCTCAGACTGTTTGAAAATAGGTTAAGAATGATTATTACATGAGGAGGTGGTACCATGCGTTCACATTGCGAGTGGCGAGAGTGACAAAGTGACCCCGAGTCGTTGATTCACTGTGGGAGGGCGCATCGCGATTTGGGCAGCGAGAGTGTCAAAAATAAGTTGATCAACTTCATGGTAATGAGCTATAACAGTTAGGCGGTAACCAATCAGAATGTAGAGCTGCTCCACTAAAGAGAGTTCCACAGAACACAAACGTGTAAACTTTTGTTCCAACCAAACAGTTCCCAAGCACTGCCAAAGCATAAACCATGAGACAGAATGCGCCTCAAACACGGCATTTTTACCCTATCGACATGGTAAAAATATCTGTGCTTAGGCGGCATAAAACTACGTTTAAAAAAAACCCATTTAGACATGCATTTTTATACTGAGTGAACACAGTATAAAAGTACGCGTTAAAAAGGTCTTTTGGTACTGAGATATGTCTACGTAGGCTAATACTTTTCCATTCAATGACAAAGGTTTCCGTCTGTAGGGTATTATATTGGTTGGCCTGTTATATTTAGGCTTTTAACCCCAATGCTCTCGCCGCCTGTGGTATGAACGTATGGTTACACTTACAATTAAAGGGATGATAGGGAGGAATTAAAAAGATGGTTACAAAGAGGTGACAAAATCGAACAGATAAGGCCTTTTAGCAGCACCCTGCCACCAAGAAGCAGAGCCCCAAAGATTCAACCTGTAATTAAACCCTTTAGATGTTGGCCATTAAGGCAGTTCTCATTCCTTCAGCTTACAGGATTGAGCATATGACCAGTTTGTTAGGTTCATAGGCATCTCATCAGCCAACAAACTAAAAGCAGGTTAGTCAAAACGAGCTCATAAATCAGGGGTGGGCAATCTTATCTGCAAAGGGCCAGTGTGTGTGCAGGTTTTTGGGATAACCTGTAGGTCAGCTGTTCAAACCCAGGTGTGAGGACTCTTC
>JAODJU010000007.1:23372291-23397107 GCA_026776725.1 Gnathonemus echidnorhynchus | reverse complement strand
TTTATGACTATACTATAAACATTAAACATAATGTTAAGCCAAAATTAGATTTTTATTTGATTTTCTTCTTGGGGGTCAGGCCCCCAAGGAGACTGTCTGGTAAAACTCTGGTCCTCTGACAAATATAGTTGATGACCCCTGCTCTAGGGGGATGTGGAGAGGTCAGTGTTTTTGTCAAAGACATTTGAAATGCACAGGGTAGGGTTAGGGTGTGTCTGATTAACAGGCTGACATGTCTGCCGAAAGGATTATAAAATCAGGAAGTGCCTGTGGCAGCACTAGGCCTCCTCAGGACGGGTCTCAGGGCCAGTGCTGACCATTTGAGGTTGCTTGTCTTTGCATCACGCGTCGGCGCCTGGTGACAGCTGACTTTATATGGAGTAATTGAACTGAGATGGGAGAAAGAGGAGGGTTTGCATAGCAGTCTGCTGTCAAGTGCTGTTTTAATGAAGACGAGAACAGGCCCATGTGGCTGCGTGGGCTCCTGCAGGACGCTGCGCGCTTCATAGCAACATAAGATAGAGCAGATCAGCGCAGGGAAGGAGCCAGCACTGTTCAAGGGTCCAGCGGCAGAGGAATTTAGATTTTTTTTTGAGCTGGTTTATTAACTCCAAGCAAATCTTTCCAAGATCAAAACCATTTAGGCTGAAGCAATTGAATTAAGTATTTTGATTGATTTGACAATCTTTTGTTATACCACTAAATAGGTTACAAATGGCTTTTGTGTCTTGAAAATTGGAGTCTTTGTACCTCTCTAATTATTGGATATTTGCTTCTAGCTTTCATCAGTCTGTTTTATTTGCAGTAGTACCAGCACATCTGTTTGTTGTGAAGAAAATAAAATCTCGCTGTATAATATTTTTCTGTTGCATCAGGATTTAGCAGTACATCAATAGAAAGATATCTGCCCGGAGTCTTTGCCAATACACATGTCACAACATTCAATATTGGCAAGAATAATGCAGAACAATGCTGACATCTGCAAGACACTTACAGCATGGTTTTCCACTACCCTCTAAGGCAGGGATGGTGAACCTGATCCATGGAGAGCCACTGAGGGTTCGGCTTTTTGGCATGACCTCTCAATCAGCCAATCACAGTGGGTCCCTAGGACTGGAGTAGAAAACCACTGCTTTATTATTGGCTGATTGAGAGGTCATCCCAAAAACCCACAGTGGCTCTGCTTGGATCAGGTTTGCCACCCCTAAAGACCAGAATCCTGCCCCCTCTGTCTACTATGAGGGTGGGGGTAGACGTTTGCATTGGTACAGTCTATACTACACTTTGAGAAGAATGAGGCCTACAAATGCTTTTCCGGATGCACACCCTGGAATAAACTATACACTACATCTCAACCTACTCAGCTGTGTGAGAATCTGGGTGGGGAAATAGTTAACCATTTCAAAAAGTAAAGCAGCAACCTGGTTTATGTGAGTCTAAAAATTGTACAGTAGAAGTAAAATGTTGTTAAATGATGATGATCAGTAAAGAATGAGTAGAGAACAAAAACCTACAATACTTGTGTTCCTCTTCTGTTGTGGTTAACAAGTTCATCATCATGGTACTAGATGGACAATTTGTGTTTACTAGATTTGCACGTCCAAAACTAACACCTAACTGAAAGTCAGGTTGAGCACCTTGCAAAAAACATACGCTGGAACCTGCAACTTTTTGGCCACAAGTTCAGTTCCTCAGTGACCACAGCACTCACTGGCCAGTGTTTATCCTCATGTTTGATAGGACTTTCATGTAGAAATCATGGCAACTATTAAGCTTCAAAGCGTGCCTGACCCACTTACAGAAACCTCTAGGTTCAGTTGTGGATTGACGAGCCTGCTGTGTATCTAATCTACTTTGATTAAGTCTGTGACACAGCTTGTCCAGGGCAACACAGCTTCAGAAGCCAATATCATTATAGAGACTGATGTTATAATATACATAAAAAGGTAGACACCTAAAAGCTTCTTATCTATCGTTACTGTTCCACTTGCAAGCAGCCCTCTGTGAGGCACTTAAAAGGATTTATTTTTCCGGTAATTATTATATCTTTTAATACTGAACATTCATATTAATAAACAGGGCTTTCAAAGTGTCAAAGAGAATAAAATAATGCGGAAATAGCATATAAGGCAGCAGAACATTTCTCTTTGAAGTTGGATGAAGTACTATGCAAAGAACAATTTATTGCATATATGTGTGTGTGTGTGTGTGTGTGTGTGTATGAATCCCTTTGCAGCTTTCATCAGACCCACTTTCATATGTGATGGTTTGGTGTACCTCTAAAATAAACAAATAAATAAATAAAAACAGAGAGATAGATAGATAGATAGATAGAAGGTGATGATAATAATATTAATAATAATACTAATAATAATACTAATAATAATACTAATAATAATAATAATAATGTATTGAATATTTTACAATGTTTATTCATAGTGCAAACACAATGTATCCATTAGTGGTTTAATGCCCAGAGTTCTATGTTCTGTGAATGTATTAAACAGCTGTAAGCCCTGGTAGGAAAAATAACAAATGTCCATTTATAAGGTGAATAACTTATTGACAGTTTGTGGATTGTTATGATGCCCTAAAAACTCATGATACCCCCTGTGGTGCCTGAGGGTGGAGGCTCTGCTGCTTGTCTAGACCATCATTCCTTCATGTGCACTGTGACTGATAAGAATGTGACAAAACCCTCCATCATCTCCAGCAGCATTTTCTCTGCTCTTCCATACATTCTATACATTGATTTATCTTTATTTTCATTATCACAAGTAAATCTGTTTTATCAGACCTTCCTAGTATGAAACATTTTTTTCAAACAGTTTTCGTGCCTGTGTTATCAGATTCTGCCATACTGTTATTTTTTATTTTATCCATTAACCATCTAGCCACTTATTCAGGTCAAGATCCTGAGCCCATCCCAGGCTGCCCCCTGGAAGAGGTGCCAGTCCATAACAGAGCTCATACACGCACACAGCCATACACAATGGGGAATCGTGTGGGAAACTTCCTGTGTTTGGACCCAGTGCACGCATGCTCGGATGCACACACACACACACACATACACACACACACACACAGGTTTTTTGATTTACACACAGATTGTTATAATATCGAGTTTCTCCTTGTGGGGACCAAAAAAATATTCACCACAATGTCAGAATAGCAGGTTTTTTATCACATTTGGTCCCCTCGATGTAATATATTAATAACCCTCCACCCCCTGCCCCATACACACACAGCAGTGACAGGGTTAAAGAACTCTAAAGGCGTGAAGCAAACAGTGCCAAGCAGGGAGCCGCCATGTCACCCTAGATTATGATATGTTACGTGTCTTGTTTATTATACTTATTACAACTGGCTGGAATGTGTGCTGCATAATAGATTTGTCTGAATCAATTTCATGTTTGTTATTTGGTGAGATGAGGGGAGTTTGAATCTGCCTTTTCTGGCAAACCCAGCCAGACTTTACCATGCCTTTCCTGTAACAGTGGGATATGCTCTTCTGTGCATTCATGCATATTGGATTACATGGTTAAGCTGAGTCCTGCATAAGTCCCTGTGCAGTGCATGCAGACAGACTGGTGATTAGCTGGTTTTGTGCCGTGTATGTAGAGTACAGGGATGCCGACTGAATAAACCTGAGGGGAAAAAACAAAAAGACCTCAGTGTTTGTAGAGAGGTTTAATCAAACCATTCAAAGAAATGTATCAGAGGACACATTCTTGATATTAATTAACCCTAAAGAACTGTCAGGTCATTTTGATTGCAGACAAATTATTAAAGAAATTATTATTTCTATGTAGAAGTGAGCATTATAGTTGTGTAGTTGGTTTTATGACTAGTAATGATGATTTATAGCTAGAAAATCCTTTCCATTACCATTTACTCTCATTCTGTTGTGGTCCCTGTAATTTAAAAACTATCCCTAGGAATCGTATGTCATTGTAATTATAACAAACTGAACTGAAAATGCCATTAGGAGACTGAAGCACAGAAAGTTTAATGTGCCTTGATAAGTATAGGTTTTTCAAAACTCTGATATGAAACTAAAATGATTGTATTATCCATGGGCTAGACTACAGCTGGTGCCAGGTCTCACAGTGTTTAAATAGATGCATTGTTACTCTCTTTTGTATCATGCACTCCTGGTTGCTTTCTGTAATTCATTATGTAAAATCTTTTGGAACACTGCTATATTGTAATATTTGTATTTTATAACTTAAATTCACTATAAGACTCTATATTTGTTCTGCTAAATTATTTGCTTGTCAAGTCTCATAAGAAATACGCATTATGTTTAGATTAAGCACTTCAGCAGAGCTAAAGAATGACACAATGTGCTTTGTTTCTGCTGGACAGTCAGTTCAAGGAATGCTGGGTGTTTGACAGATACTGAACATTATGCTGTTTGCATAGCTGTCTCTTTGTAATATCCTCTTGTGTAAACTGTGAGTGGTTCAGATCATCTTACACCCTTGTCAATCAACAATTTTATTCAAAGAAAGTTTCTCTTATTCTCACCAAGAACTCTGCCCCCAACAGCCTATAAAAATGCATGAATGGCTTGTGGGCTTTTGAACGTGATTCCTGGATATCCCAGTGGACCCCACATCCCAAGATTAGTCTCCATATTTTGGCAGTTCAATGAAACATCTGAAATGTATGTGGTCACTTCCATGGGTGGAAAGTAATGGAGTAAATTTACTCTTATTATTGTAACAGCGTGGTTTTTGTTCTTTTTAATTATTTCTAAATAACAGTACTTTTACTTAATATTATTAGTCTCAGGTATTGTACTTTGTTACTTTTTGTTGCGTGATAAAAGAAAAAAAATGGGTTAGTACAAACGAGAATGTGGACACAAGCCACTGCCCACCAGCCATGATAACCTGCATTCAGCTGGACAGCAGGACCATGGAAGGTGGAACCCTGCAGATATACAGAATCAGACTTAAACCCACCTGGTACTTCTTCGGACCAGTTATCAGAAGACGTGCCAGAACACACTCCCTGGCCGCATTTAAGGGAGCTTGATATTTTCAAGTTAAAAAGAGACAACAGCGGGGTGCTGATTAGCAGCGCTGATCGTCGTTGTTTTAGTCTCTGTGGAAAGCGACTGATCGGTGAACTGATTTAATTCTGATTTAAAAATATGTCTCAGGGTATCTAAAGCAGTGATTCACAAACTTTAAACACTGTGTACCACCTCAGAAAGTATTACGCTCACAAAGAAGGCTGAAATGAAACCCAAATCTTTCTGTTATTTTGCTTTGTGTGTATCTTAAGCCTACTTTACCAACAAATGCTTTAATTGGCTGTGAATCATTGTCAGATGTTGACCCTGGGTTACTAGCCTGATATTGCTGATTGCTGATAATATCACCATGTCGCACAGGTACTGGCCCAACATGGCGACCGGCACTACAATAGCCTCCAACTGTGACCAAGTTACTTACAAACAACCTATTTTGTGAAGAAATAGGATACATCCACTTATCCTCTTGTGACTCAGTTTTTATTATTGTGATGAACTATAATGTACAATGCTGTATTCAAAATTTTCTTGAGTCTATTTAATAGGATAGGTTGGTTTTTCTAAGGTCAATACAGTATATACAATATGAAGGCATAGTACTTTTAATTTTTAATACTTCAATGCTTTTAAAACCAGGTACTTCATTTTTACTTACACTAGAGTAGCATTTCATTGGAGGACTTTGACTTTTGCTTGAGTAACATTTTGGTGTGGTATCTGTACTTCTACTTAAATAAGAAAATTCAGTACTTTTTCCACTGGTTACGTCCTTAAGTCTTGGGTCTAACTAACCAAAACTGGTGATAATTCAGGGATGTTAGAACTACTAAATGTCAGCATTGTTAGCCACTGTGGGACCACTTCTGATATTTTGGAAGATTACGGACACATAACTGTGGAGACTACGGAACCTCATCAGTGACATCACTGTAAAATCCCATACATTGCAGGAATGTGGGTAACTGTGGAAACTGAACTGATTGTTATGGATGTTCCACTTGACAGAACTCCAGACTACAGAAGTCACAAATAACATTTTAAACAGGGCAAAACATGTTTTTCCTGTCAAATACAAACAAGGGTGTCACTGTGCTTTCAATATTGAGAGGACAGGGACAGATCCATTAAGTCATTATATCTACATTGCTACATTTTCATTTTTAGAAACATAGACATTAGTTTCTGTTTTTGCCTTTCGTCACGACCCTGGAGTTTTCAGCCCCCCAAAACGGAGATATTTGCAAACACTCTCAGCCGTATGCTTATGAAAACTTATTTTAGCATTGCAGTGTGGATGAGTGAAAACAGACTTGAAAACCCAAACTCTACAAGCGTCTTAATTGGTCCCTACTCATTAAACGGCCCATCCCTAATTTGATCCCACTAGTTACACCTTCTCATTTTCTGACTGGTCTCCTGGTCTAGTACACAAAAGTAAAAAATATTCTAACATGGCAGATACAGACGTACTGCATTCAATGGCATATTCTCTGTTGCTGACCAGTATGCAGCTAAATAGTGTGTTATGCAGTGTGACTGCTGCATATTTGTGCAAAAGAAAGTAATTTACTGGTCACTGTGTTGATCCATACGTGCCTAATGTAGGCTAATAGCTACATCATTCACATTTTCGCTCCTTTGAATGTATATGGAAATACTATTGTAACGATGTAAAAACGTCTTTGTGGATAGACGTTTACGCATTTGCACTGAAATCATTGGCTAAAAGTTTTTTTTAGTTTTTTTTAAAGTTGGTTAGATGTGAACCAAATTCTCCCTGCAAATATATTCATGTTTTTAAAAGATCACTGTTTTGAATTTTGGATGGGATGTGTCGCCCCCCCCCTCCCCCAGGTAACACCCATGAATATAAACTATTTGACACCTTTCCAGAACAGGCCCTTGGGTTTTATGGATTTTAAAATGTGTGTCACACTACATAAAATTAGTGCTGGGTAGAAATGTTATCCTTTTGTTGTCCAGGGACAGGAACCTGTTAGTATCAATTTGTTTTGCAACTGTGTAGGTTGTGATTTTCTCATACGTAACTTTCGAACACTGAAAAAATCCATTGTCCGTTTGGCCACATGACAATTCTACATTTGGTTGTGCTGTTTTGCTTTTTTTTTAAATTATAAAGACTTCTGGTTAGTGTCCACCCAAGATGGATGCCTAGTTTGCCTCTGTGAAGCTGAGCTTCCGTACCCCAACAAGCAAAGTTCAAAACAAGTTACTTGCACTAAACTATAGTTGGATAAACTCAATTAAGACAATGTCATGGGACTCAAAGCAAAATGCCCCTTGACCATTGAGAAATCCCAAAAAGAGCGTAACAAATGAAAAGACTGATATGGCGGTAACTGTGTCTGCCAGAGGAGGTTCATAGCTGCTTCTTTATCAACCAGGGAGAATCTGCAGGAAACCTCACATACCTGGGAAATGCTGGAGACAGAATAATGTATGGATCATTGGTATTTCAGAAGATGCTAAACAACAGGATATGAATGGTTTTCTTCTCACCATATTCACCTAAAGTTTGGGGCTGAACATGGACTAAGACTTTGAGACAGAGTAGGCCCATCAAGGTGGCCCGGCGCACTAAGATGGAAGGTACCAATACATTTTTGTTTGTCTACTCCAATTCAGCCGCATACCAGCAGTACTATAGGCCGCCCGGGAAGGCGATTCGCCGAATGGCAGGGCTGGAGAATTTTCTTCTTCCAGGATCTCTCTTACGAGGTACTTCAAAGACATAAAAACTTTGATCTGATCAAGCAAGAGTTTCAGAAGAAGGGTCTGAGGAACTTCATGGTTTAATCAGCAACTCTCAGAGTGACTGTGAACAATGAATGAATATCATCACCTGACTGGAGATGCTACATTATTACCTAGCAATTCTGGAATGGTTCTATGTTTAAACGGATGGCCGGTATGATTATTCCATTTGATTGTGCTTGTGATATAAAATATATATGAAGGTGCATTCACCAGGCAGGTTATTCAAGTATGTAATGCAATGATTCTAATGACATTTGGTTTAGATAAAACAATCTAAGTCGCCTTGTGTTATTTTGTTTTACAGGCAAGGGGGTAAAGGGGTGGAGATGTTGGACTGAACCCTTTATTTGAATAATTATATTTTTTGCTATCATGCTACAAAGTTATACTATAGTTGGGCGAGGAGGAGGAGACAAATTTAAAAAATAGAAAGGGGACTGTTGGAATAACAGCATTGCCAAGTTCTCCATGATACATTGCTGACTGGCTACCAGGCTACTACAGGTTTGGTGATCAGGGAGGCTCGTAATGAAACATCAATATAAATTTTATTATGAAATATTCAGAAAATCATCCCATGCTGCACAGTTTTAGAATCATTGACCTGTACCTGGGAAATCTGCACAAAGATCCACGGAGTAAGTTTAGATGGCAGATGGCTGTGTTCAGAAGATGGCCACTGCTAGCTCTGTTTTTGCCTTCGGCTGCCCTCTGTCATTGCAATTTCAAATTTCTAATTTTGAGGTCTTGTCAAGTATACATTTTCAGGTGACTTTTCATCCATATGTTGCTTTTGTGAAGTGGTGATAAGATCAATCAAAGATCAAATAGAGTAAATAATTGCAAATACATTGATCCTGTTCACAAGTATAAACCTTCAATCGGCTCATTGTTCACATTGTTGACACTAAGCTCCGTTACATCAGTTTTTGTGCAATTTGTGTCAAAATTTGAAAAGGTTTTGAAGTTGTTTGTATTCCCTATTTGCGCTAAAATATAGTAGTTTTCAAGTAACATTAAGACAAGCCTATTCCTCTTACTTAAATCTGGAAAAAATGAATTTAGCTGATTCTTAATTTTACAGTAAGAGCCTGTGAAGTAAGATGGTACATATATTGACATCCATCTTGTAACTGCCATCACTGTCGGGCCATTTTTGGACTGAGGAAGGAAACTGTGGTGACACTGGGAGAACATGCTATCTCCTCATACACACACATACACACACACACAGAGTACTGGGGGATTTGAAGCTCAATCTTGGGGGTGTGAGGCCAGAGTGCTACCCACTGAGCTACCATATCAGCACCCTGCCTTTCCTGTTAAACTTCACAGGTTGCCTGCTCACACTGTGCCAGTAAGGAGTTGGCAGTCAGAATGACACGGCACTGAGAGTCAGAGAGATGAGGTTTTATGCATTATCCTGCTTAGAACCCTGACAAACAGAAAGATAGTGTATGGGAGCTGGGGGTGACGAGGAGGTCATGCATATTGGTGTCACCTACTTCAAGCCCCCCCCCCCCAAGGGGATCCCATTCAGACTTTCTCAGCCTGTAAACATGATGACAAAGGTAGCTGAGTGATGGCCTCGCAAATCTGTCACAAAGGCACCCCATTACGGTGAGAAATGCGGAAATTAAACTGCCATAATGGGGCATATCCCTGGAACAGAGTCCTTCCAGAATGACTCAATTCCTTGTCAGTTGAAGAACGATGGGATCCTTACTACGGCTGTGTCATTGAGAGGATGAAACAGCAATCTTATATTACTGTATGATGGCTGCTGTTAGGTATGTGTTCGACTATGTGATCAGCCATGTGATCAACCTTAACTGCAATGGTCTTTAGATGCAGTGGTGTTTACACCGTCTGTTTAATAAATCTTATATATAATCACAGTCAAACCCACTCTCTGGATGTGCTTTCTTTTATTTGATGTTTATCGAGTGATACAAACTGATGGAAAACAACAGTACAAATGATCATATGACTTTCACAATTCAGAAGACCACATGATCTTTTTTCTGTTTGGATGTCAAAAACGCTAGATTCAGATAGAAGACATGTTCCACACCTTGTTTTAACTTAATACTGATACTTTGACATGGGAGAAGAAAATAATAAAGACTTGTTATTTAAAATATAAGAATTAGCAGTTTGAATATATGTAATGAGGTTTTATTGGATCTAAATCTTCCTGGGAAACAGAACAGTACAAAACATACAGGAGCATGCCTGATCTTGGCAAAATCCAAAAACCATGTTTTAGAGGAAGAGACATACATGACCTGACAGCTTTCTGAATTAATACGGTATTGTTTATATATCTGAGACTTTGATAGAGTTTGCTAATTTTGGTTGGCTTGCTGTCTTTGTGGTCAATGAATTATGAGTAGTGTATACTACTTTTCATACTTTCAAGCTGTTTAGAGTGTTTCTCTGAGTTGGCTGTAGCACTGTAAATCATCACTGGTTTCCCCAAGGATCTCTTATTAGTTATTACAGAGATGTTTATTTTATTTATTATTTTTTGAAAATCACATGCCAAGTTGTAATAGAAAAACACACGTCATGCTACACAGAATTATGTCTACCAGACAGCATTATGTTACAGTAAGCTGTGAGCCAGTGTGGTCAACATTCAGTAAATAAAAAAGTTTAAGGAAAAATGTACTCTGAGAAAATGTTTTTTTTTCTCACATGGTGTCTGTGGGTGGTATTGGCAAAGAGTGAATCTATCCATAGGCTTAGTGATCACTCAATTGGGCCCATAGCAAATATAACTGGTTCCTTAGAGAATGACATGCATTTACCTTGGCGGGTTGGCCTCTTTTACTGCAGTTAGATACAATGGGGGGAGATGTGATGGAGATAAAACTTTTAAGTAAATCATCTAAAGGAGCACACAATATGCTAGCTATCAATCTAAATTTATCCATCTGTAGATGCATCTCCTTAAACAGCATGGGGTTGCAGTGATCCTGAAGCCTTTGGCTGAATAGCAATGAACTGGTGAGACCCTGCATGGGATGCCAGTCCATGTAATGCAGCTATACCATCATTGATATTCTGATTTACTTATATACTGCACTATATGTATAAATACTGTGCTCACAGTAATATATACCGCATTTAGCATATAGCATAAACATATAGCCTTCATAATAGCAGATCTTTCACAGAATGATCTGATTATAACTGATACAAAGCATTTGAAAAGCCAGGATATTTTAACCTTGTTGAGTGTCAGTTCCAATAGCAGTTAAGTACACAATGAATACCCTGCGACCTTGATCAAGATAAGAAAATGGGAAATGAGTGGAAATGGATAGATCAGATGTAAGCGTGATGCAATTATAGTCATTTATATCCATAAGTGTAAGAGCCGTAGGAGTGTTCACAAAAAGTAGAGTCTTTGTGAGCAAACCATTCACTTTAACCTCAAAACAATCCCTGTGATGTATTCACATTACCTTCACAATGCTCAGCTATGTTAAAAATGAACTGCAACATGTTGCTGTTGCCCATTGGTTAATGTATTGGTGGTACTGCAAAATCACTGATCATTAAACTTAGGGTATGTCTTGGCAGAAGAAATCTTAACAAATATCGAATTCCCTCATGAAGACTCACGACGGTGGGGTGTGTGATTACATCAACACAAAATGGTACACAAACTTGTTACTTGTCTCAAGATATTGCTCATTGCTCGTGGAGTTTGTAACTAATTAGATGTAGACCTTTTCATTTGCCATGGGAATTTCATTATCGGAATATTGCTAAGGCTAAGGAAATGCTTGGCGAACTGTATCGAACTATAAACGAATTGAAGAATAAACACCCAGACGGACTGTTTATTGTCAACGGAGATTTTAACCACACAGATCTCAAGACAGTGTTCCCTAAATTCCATCAGTATGTGGACTTTGGAACGAGAGGGGAGAATGTGCTGAATCTTGTTTACACAAACATTCCCAGAGCGTAGCGCGGGCAACTCCCACCTAGCTATTCAGACCACATGTCTGTTGTACTAACTCCAGCATACAGACCACTCATCAGACATACCAAACCAGCTCGGAAGCAAATTAAACTCTCGCCAGAAGGAGCCACCTCTGCTTTCCAGGAC
Organism: Gnathonemus echidnorhynchus; assembly: GCA_026776725.1. Taxonomy (NCBI): domain Eukaryota; kingdom Metazoa; phylum Chordata; class Actinopteri; order Osteoglossiformes; family Mormyridae; genus Gnathonemus; species Gnathonemus echidnorhynchus. Next base: position 23,385,159 of record JAODJU010000007.1, on the reverse strand, counting down.
TGCTTTGATTGCACTGACTGGGACATGTTCAGGGAAGCTGCAACCGATGGCGTCCACATCAACCTGGAGGAGTACACAGCATCAGTGACCAGCTACATGGGCAAGTGCATTGAGGATGTTACTGCCAACAAGACCATCACCATATGCCCTAACCAGAAGCCATGGATGACTGCAGAGCTACATGCGCTGATGGTGACCCGGGACACTGCATATAGATCAGGTGACAAGGAGGCCTTCAATACAGCAAGGGCCAAACTGCCCCAAGCCATCAAAGTTGCAAAGCATGCCTACACCCAGAAATGTGATAGTGATGCCCCCCCATAGATGTGCTCATTTGATGTGCACAGTTTGAAGCGCAGAACAGCAAGTTGATGAGATCATCCTTCCTCCCAGTGACCAGGTGCTGTGTCTGACCTCAGCTGATGTGAGGAAAACTCTATGCAGACTCAACCCACAGAAGGGTGCTGGACCAGACAAGACTGCTCAGAGAATGTTCAGACCAACTAGTAGATGTTTTCACTGACATTTTTAAAAATCTCCCCAAGCCACACCATCGTTCCTAGGTGTTTCAGACCACCACCACCACCGTCCCCATGCCTAAGAGGTCTTCGGTGTCCAGCCTCAATGACTACCACCCTGAGAGGCTCGTCATGACACACATCAAGACCCTGCTGCTGTCGCGTATGGAACAGGGAAGTAGGCAAAGGGAGCCGTGGATACGAATAAACGGGATTTATTACAGGGTAATACACTCCAAAACACAGCAACGTTAATGACCGGACTGGAGAAACATACTTAAATGTGGACTTAAATACACTGGACTAATGACAACGACAAGAAACAGCTGGTGAACACGGGGAATCCATGGGGTAGATGAGGGGGCGTGGCACATGGGAGGATCGGATGAGCGGGGCATACAGCTACCCTCACTTTCAGAGACAGGTTGTTCTCACTGGAGCCTCCCAAAGCTGTGTGCTTAGTCCACTGCTGTTCACTCTGATGACTCATGACTGTACAACATTGCACAGTTTGAATCACATCATCAGGTTTGTGTGATTCGATTGTGGTGGGTCTCATCAGTTAAAAATGACGAGTCAGCATACAGAGAGGAAGTGCAATGACTATCAGACTTGTGCTGAGTCAACAACCTGTCTCTGAATGTAAACAAAACAAAAGAAATGGTTGCTGACTTCAGAAGAAAATTAAGTGACCACTTTCCACTGCACGTCAACGGCTTATTCATGGAGATCATTGAGAGTACCAAATTCCTTGGTGTCCATCTGGCAGAGATCTTCACCTGGTCCCTCAATACCAGCTATAGTCAAGAAAGCACCTCTACTTTCTATGGAAGCTGAGAAACTGAGGACTCTCATACCTAAGGGGAAAACTCTAATGACAACATGACGACCTTAACCCCTACCCAGCCCTAACCGTAACCATAAGTAACCAAACAAAGTACGAGACTTTTGGCATTTTTGGTTATTTGATTGTATTCTCAATCGTTGTGGCGACCTGAAAAACGGTCCCTACAATATCAAAATCACAGGTTTTTATTACATTGTGGGGGACATTTGGTTTTGGGTTTACTGTGCTGTTTGGCAGTAGTCCTGTCCTTTTGCACTATCCTGCAATGGTTGTACAGTTTCTGCACACTATACATTCTGCATTGCTAGGTTATGTGTTAGTCTTGTGTTCATTTATGTAGCATATTGATCTGAGAGAAATGCTGTTTCGTTTTTAATTATGTACTGTACTCAACGGTGTATGGTTAAAAATTACATTAAAGACCTACTGGACTTGACTTGAGTTGAATGCTTGAAAGCATCAGAATCAAGCATGACATCCATGGGCAGTAGGCCGGTCTAATATTTTGATGACCACTGAGGAGTAATTTAAACATAGCAATGCGCATATTTTGAATATTGATGCTTTCTCTGCATTGTTGTGCTTATGTATTAACACAATACGAGTGAAATTAGGAAAACAGGGTTAGGTTTATTTGAGGGAACACAAATACATAGTAGTAACTCAGCTACTTAAGATAAAAGGTATGTGACAATTCACTAATGATGAAAAAACATAAGACATAAGAAACTGGTGTTATTTATTACTTCAGTAAGTCCTTCAGTAGTTCACAAAGGTTTACAGAATTAACAGATATAGTAACAAATATAGTAACTACTTCAGATAAAACATGCATCTTGAACATCTTGAATTATTTATGAACAAACATGAGATCAGTACAGTCAGTTTTTCTTACGTGTTTTTTTCCAAAAATATCAAAAAATAGAAGGTTAATTTGACCTGTGCATAATGTTTTTACTTTATTAAAGAATTCAGTAGTGATGTAAAGGAAAAAATGTTGATGTTTAGTGTACCATAATGTGCTTTGACAGGTTTATATTGTACAGTACAGTATATGCATATTACTGTACTGCACTGTGCATGTATAATGTTTTTTGTAATTTTCCCTAAATGATACACATAGAATTTACATTGTATAGGTAGAGTCCTGTAATCTTGGCATGATTTCAAGTATTTAACAGGTCAGGAATAGCTGTATATGCAAAGTAAAGAGGCAATTTTATATAAGGGTCTTGAAGGTATGCAGCTTTGGAGTATTGCAGTGGGCTGTGCATCCAGTTGGCCATGTAAGATGTGGGAGCACTGTATTTCACATGTGTTCTTCATGACTTATTCCTTCAGTAATGAATATGCAAATAATAGCAAAATACCGTATTACAGTATTTGTGCCCCCTCAAGTACAGTGTTACCAAAAAATACAAAGAGAATACAATCAATTGTATTTTGATTGGGATGAAGCAATACACCGTCTTCCTGTGCAATATGTTGATGTTGCCGTGGAGACCAACTTTGCGGTGCCTTTCAGGTTACAGCGGTGCAACATCATGATAACCCACTGCCTAAGTCCACCCTATCACAGCCCTACCAGGACAACTGTCTCAGCAAGAAGGTGGATATGCCAGTGCATGCACTGTATAGCAACCTAGCTGGGCTCATTCCAGCTACACTCAGGACAGAGTGTTGTTACACCAGTCTGGACACACAGGCATACAGAACTGAAAACTGAGAGCCAGTGAGGTTATGTTTTTGCCTGGTTTGTGCAAGCACTTAAAAGAGATAGTTCAACAATGTTATTATGAAGACAGTCCCTCAAATGCTGTGGAGAACTGAAGTTACAAGGTATCTTACAGGGCATTCCAGATTTAGCTATTACCTGGATCAGCACAGGCTACATTACTACTCAGAATCCTACAGCAAATATTTTGAACATGACAAGCTACACAACAGCATATGTGCAGCTGACATATACAAACTGAACACATCAGCAAAAACAGCATCGATGATAGTGCCTGATAATGGTCACCAGTACACATTAAAGCAGTTCGAGGTGAAACATGGAAGAGCCAGCCATTTACAGTACATGTCTCCATTATCATCAAAGTAATGGTTTGGCTGAGAAATCAGTGCAGATTACTAAGTAATTGTTGGAAAATGTCAAACCGGATCTGAAAGCCTCTCATTTAACTCTTTTTGGACACTGTGGGGCTCCTGCTTACAACTTCAAATCCTCTGCACAATTGTTGATGAATCTTCTTTTATACTTTACTTTTATATACTATAAAGGAGTAATACTAAAAGAAATCCTACATTAGGTCAATGAAATTTCCACTGAGGTCAAGTCCAAATGTTTTTATTGTCATCTCAGCTCTATATTGCATGGGCCATAAATACAAATGAAAGGCTATATCATTACTTACAGTACTGGTCATAGTGCAAAAACATAAAAAATAGCATATTAATATGTAAAACATATAAGCAAAACACATATGAAGCCATCAGACTGTAAAATCTAGACATGGATATTATATGTAATTCAAAATTGAATGATGAGATGATCACATGTATTGCTGCAGTAAGAGTAAAACAGAAGCTGCTATTTAGCCAGCTGCTACTGAGGAATCATGTGCAGACTGCAGGAGGATGGGTGTCGTGAAGAAACAATCAGGCTTTGCTCAGTATGAAAAACACTTAAGTCATACATGCTGATGTCAGCTGTGACTATGATGGACTATGGGGCCATCGACCTGCACACACTGCACCGCACACCTAGAGGAAAATAATACACCAAGTGACAGCCAGATTCCAAACTTACTTTCATTTTCGTCTCATAAGTCAAGAAAATACTTTAAGGTTTTGTTTCACATTGCAAATCCTGGGAATGGCCAACAGCAGGTTTATAAATGCTTGCCAATGCAATGGTCCATATTTGAAAAACTAAATTAAAACCTGAAATTGATGGCTATGAAATACCCTGTGATCAACACCCAAAGCCTGTAATTTAAATGATGAAATGCTATAAATCTTCTGTTTCAACAGTCAGCAGTTGGTTCTGCCAGTTTTTGATTTCTTTTTTTAAGTAGAATGGCCTGCACAGCAAAATAATGTTAGCACTCCAAATCAAGAATAGAATTATATTATTGTATTATTATTGCATTTTTTGCTATGGTAATTTAGTGCTCCCTTGCAAATGAAACCATTTAACACAGGAATGCAAGTTCAAAGAAATCCTCCAGAAACAGCTTTTCAGTCCAATTTATTCGATTATTTTTGGTTAGCTTTTATGTAGCTATTTAAATAATACCCTGTTCACCTACAGCAAATTATATTTTGCCATTCACACAAAACATGGAAAGTACTGTGAGAAAATGGTTACACACCATTCAACAAGTACAGTATAACAGAGTTTTCATCTAAAATGCTAGGTGTTGTACTCATGCAGACTTCCCAGCTGTGTGAAGTAACTACTGCTGATTTAGGGTCAAAGACTAGTGGTGTGATTTTATTATAATAGATGCAGACCTATGAGAATTCAGGCAGGAATGAGGGTCTGAGGGTCTCCTCATCATACATGCAACTACGCTGTCTCTAGGCAACATCAAGAGGAGCGGTGTGCATGTACAGAGAGACAGAGAGGGAATACGCTGGGCTGTCCTAGGGCTTTGCACCTTGATCCACTTTCTTTGTCACATACGGACTGTCTCTTAATTCCATTTTCAAATGGATGGATGGGCTGCAGGGACGGACAACAGAATCAAGCTCTGATAATTCATGCAATAAAACCAATCACTATGGACCCCAAAGGGTGAATTCGATTTGGGGTAAAATAATTTAACGAAAATAGAATTAAGAATTGCATTTAAATGATAACCTAAGTGTTAAGTGTTAGAAAACTTTAACAGGACAATATTGTTTAATCCATAGGTCATGATTTAAAATTATTAATCAAATAGAACTCCTAATGATATTTGATATTTCCATTTTCAAATCATATTTAATTTGGTTAATTTAATTTGACAACCATCACTTGTAGCCTCTTTTTATTTATTTATTTTTTAAATAGGAAGCCAGCAAGGGGTGACCAGAATGGTGAAGCTACATTTTATGTGAAAAAGTCTGACTAGAATATTTCCAATGTATTTTGAGCTGAACCGCATTGTGTAAATTATTTTAAAATGTTAAATAATCAAATTACTCAAAATTATCTCCACAGACAAGATTTTTATCAAACCCTTTTATGAGAAAAATGATATAAAATAAAATGTATTAACCAAAAAGGCAATGAGCTAAGCATAGAACATTATTTGCTTTATATTTTTATCATAGAAAATGTATATTTATTTGCATGATATATTTGCTTTAAAATTTTTGCAGTACTGTCTGTTGAACATGCCACTTGGTAAGCCTGAAGATCCAGACTGAACTGGACATTATGGCAGAAGCTGTCTCTCTGGTGGCCTGCAGGCTGCATTGTCTTGACAACAGCTAATAATAATGTTTGCTGTGCTTTTGTTCAATCCTAGTGATAATTTTCAACATACCTTATTATATTGATTCCAGGGTGTCAGCCACCACACCATGATAAACACAAGAAAATACGTAATACATAGAACACATAGTCCTTAGCAAATATAGCCCATGAGAGTATAAATTCAGGTGGTGGAAGCTGGGTGTCATGTTCCGGTGGATCGATGGGACACTCAGCGTTGGAGATTTAATTGTCATCTCTGTTCTCTGCATGCTCATGTTATCCCTGTATCATGCAGACATCCTCTTACAGTCCAAACACATGCAGTTAGGCTAATCTGTGTCACTGAATTGCCCATAGTGGATGACTGTCTAGGCATTTCATACATACTCTTTGCTGCCTTGGACAAGCTTCAGGTCCCTGGTGATAAGCAACCCCAAGATGGACTGAAGCGGATTTCCCATGCCAAAGCACATGTTTTGAATCCTTTAGTAAACAATAAAATCAGGTAAGTTTCCAGGGCTAATGAATGTGATGGACTTCTCCACAATGATCACAGGCAGTACAAGTAAATACAAACAATAGACAGTCATTCTGTAAATTAATTTGGTAAATGGTGGAAAAAAACAATAAACCTCAGTTTGCCCAGGCTTATGAGCACAGACTACAGCTAGTGATTAGCAAGTAGCTTGACTCATTACATCATGACCGGGGGGATGAGCGGCTGTCACGCAGTCAGACTAAGCTTATATCTGCTTGGTGGGAGGGAGGGAAGGAGGGAGGAATAGACGGATAAGTCTGAAACATCCAATCAATGGCATTCTGTGTGATATCATATTGTGTTTTTATATTGACCAATGCTAATTAAAACATGCAGCAATGCTGCAATTAAAAAATAAAAATTGGAGAAGGTGATTCCCTTTTGCTGGATGTGGATAAAGTTATATAAGTTCTCCTGTATGCATTTCAGCCTATCCTTGGAGAACCTTGTAGGCAATATAAATTACTATCTTTCCTTCTTTCAATCTTGTTATATTGCCTGGTTATTGAATGAAATCCTTCTTTCTGGAATAGCTCAGGAGCAGGAAAGCATCTGGTGATCATTTTTATGAGACCCATCTGGAGCCGAAAACAGTGTTTTTTTTTTTAACCATGAAATGTATTATTATGATTAGAACCATTATTATTTACAATGACACTTTTAAAAAAATTGTTGCTGGGTTTTAGAAGGATAGTCATCATATCATGCATATATGGGGATTCATGACTGGTTAAAAGAAGTCAAATCTCTTTTTCTCCCCTACACGGCCATTCAATTCTAAATGTAGATTCGGGGCATCCTGATTGGCTGAGTAGGGACCTCAGACACAATGGGAGTGCATTCGCAGCCTTGCTGGCTGTGTCCCTCGCACACCCCCGTCCGTCCATCTGCTGTTGCGCCAATGCCTCCAATCTGGACTTCACGCCTCAGTGTAACTCCGTGAAAAATAAATTACACGTGATAGGCAATGGATTTTAAAATTATGCATGGCAGGAGGCTGGTTTCTGGAAGAAGCTTTTATTGTTTTGTACAATAAAAGAGAACACTCAATGTTCAAAGGCTGGGTTTAGGCCATAAAAAGGCACAAGTGGCAGATGACAGCTACTTCAATGTTGGGCTCAATTAAATCATTCACATTGAAATTTTCTCATTTAAAAATTTTGCTATGTTGTCGCATGTGTAGCTCATGGGAAAAATATGACCTCAACTAAATGCGACTCATGGGGAACAGGATTTCTATTATTTTAAGTCATTTGTAAAACTAGCAATTACCCTAAATAAAGGTCATAATATGAGTAAATGAAAAGTTGCTATGATTATATCTGTAATAGTGTCTGTTTATGTAAGTCTCTGGAAAGTGAAGCGGATGATGGAAAATAAGTCTTTTTATTATGAAGCTAAAAACAAATATATCTATTTACTGTATAAGAAGAAAGGAAACTAACCAGTGGCCTGTACTACGAAGCGGGGTTACTGGCTTATCGGGATAACTTGTGGGATTTAAGGTACCACAGGTTAAATGGACTTCATATTCGTTCACTTACATTTTGCCCAGACTACCTTAAATCCGACAAGTTACCCTGATAAGCCAGTAACCCGCTTCGTAGTACAGGCCCCCGGTTATTTGGAGAAAATATATCTTAAGTAAGTAAAAGGATATATCACTCCCTAGAAGTTGTCTTGTCTCGCCCGGCTCAATAATGAACTATATGTCCCTAGAGAGTGGTAGAATCCTACAAGCTGGCAGTGGATTTAGTTGTGGTTAACAATGCCAAAATGCTAACTGCACCTAACGTCAACGTTCAAAGACTCCATATTGTTCACACTCTTGGCTAAGCAGATACGTACAAATTTTCCATTCAGGTTATACACTGACATCTAAATGGATTAATCATGTCTATTTTATATTGCTTTTTTAGAGGAAATGGTTAGAAGGTAATTCGTTGAGAAAATTGCTAGTTCACTCATCTGCAGAAGGCTCCCCTTACAGAATGTTTATTCAACTGCAGTTAAAACTGTAGCAATTTTATTTCGAGTGGAATCAGCTGCTGTTTGTGAGCATCAGACAGCAGGAGCTCAGATGCCTAGCATGCCGTAGCATGCACAGTCTATCTGCTATTTGATGCAGAATCTAGCACTTCAATGCACCTGCACAAGCTTGGACCAGCCCAGGCTCATCATGGTGAAAATTTCAAGCTCCAGTGGTTCATTTGGTGAAAAGCTCAGGGATGACTGGCTCATTTTCCATGCCTATGTCATCTATTGCCTACAATTCCTGCATTTTTTTACACTGACACTAAGGTGTCACTCTTCACCCAGGCCACATCTGAGTATTTTTTCGTTCACCTTACCCATCAGTATAAACTCAGTCTATATGGGTAGTGGCACATAAAAGCCATGTCCTTGTCCTTATTTACAACCCCGTTGTGTAAAGTCAAAAGTAATTCCATGACTTAAACTTTTCCTGTCAACACTGATAGGCAGAAATATTCTTGCTTTTGACTGTTTACAAGCCCACCTTCCATGTGGATAATGGCGGTGCAATAATCCTATATGTTGCTTCATAATGTTGTCAGTTTTGGCCCATATCTTCAATGCATTTGATTTTCTAACAGTATTTACATAAAAGCCTCTCTTGACCCAGCTGTAACCCCCAGTCAAAGAATGTGTATGCCCCATACTGTTAGCTGTGTACACAGCTTGCACTATTGAATTGCTGCTTCAAGATGTCAATGAAGCATTGAATACTCCGGACCATGGATTTCAAACTAGTCAAAGACAAGAAAAAAACAGTAAGCCATTGTATATGTAAATGGACATTAGTAAGGTCAATGATGTTCAAATGAACACACTGGAACTGACAACTATAAGCATCCCCATAGATTAAATGTTACTTCTAAGCTGGACCTTCAACAAGGCTAATAATAATGGGCTTCACGTCTTGCAATGTTCATCATCCATGCTGGTGTATTCTGTTACAAAAAGGTGACTTTTGTCTCAGCACCTACCAGCTGTTTAAAAAAAATAAATAAATAAAAAATGTCCAGCATTGTCAGTCGCTGCAGTCAGGTTGCTACACTGTTGTCAATTTTAGGTCATTCATATACTTAAACAGTCACTTGATTACTCTTCTGTTTTGAGCATACAAAGTACATCGGTTGTTACATGTGATCAGGCACGTGGGGGTGGGGGGTGCCTGAGCACATGCCCATTTTGCCTGATGCTAAATCTCTTGGGGAGACCCCTCCCCCCCATCACGATAATTTACTGTTAGCGAAAACATACTAGTCAGTCATGTCCCTTCGTTTGATCATTTGTCCCAGGAAAAGTCTGTGCGGGTCACTGCATGTGATACTGTTCTGGATCCAGGCAGGTTTTGTGCAAGGATGAGGCTAGTGTAGGTCAGAACAGAAAACATGGACGACCCACCTGCGGCTCACCCGACAGGGGTTTATTAAACAAAACAGAAAACACTAAGAACACTACAAAAAGCCAAAAGGACCACGAGGGGTCAAAAACAAAAGGGGATAAACAAAAACTAAATTTACAAAAGAGTCAAGACAGGCAGGCTATCAATGAACCTCAGGAGATAAACTCAAGCGGGTACTTAAATACAAAAACTGAACGGGGTAATGACAAGCAGGAGTGAGACAGACAATTAACCAATCGGTGAGGGTGCAGGACAACGAGCAATCAGAAAAACACACAAGGGCAGGCACAAGAACAGGCTACAGGTGGAACTAATTAACTCAGGGACTGGAAGGGCAAAACTAAGACACTGACAGAAAGAAGGAAACAGAATCTACACTAGTGGAATTACAAACAGGTAAAAAAACACAAGCATGGGCACAAAGCATGAAATCAAAACCAAGTACAAATCACAAGACACAGGAACTAGAAAACTCATACAAATGAAACACTAGTGAACAAAATACAAAAACAGGAGGCAGGATTGAAACACTCAACAGAGGGGTTAACAGATAGCCACACACTCAGCTCATTGAGCCATGCAGCCGACAGGGAGCAGGGGAAACACTACAGACTAGGACAATGGGGAAAAGGACACAGACTGGGACAACAGGAGCTGACCCTGACAGATACATCTGCACTGGCTACAGTTCTTCTTCAGGTCCACGGCTATTGTGTCCTTTATTTGGCATTTTTAGGCACTTTGCACATGAGATACCTGTTGGAGGGAGCATTTCAACCTTTATGGTGGCCTAATTAACTTGTGCTTTAAACACCAGGGTCTTGCAATATAATTTTCTGGTTAAGACGCAAACCCCTGCAAATACACCAGTGGCCATTAGGCATAGTTCACACCTTGCATGCTCCATTTGAAGACACCAGGTTGCTCTATATCAGGGGTCTCCAACTGCAGTCCTGGAGAGCTACTATCCAGTAGGTTTTCTGTCCCACTTGGCTTCTGATGAGCCACACCTGTTCCTGGCATTTACCTGAGAACAGGTGTGGCTCATCAGAAGCCGGGTATAATAGAAAACCTACTGGACGGTAGCTCTCCAGGACCGGAGTTGGAGATCCCTGCTCTATATGAACTAATCCAAGCTCTGGTCGTTTCACTCTTGAAGTATGTATGTAACTAATAGTATTAATATAACTATTGAATGGTGAGTAGAGTTCTAACTTGACATTTAGACTCATTTTAGGTTCACACAGGAAAGAATGTGCTAGAATTGCAGGAAATCCTGCTGGCCAGCTGATGTGCTAATAACCTTTGTTTTTAGACTCCCTAACCTCATTTTCTGCTTAGTTTATATTATAGCAGCAAGGGAAGAATTTTATGTTGTTACACTCTGCCATTTAATTCTGAGTATCACTTGGATAGCCAAATCAGAAACTGTTTTTTAAGCTTTGTGGAAATGCAGTGCAGTTTTTGAATAACTGAGCATGAAAGAGAAGTTTGAGTCAGTTGTGTGTGAGTTTTCCATATATAATGAACTACAGAGGATATGTACCAATATACACCCTAAGGACATTGACATGAAAGAGGTATGAGATGGTATTCTGAACATAATAAGGTCCCTAGAAATTTCTTGTATGTAATGCACAGCCTATTTTAAAATCATTGCCCAATCTCGCCTTCCACCCCTCATTCATGTAGTTGTGTGTCATTGTTACACACTTTTATGAGAGTAATTTACTGGATTTTATTTTCTTGTTTTGTTTAATGTCTTGAGGAGCCATCACCACTTTATGTTTTTTTTTTTTTTTGGTCAATAACTTTTCTCTAATTCATAAATTCTAGTTTTTCATTTATTAAACATTTTATCGAATGAATTCTAGGGGCTCTGATATTGATTTCATTTGGGGCCGATAATCGAAAAATCCATTTCAAACTCACTTTTTTGTACTTCCGTTAAAGGAACATGAGTATAGATAAGCATGGGGCAGTGTGTGGCCTCATGGGCTAAGCCTGTGTGCCTGTAATCAGAAAGTTGCCCATTCAAACCCAGCCTCAGCATGTCTGTGGGTCCTTGAGCAAGGCCCTTAACTCCCAGCTGCCTGGGCACCCCAACAGGTGGCTGCCCTTCATGGACAACTAACTCTACGAAGAGCAAGTTGAAGGAGGCATGCAAACAATTTCCCAATGGGGATCAATAAAGTATCAATTATTAGTGGGCAGTAGTGGTTTAATGTTTAGGGAAACGCACTTGTAATTAAAGGATTGATTGTAGGTTCAAATGCCTGACCACTCCTGAGGTAGCCTGAGCAAAGTACTGCTTCTCAGGTGCTGAATTAGCTGCCCCCTGGTGTGTCCCGATGTCGCATATGGGTTAAATGCAGAGGACATACTGTATGTTGTTGTATGCTGTGGTGTGTCAACAATGATCACTAATTCTAATAATCCTACAGTGAAACCTCCTAATGTATACTTAATTGGCCCTTCCTTTTATTCAATGGTTCATGAGTAATAGGCATGTAACGATGAATCGCGAATCAGTTAAAAATCAACGTGAATGTATGATGATTTAAACCAGCTGATGTGGAAAATGAATCGCTAATTTAGGAGTACTTCACGGTACTTTAACAGAAAAACATTACATTTGATTTCACAACATCAGTTCAATGTCAGATGTCACTGCGTATTGTTTGTTTTTGGTTTTGACAAAATGCGAGATGGCGAGCGAATTTGAAATTGAGGATGCACGGATGGACCGGGTGGTGTGGTGGTGTAGTGGTTAGAGCTGTTGCCTCACAGTAAAAAGGTCCTGGCTTTGGTCCCTGGTCCTTTCTGTGTGGAGTTTGCGTCTCTCCTCATTTTCGCTGGGGGCTCTGGTTTCCTCCTACGGTCTAAAAACATGCAGGGTAGGTTGATTGGTGAGTGTAAATTGGCCCTGTAGTTGTGTGAGTGTGTACGCCCTGTGGTGTGTTGGCGAATGCCTGGGGTTGGTTCCCGTCTGTGCCCATTGTTCCCGTGATCTGGTCCCCCCCCCCCGCAACCCCAGTTGGGATTAAGTGGTTTCAGAAAAGGGATG
>JAODJU010000007.1:23334114-23372191 GCA_026776725.1 Gnathonemus echidnorhynchus | reverse complement strand
AACCCCCCCCCCCCCCCCCCCCCCAAGAATGTGACAATTTAGCAAAATGCGTTGCATCCCATCCTCAGTAAACTGTTAAAAAACAGCCTTTATCAGTGAAGAACTTGTCAGACCTTTCAGATGGTGTAAAAATTAACAAGACTTACTGCCAATTTCTAGAAGATACCTTCTTCAAGCACTGGCACAAGAAGTCAGCAGCTTTCAAAAAGGATATAGGGCTCAATTTTGATGATAAAGCACAAAGCGGAACTAACAGTTATGGGTGTGTCCAAATCCATTTTGCTATTTTGGTGGCAGAAAAAACAGACTTTGTTCCAGTGCAAGGTGGAAAAAAGTTGCCCTAACTCTATTAATTATTCAGAAGTGTGTTTTGGGCATAACAAGCAATAAATCAATAGGAACGACACTCCACCTCACCTTTAAAAGGTAGCAGCGCAGGATCCACTGTAGATTGCTATTACAATGCCACGTGTTCCCAGCAAGTCAGATCGCTTTTCACCTGAGGAAACAAACGTGCTCATGTGCAACGTGAAAAAGCCTACGGGAGCAGCACTGTTCCACCAAAGCCTTTCGAGGTGAAGGCATGGTAAAAGGTAGCAGTGAGCGTGTTCTCTTTTTCTGATATCACCAGATCATCCGCTCAGTGCCGAAAGCGGAGTAATGATGTCAGGAGACGGGGAAAGCAGAAGTTCACTGCTGAACGAGCACAGCGGGTGGGAACGGGGACTTAATTATGCTTGTGTGTTTTTTTATTTTAATTTTGGGTCTGCAGTTCACAAAATATAAATAACAATGCCATCTTTGTTCAAACAAAACACAACATACAGTTTTTAAGGTGTTTTAAAATGTTCAAATAAAAGGCAATAGAGTTGTTACTTTTCTACATCTCACAATTTAGATTTCCCCTTCATTGCCTGACTCAACCCCCATTGTGAAGTACTGGGCCTTACTGGGCAGTGGTGTCCTAATGATTAGGAAAGCATGCTTGTAATCAAAAGATTGCTGGTTTGAATCTCTGACCAGCAAAGTACAAGTGAGGTACCCTTGCATGGTAAGCATGGTACTGCTCCCTCTGCACTGAATTAGTTACCCCAAGCTATGTCATGATGGGTTAAATGCAGAGGAAACATTTTCTTGTTGTGCCATGGTGTGTCAACAATGACAAGTAATCACTTTCACTTATTAAAGTGTGAGATTTCCTAAGATGGCAAGCAGGACACTTCTCAGAGCAGCCACTGCGAGGTGGCCCAAGCTGACATAGAACGGGATCAAACCAAAAACTTGACTGAGTCAACGGACAACAGGTTATAACAGGTTCATGAAGGTCACTGAGAAGAAAGGTGGCTTTACAGGACACTAAACTAGTTTGTTATTCCTTACACATACTGAATAACAAAAACAGTTTCTTATTATTTCTGTTGATGGTGAAGAGAGAAAATCCACTTAGCTTCTGATTGTCTAATAATTGTGCACAATTCAATCAAGTGTTTTTCTTTTATTTTTGTTAGTGAAAGTCTAATGCAGCATTTTCTCTCCCAGTAAAGTTAACTTTTGCTTAAAATGCCCAGGAATAGTACTTTTCTACTAATTTTGCACACAGTCTAACTAACACTAGCCTTCTGTACAATGTGTTGCACATTTAAATTTACTGAGCCATAGTGTAATGTAAGGTTACAGATTATAGGCTTTGCTCAAGGACCAACTGACTTATAATTATTCGACTGAGGCCAGGCTTGAACTAGCGATCATCTGATCAGAGGTACAGTACTGATGCTTAGTCTGCTGAACCACACAATGCTTTGCCACCAACTTAGGCAGTCTCTGCCTAAGTCTCTAACTTAGGCAGCTTAGATCTCAAAACCCACAGCAGCAAAACACAAACAGAATACATGAATGCAACAGAAATGCTACGAGTATGTATGTTTTTGAATAAAATGTTTTAGAATGTGACATCAATGTTTGAGTTAATCCTTATTTATCCTCTGTTAAATTGTTTGGGCGTCGTGGGATTGAATAATTTTAAGCTATGTGCAAGGTCATAATGCATGAACTTTACTATGACTACAAACAGAGGGAAAGGGAGACATTGGGAACACATGTGTGCATCATGGGGAAGCAAGCAGGTGTGAGTCAGCCCCTACTTTCAGCAACCACAATGCTGTGAGTATATCATGATGTTCGACACAGTTTCATGAGTTCAAACATTTAGATATCGAATCCTATTTAAGAGATGCTACTTCAAAGTTTTTTTTTCCCCTCAAAAGTGCGGCCGACTGACCA
The DNA here is from genome assembly GCA_026776725.1 of Gnathonemus echidnorhynchus. Classification (NCBI taxonomy): domain Eukaryota; kingdom Metazoa; phylum Chordata; class Actinopteri; order Osteoglossiformes; family Mormyridae; genus Gnathonemus; species Gnathonemus echidnorhynchus. The sequence continues at coordinate 23,369,911 of JAODJU010000007.1, read as the reverse complement.
GGGACCCTACTGTATATAACCATGAAATTTTATACTCCTGCCTGTTAAACCTCCAAATATCAATATAAAGGAGCCAAGTTCCTTGGGTGCTTTCACACCGCAGGAGCTTTTTTTTTTTTTCCCAAAACCAGAACCTTTTTCTGAAGCCAAGAACTTTTGTTGTGTTCACACTGCATGAACTCAGCATCATCACAGTTCCTTAGAGGCAGTTATCGAGTTGATATAAGAATTATCACGTCGTGTAAATAAAAGGCTGCATTAAATTTTGATTGTGATTGATCCTCCAATAACTCAATCCTCAAATGTATTGGGGTGGTAGAGAAGTTCTGTATGAAATTGTGTGTGAAGTTTAACCTATACGTTTTGCATCTCCTGTGCTTATCTAGCATAAAAGTCCCAGTTCTTGTGCACAAGTGGCCACAAGCTACAAAAACTCCAGGTCAAGACAGCCCAGGAACCCAAAAACAGGGACCAGGTCCTGGAAATTTGGTGTGAAATCACCTCTTGACTTGAGAAGGACTGTTGTTTGGTATGATTTCTTTTGTTTAAAAGGCCCACTAAAGAAGGTCCCCTATGTTGTTGTTGCAATCAATACCCTTAGACAATAATTTTACAAAATGTCACAGCCCAGTCCCTCTTCAGATGATACCAGTGACAATTGTTGTGGTGCAAATGAGTAAGTGATCCTCCAGAGCTCCTGCTGATTCTTGCATTCTGGAGTGAGAGGTTAACTGGTTCCTCCCTTTTTTTCTTTCCACAGGTTGCTGTAACCTTCTCTTCAGTCATAGTACAGTGATTACCATGTTCTACCAACATGCCAACAATGCAATAGCCACCATATGGTAAGAAATTCAAAAATGACGGCTATTGTGAAGTATTTTTCTTCAGTTGATGTCACAGTTGTGTCCTGAAGGGACCCATAGGCAAGAAGCACATATAAATTTACAGGACTGGGAAATGAATGAGATTATTTTTTATGGATTTTTACAGTGTTTCTGTAAATCTATAGGTTTTTTTTCAGAAATTCAGCATGCAATCTTAAAAAAATGCCTCTATTTTTTAACTTAAAAACTGACATCTATTAATATTAAGTCAGTTCTTGGAGTGTTTGTTTTCCTCCTCCTTTGACATTTAGCATTAATAAAAGTTCTCTGCCCCATTTTCATCCTTAATTCAAACCCAAGCATTGCTAGCAGTAATTGTTAACACAAATGAAAGCATATTTCGGGAATAATTATGCCACTTTCCTCACAAATACCATGCATACAATCAGCACCTTGAAACTACTTCAAACATAGGCTTTTATATGAGGTCCTGTGGCTCTTCACTCAAATTGTAATGGCATCACCTTTCTGACCCTATCTATCAGACTTTGCTTTTTACCAGCACTTTCTCAGAAAAGGTTTAGTTGTCATGGCAACATTACTCGACCAAATTTCTAAGACCACCTCTGGAATGGTTTTAAAGGTCCACCAATAAATGTTTGCTCTGATTAAGGGACTAATGCAGCCTGCTGCCTCACCAAATACAATGTCCTTGATGATGGCACCATGGCCCTGATGTTTATTCACGATTCTTGTGTATTGCAATATATGTCATATTGCATGTAGCTCTTACTGTAATGTACAGAGAGGCTAATACCATCACTCTGACATAATCAGCCAAGTACAAATAAAGATTTGTGACCTTTATGTTAACCATTCAAACCCAACAAATGAAGCTTCACATTATGTTTCTTTAAGTGAATCTGCCTGTTTTTCAAGAAAATCCTTATATCTGGGAACCTGTAATATACCCTTATATCAATGTTTAGGTATTGAATAACTCAACAAGTGTTTCATCTGCAATGGGTGGGCACGCCATCCTTGGTTATTCCCTGCCTTGTGCCCTTCACAGTGGCCAAATTGTGATGGCTGGACAACTGGGTCAGAGCACCTCAAAAATGACAGGTCTAGTTGCATGTGGGCACCCAAGGCTCATTGATGCACATGGGGAGCAATGACTATCCTGTCTGGTCCAATCCCACAGGAGAGCTACTGTAACACAAATTGCTGAAAAAGTTAATGCTGACTATGACAGAAAAGTGTCAGAACATACAGTGCATTGCAGCTTGCTGCACATGGGGCTATGCAGTTTGCTGCACATGGGGCTATGTAGTTGCAGACCGGCCAGAATGATCATGCTGACCCCTGCTCATCAACAAAATTGCCTATAATTGATGATGGAGCAATGAAAGAAGGTGGTCTGGTCTGATGAGTCACGTTTTCTGTTACCTTACGTGTACGGTCAAGTGTGTGTGGGTTGTTTACCTGGGGGTAAGATGGCACTGGGAGGCACTACAGAAGGAAGGCAAGTCGGCAGAGGCTATGTGATGCTGTGGGCAATGTTCTACTGGAAAACCTTGGGTTCTGGCTTTCATGTGAACCCCACATACCTAAAAAATGCTGTAGAGTATACCCAAAGTATACCCCTTCATGGCAGCAGTATTGCCTGATAGCGGTGGTCTCTTTCAGCAGTATGATGAGTCCTGCCTCACTGAAAAAAAAATTCAAAAATGCTTTACCATGAAAAGCAGTTGAAGGTGCTGACTTGACCTCCAAATCTGAGCATCTGTGGGATGTGTTGGACAAACAAGTCTTAATCCATGAAGGCCCCACCTTGCAACCTACAAGAATTAAAGGATCTGCTGCTAACGTTGTGGTGCCAGATACTACAGGACACCTTCAGAGATCCTGTAGAGCCCATGCCTCAACGGTAGGCATGTAACGATGAACCGCGAATCAGTTAAAAATCTATGCAAATGTATGATGATTTAAACCGGCTGATGTGAAAAATGAATGACTATTTTAGGAGTACTTCACAGTACTTTACTTAACAGAAAAACTGGTGTAATATTACATTTGATTTCACAACGTCGACATCAGATGTCACTATGTATTCACGTCAATGTCGTACGTTAGTTTTTGGTTTTGACCAAACGCGAGATGGCGAGCGAATTTGAAATTCAGGACACACTCCCCGATCTTAAATCAGCGGTGTGGCAGCATTTTAGCTTTCTGGTAATCACAAATGAAAACGGCGAGAAAAGCAAAGACAACAAAAACTGCATGCAAATATTGTAAAAGACTGATAACATACACAAATAGCATAACGAACATGCTTCAGCATGTCCACGGGCACCACAGTGAACTCTATTCACCACCACCAGAGTGAAGATTATTAAAAGGGCAAACCACACTAAAAAGCTGCACATGCAAGCCTTAGTTTATTTATTTGAAGATTTTATTTATTTATTTTGATTTGGGATTTTTAAAAGCAGTATTTTATTCAATTTCAGTTGCACTATTAAGAAGAGGACAAGTTTTGCACAGTTTAGAAAGATAAATAAAGGAATATTTTTAAATAAATTTGTCTGCAGCTCATTCTGCTAAAAAGATCATGAGAAAATCGTATCATGAACTCAGAATCATGAATCGTATCGAATCGTAGGTTGAGTGTATCGTTACATCCCTAATAAGTAATAAAACTAATAAATAGGTTATTGCAATTTTGTTTTTTGAATAAAATGTACTGGCACTGTGGGTCTATATTCTATATTATAAACATGTCTTTTCATTGTGGTTATATTAATTACCTTCCAAAACTGTAGCAGAAAAACTCAACAGAAACCTGTGTAAACTGCTAAACTTTCATTGCAGTTATTTCCTTTTCTATGAAGCAGGGGCTTAAAAGCATTTCTCTTTCCAAATATCTTTATCAAACAGAGATTGATGTGAGGCATCATATGACTGAAAAATGCTTTTAACTGTTTAAACTGCATGAGGTAATGTACTCAGTGTAACTGCCCCAAAGAGATGGGGCTTTTTATGAATTGAACAAGTCTGGTTACATGGAACCATATGCTTTTATGGAGGATCAAGCAAGTATGCACATGCTACATATTGCATTATATAACATAGTCTTTATATTTCACAAATTAGTAGAGTCCTTAAATATGTGTAAAATGGTTCTGCAGAAATATATAATGGTACAAACCCAGCTGTTTTTCCCCCCAATTTTGTTAGCAGAAAATAGATCCAGCCTAATTTGGATACAATAGGAACCATAGCAATTAAAATAAATGAGATAAATATATTAGCAGGGCATACTTGTACATAGTAACTGTGGAATTAGAATCCTCTCCTTTCATCATGGGCAAGTGATCTGAATCAGCACAAAGGAACCACTGGAGGATCTCCCTTCTTATCAGTGTCTGAGATTTAGTATTATTTAACAGTTCTTCATGTCACAGATAATTACACACACTGTACCCAGTGGCAGGCTGATCTACATAATCCATTTCCCAAATAGCTACACAACTGCTCTGAAGCTCATTTAAGGCAAAGGCTTTCATTCTATCATCTAGGTACACTTCAGATTCTGCAGTGCTTCAAGGGGTGAGACACACAGGGGCATCTCAAAAAGGGTGACCAGATAATCCATGTCAGGGAGGACACTTTGACTTACAGCAGGATTTGTACACTAATTAAAACAACCAGGATTTCATTTAAGCACTGAGTTCTTGCTCTAAGCTGATTGGTCAGTCTCCTACAATCATACATGTGTTAAATAGGTGGATGAGTCAAGCAACTGGATGAGTCTTTCAATTAAGGAATCAAACCAGTCAAAGCACATGAAGAACTGAACTATTTAGCCAAGTGTGGGAGCCTTTCAGTTTTAAAGTAATTTGTAAAAGTTGAAGTGCCCTCCCTGACATGGATTATATGTAGGGATGTAACGATGTATTCATTAACTATTCAGAAATCATTCATAAACATCATGCGTGTATACCTTTACATCCTAACATCCATTAACAGCTGTAATATACACTAATAACAAACATTATATGATAATAACAAACATTATAATTGTATAATCATGTAATGTTTGTTATTAATGTATATTAAAGATGTTAAGGGGTGTTAGGTGTTTGAAGTGTACTTGCATGCTGCTTATGAATGTTCTATGAATACATTACGAAGGTGCACTGAATGTTCTATAAATGCATAATGAATGTATTATGAAGGTGCACTTAATATAAAGCGTTACCAAATAAACTAAGGCTTGCATGTGCAGCATTTTAGTGTGGTTTGCACTTTTAATAATCTTCACTCTTGTGGTGGTGAATAGAGCTCACTGTGGTGCCCGTGGACATGCTGAAGCATGTTCGTTGTGCTATTTGTGTATGTTATCAGTCTTTTTAAATATTTGCATTTGCATTTTTGTTGTCTGTGCTTTTCTCGCCGTTTTCATTTGTGATTACCATAAAGCTAAAATGCTGCCACACCGCCAATTTAAGATCAGGGGGTGTGTCTTCAATTTAAAATTCACTTGCCATCTCGCATTCGTTCAAAACCAAAAACTAAAATACGACATCAACATGAATACGCAGTGACATCTGACGTCGAACTGATGTTGTGAAATCAAATGTAATATTACACCAGATGCTCTTGGGATTTTTCTGTTAAATCGTCATACATTTTCATCGATTTTTAACCGATTCGCGATTCATCTTTACATGCCTAATTATTTGGTCATCCTATCTCAGATAAAAAGACTCAGTCAAGGAGTGGAGCATGGGATTTGAATGATAGTCATGTTTCAGGCCATGGTTACACACACAGCGGACAACTAACATCTTACAAAGCACATAAACAAAGTCGTGAAGCTGTAAGCAGTACATGCTGTAAATTTCAGATATTCAAAAATTTTGTCTTGTTATAATTATTACCAGTTGATTAACAGATGGAAGTGATTTTAAGCAGCAAAATCAAGTGAAAAAGGTGAGTCATATAAGATCTATTAAGTGTGATACTGAGATTCAGATATTATTTGTACCCCCCAACATATTTTGTGTGCAATAGCTGAATCACCAATGAACTAAAACATTATGACCATTGTGTCTAAATTATACAAAAATAAACTTTTAAATTAAAAAAAAAAAAAGTGTAAAATTCATACTGAATAAAATATACATATAAATATGGTCCATGGGCTGTAGTGCTTGGACTTCCACGCCTACAGCAGCATCTCAAGCCTTTCTCCATGCTGATGTTTTTGCTCTGTTGAGGCCAGTGGCCTAATAGAGGCCGAGATAAGTGATGAGAATCAGAATCAGACTCAAATATAGAGTGCAGTGCAAGTGGAACTGAAAGGTGAGTGCACAACAAATTGCAGAAATGCATTTGTAAAACTTCAATAAATGCAAATGTCTTTAACAGCCTAATGTATTTGTAGATACTGGTACTACAAGATATTTTCCTATCTCATAAAAACAGTGTACAGCTGCAGGCTAGTGAGAGTGCTCATGAAAATCCCTGTCCACCATCAAATGGGCACAAAAGCATCGTAACTGGACCTTGGAGCAATCAGTCCCATTTTCTGTTGCATGATGTGCGCAACCGGATATGTGTGAAGTCTGATCCGTAGCTACACAGCCTCATACAGAGCAGAGCACGATGCACCGTGTGTCGTGAGACATTTCTCCTATAACCATAATTAAAATCATTTAAGATTTCTGCCACGGTAACCCTTCCTCCAGTATGTACTCAACAGGAAAGCCATTGCTCACATACTGCATTGAGAAGTCTTGGCCGCCCAACACCCTTTCGGTGGATTGTAGTTTTCTCCTCCTCGGTCCATTCTCAGAAGTTAGTCACCCCACCCCAAGCAACTGGGAGCTCCCCACAAGCCTTGCCGTTAAAGAAATGCTCTGACCCAGTTGTCTGGCCAAAACAATTTGGCTCTTCTCAAAGTCACTCAGGTCTTTACTTTTTCCCCATTTCATTTACTTTCAACACGTCAGTTACGAGTTCAGAATGTTGGCTTTACCATCTAATATATCCCAGACCTTGACATGCGCTTATTTTAAAAAGACGTTATTCGTGTCATGTGTGGGTGGTCATAATGTTTTGTCTCATTGGTATATTTATGCGTGTGAATGTATGTATCTAATCATAAAACTGGTTAACTGCGTCATTTACTCAGTAATAATTTATATTATTAATTTTAAAAATGCTCTGCTGACAGGACATTTTTCTGGTTTGACCTTACGTTCCCTCACTGAAGAAGTCATTATCTGGACTGCTTAATCTGCAGCATTTCACCCAAAATACCACTCCATAATGACAAGTTGTTGGTGACATATTAACCATTAACCATGACTAAAGGGATAATTTCCTTCATTCTGAAGTGTTATGTAAAAAACAAGCCAGATGTCAGATGGAAAATGAGTAAAAGAAAGAGTGCAGAATGGCTTGGGTCTCCACTTTCAGCCCTCGTCACACAGCCAGGGGTGTAGGAACTGAGAAGGGGGGAGGGCTGCCCCCCCAATATTTAATTTGGCTCATTCATCCCCCAAATAAACAGACATTTGAATTTAAATTATTCAGTTGTGTCCCTCCAATATCAAACTCTCTCCTATGCCAATGCACACCGTTTACATCCCTTCATTTCTGATTTGCTTTCCACATGGGCTAATATGGGTGATATCTTCAGCATTTCTGATACAGAAGTCAGGCCTTAGATGGAGGTGTAAAGGTTTTGAAAGTGTAGATGCTTCATTCCAAGTCTGCTGTAACGTTAAGTGACATCAAGTGAAAACATTAAGTGACAACCACCCATCCATGCATCTTCCACCACATATCCAGGCCCAGGTCACGGGGGCAGCAGATGCCCAGCCACCTCCTCCTGCTTCTCCAGGGGAATATCAAGGCGTTCCCAGGCCAGCCGTGAGATATAATCTTTCCAGCATGGGGTCTCCTCCTGCTTGGACATGCCCAAAACACCTCCCCAGGAAGGCAATCAGGAGGCATCCTAGATAGATATCCAAACCAGCTCAGCTGGCTCCTTTCAAGCTGAAGGAGCAGCGGCTCTACTTTGAGTTCCTCCTGGATCTCCAAGTTCCTCACCTTAGGGTTAATTGTCCCTTGCTCGTAAGTGTATTCTCCCATCGACTTAAGTCTGAGGTTTACTCGTGCTTAGGCTAGATATGTGCTTTGGGCGAAGAAACACTAATGCACACTGGGTGCATATTTATTAGGCAAGTACTATTCCTGGAGATCATTTTTAGCAAAAGTTGGGCAGACTTATAAAAATGAATTCAGAAGCTTTCTTGTGCATGGAGTAAATTTATTTAGAGAGAAAATGTTGCATTTGACTTTCACCAACAAAAATAAAAGAAAAACGCTTGATTATTATCAGTGTGCAGAATTATTAGGCAATCAGAAACTAAGTGGATTTTCTCTCTTCACCATCAACAGAAAAAATAATAAGAAACAATTTTTGATATTCAGTATATATAAGGAATAACAAGTTAACAGGCGTTCTATACAGCCCACTTCACCCAGTTGAATCCCCAGTATAGCCAACTTTCTTCTCAATGACCATCATGAGCCTGTTGCCCACTGAACCAATCAGGTTTTTGATTTGACCCTGTCCTATATTAGCTGAGCCAGCTAGGACCACCACCGAGAAGCTGCTCTGAGAATGGTACTGTGTGCTACTTTGGTAAATCTCACACTTTGGTAAGGCCCAGTTCTCAATGGAGTTGAGTCAGGCAATTATGAGGGGCAGGCCATAATTCAATCATGTTTCAAGCCTTTCTAGGTCAATCTATGAAATACTTTGATGCATAGGGAGGGGCATTGTCTTGCAGGAATATCATAGCCTTTTCGAAAACTGCTGACTTCTTCTTGTGCTAATGTTTGAAGAAGGTATCTTCTAGAAATTGGCAGTAGACCTTGTGGTTAATTTCATCACTGATAACTGCAGTCCATGTAATCTCTCCTCCACCACCTTGTTGGTGCTTGAAGAGGATCTCCATCCACTGGCCCATCCATCTGCTCCATCAAGAGTCACTTTCATCTCATCTGTCCCCAAAACCTTCGTACCATCAGTCTTGAGATGTGACCCTGCCCATTCTTAATGTTATACCTTACATGCCTTATTGAGTGGAGGCCATGTTTCAGCGTTTATAACCTTAGGAATGTCACCTAGAACATCTGAAGATTCTGTTCAGATTGCAGTTTTGAAAAATTATTGCATTTGATGCTCAAGAGTTTCTGGAAGTCTCCCCTTTTATTTGACACTTTGGCAGTTTATGTGTCTTATATTCTCTCTACAAGCCTCTTCAGTCCCCTTTGGCTGTTGGCAACAAAACACTTGATTGTACAGTGATCACATTTCAAACGTCTGACAGTTTCAATCGTTTTTCATCGCTCTGCCTGGTACTTTACTATTGTATTTTTTTCCTTCCCTCTGTAAGGTCCTCTTTGGCCCATTTTAATAGTAATAATAGTTTGCTTAATAATTCTGCACACTTTCTGTTTTATCGAAACAGAAAGTATTCAGACCAAATACTGAACATTTTGCTGTTTTTAAACAGTTAATTCTTAACTAGAGATTCATCTGGACTCAAAGTATTGGTCGGTTGAGAAGATACAAGTGAAATACACACTTTAATAATTCTGCACACAGTGTATGTACGTGTCACATGTAAATGACCCTTAAATACATTCTGACACAATTTTCATTATGTCCTCTGGAGAGCTGTATCAAGTTACATGCCTCTAATATTGCAGTGTTCAGAAAGCCCAACACATCACAAAATTAAACTTTTTACAATTATCGTGTATTTAGAAATAAATGTCACAAGCCAAAGTGCATGTTTATAATTCACATAATTATATAAGAATTACATAACACCATAGTATATAGAAATCCACCAATCAGTCATAAAACCACCTGCCTAATATTGTCTAGGTCCCCCCTATGCTGCCAAAACTCCATCCAGGCATGGACTCTACAAGACCTCTGAATGTGCCCAGTTGTATCTGGTGCAAAGATGTTAGCAGCAGATCCTTTAATGCCCATAATGCAATTTGCAACCTCCATGGATCAAACTTGTTTGTCCAGCACATCCCATTGATAATTGGACAAATAATTTTTGAATTATCTTGCTGACAAGAGCAAGTGTCTGAGCTGCCCTTCGACGTTCACTTTGATATCACTATACAGCATTGTTTCAGATTTGCTGCGATTTGTTTAAAAAATTTATCAGAACCAGACCTGCACTCCTACAATGTATCCGCAAATTTTGAAAAAGATATGTCAAATAATTTTTGAGTTATCATGCTAACGGGATCAGACATCTGAAACTACCCTTTTTTTTGCTATCACTATGCAATGCTGCTTCACCTTTGAGGCGATCTGTCTCGGAGTTTGAGCACGTCCAGTTTGTCTCCCCTTTGAATTCTCCCCAGGGTCCAGGAAATACAATTAATGATCCAGTCAATTTTATAAAGGTGTTAATTCTTTATTTATTGTGCCAGATCTAAAACCTTCCATTAATTATGGATTCTTTTAGTTAATGTAAAATCTGTTATTAAGAGAAATCAACTGTAACTTTCTCACGATTTTTTAAAATTACTGTTACCCCTCATATTCATACACTGCACAATCTGCTGATACACAAAGCATGTCACCTGTGAATATTTTATGCCTTAGGACAAGAACAGATCTGTGTAAGGAGAAATAGTACAAGTCTAAGTTTTGGGTCAACAATGGCAAATCATGAATTATTAATTCCAACCCATCCCTACAGAGAAAGTGCCTCATTTAGTTTTAGATGTGCATACCACCTGAACAAATTAATTAACAATAAAGCATGCTTTCTGCAAACTTGTCACAGGCCATTAACCTCCTTACCACTGCCTCTGTGGGATTAGCGTAATGCATAGTTAAGCGGCAACGATCTACAAAATACTCACAACTGGTTTCGTGCCTATAGTTTGATGGTGATACAGCACAAGAGAAAAGGATGTAAACCAATATATAAGGTTCTAAACACTTAGTATGGTGGGAAAACAATATTTGACTGAATATATGACTGAAAAATTAATTCTGATATCCTCAACCTGTGATGAGTTCATAAGACACACTAAACTGGAAGCAGGTTATACAAACATAAGAATATTATTTATGGCTTAATATCCTATCACATATATTTAGCTTGCTAGGCTGCACCTTCTTTACAGATACAGTTCCTAGGGCTATGTAGGTCTTTGATATGCAGTTGGCCGATCTTTTTGTTTTCCTCTTTCCAAGTGACCATTCTGGGTGCTGCAGCACATCCATTACAATTGGGTTTTGTCAAAATAATGACCTTTATCATTCAATGCTCATTAAAAAAATAAGCCTGTGTTCAGCTTTGAAATGACTCTTCCAGTTCTAATTATTCCTCTATTCATTAGAACACACTTCTCTTTCCCAATTAATGCTGGCTTTCAGGACACTTAAACTGCTGTTAAACAGGCTGGGTGTCGTCTTTTCTGTGCTTTCTCCTACTGCTGAACTTGCCTTCACAGTTGTCATCTAAAATGAGGACAGTAAAAAATTCTTTTCCAGAATTTGGAAATGAAATGCTGCCAAAACATTATTATTAACCTATTACTGAGGGGGGATGATGCAGGGTATCAGAGTATTGAGCAGGATTAGCCTGGAAGTAATGAACTAGTCTTCCATATCCTCCACCCACAACCTGCAAGGATTAATAAGTAACAATGTGCAGATCACAAAGACCCTCCCACGTGATTGCTTCACTCTTTCATCACTTCTGAGGCTGATCCTAACAAAATCTTTTCTCATGGAAATTAAGTCGAAAGAACGAATGAAAATCTACCCTGTCAAGTATACTTTGTCTGTAACCTAAATAAACCTCATGACACTCTGAATTTTACACCTTTCAGAGCAGCCAAAAATGTGAATCTTCCAGGCAGAAGTTATTTTTTATTTAGAAAAGGCAGCAGCCTAACCTGCAGCCAGAGAATGTGCTGGAAGCACTTGCACTGAGGGCACTACAGGTGTAGAGCAGTTCCAGTCCACATTTCTGGCTCTGAATGATGTTCCCTGTAGACTTCTGGGGCCCAGAATGAGAGGAATGGTGAGGACTTAGTGGCGGATGTCTGGATGACAGTGGTGTGTAAGAGGAGAGATGTCAGTTTAATGAGGACTAGACCCCAGGTCACGATGTAGCTTGCTCTGAGCGATGGAGCCCCAGCGCAGTCCAGTGCTCTCCTTTCTGTGACTCCCACTTTGTCCTGGAGCGTTGGCTCCTGTTTATGCTCATTTGCCCTTGAAACCCTGCATGACCATTAATTATGTCATTCCAGTCAGACAGAGAAAGGTACAGGGTTGCCTCACAGCTTTTCGCCTAATTAACATCCTCGACTTCAAAGCGAGAGAAATATGAAATAATCATGCAGGACTCTTTTGTCACAGCTGCAGCGCATTACATTAACAGCATTTAGCAAGGAATGCTCAGAAGAGGGCATAGATGAGGGCTCCTGAGTATTCGTTAAGAGGAGCAAAAATAGAGACAGAGTATGAATAGTAGATAGCATTGCAATTAGCGGAAAGGGCTTATAACCTAAATGTCTGCTGGTTTTTTCTCTTAGGATAGACCTTAATATTCCTTCTGTGGGCAAGGACAACAAGCAGTGCTATCGCTAAATGCAAAACCTTTGTAAACACAGGAAGCCACATAACCGCCTGACCCTGTGTTTCAATACATGTGTTGTGGCAACAACTAGTTAGTGAAGGAGCTCTTGTAGGTGTACTGACCCCTGCCAGACACACAGTGGTGCCCCATGGTGCAGCTTCACTGATTGCGTAGGCGACGAGTTGCCTGCTGCAGTCCTTCCTATTGATTCATAACACAAGGTTTTTAATGAGAACAGCTCCGTCGGGGGAAAAGGCTTCCCTGCCAACTCTAACCGCAGCAAACCGTGTTTGCATTTTGTCTGTCTGCAGGTGCCATCTCCAAGGAATATTCAGGCAATAAAACTGGGGAACCAAACATATTCACCTGTCAGCATTTGTAACTCTTCTATCCATGAGGAAACATTTTCTAGGACGACAAATGGCCTATATAAATATACATACTTTTGATGGATACATATGATATCTAGTCATTGCCAACTTTGCAAGGACAGGAGCAACACTTTTGCATTTTGCTTCCTAGTCTAAATTAAATGCCGCTATTTCTTTCTCTTTTAGCAAACAATAGTTTTATTCTCATAGTATTTAAGTAGCTTTTCCTATACATTTTTTACTAATGCATTAGTCTGGCATTGTGAAGTTAAAAGACAAAATCCCATAAATAACACAGGTTATGAAAATCAACAAAGATACTTATTTGTGTTTCCCCTATCTTTAAAAGAACCACACATTCAAATACTTAATTGATACCATATTTAATGTAATTAATGGGCAAGTAATGGTCAAATCTGTTACTCTTCCATGACGAGCTCATAGCTACAAGGCAATTAATTAGTCAGCAGTTAATTACTGTTGACCTACGATCATTTAGGACGAGTGAAAAATATGAAGCTGACTCTGTGGTTCATAAGGGGGTGGCAGGTTTGTAGGTGTATTTAGGTTGCTTTTCTTCCTTTTATAAAATCCCAATTTCCATTTAACATGACATATGAACTGGTTTGCCACCCTTATGATCTTTCAGAGAAATACGTCCTTGGTAATTTATCTAATAATTCCATCCTGAATGGTGCTTCAAAGTAATGAGAAAAATGATACAGAGGTGAGAAAGGCTGGACATGTGCTAGAAGTCAGTGCATATGACCAGGCCACATGTGTCAGCAGCTACCTTGAAGTAGCGAGTTAGCCTGTTGCTGTGAGCCCTCTGCAGATGTTCTTCGCCGGTGCTGTAATGTCAGGAGCTGCTCATGACGGTGGAAGAGTCCTGTTAAAAAGCCCCAGAGCTCATAAGATACCAGCCAATTAAGATGACTTTCTCCATGGAGGTGTGGACTGCCAGCTGAAGGACCTGCATTTGATATGCACTGGCTGGTTTGCTTCCTCAGTCCTCTCCACTAAACACCTGAACACGAGACAGAGAAGAAAACATGACCAAATTCAGCGGTAAGCCCAGCATGGTATCTGATAATTGATAGGATCAGCAAAACAAGAATTCGAAATAATGAGGGAGACATGCAATGGAAGATTAGAACAGACACCCACAAAAGTTAATAATAAATAGTTAATTTTGCCTCTGGCTTGCTCTCTGGGGGCATTGGGCAGAGATAATGTAAAACGCTTTGAGACAATGTAATATTGTGTTCATGAGCTACACAAATAAATTAAATTAAATTATTTGAATTAAATAAATAAATAGTTTTCCTTACTGTTGCTGCTTTAGAGTGACATGGTACTGAAAATAGTACAACTGTATGTAGGAATTTATTAGAAAAATTATTTTATGTAATTGAAGTTGTCATAGAATAGAAACTTTCTTGTTTGAAAGTTTCATAGTGCAGTTTTTGGATCAGTGTAGGTGGTCTCTCTATTCTCTTGTTTTACCAGACTTATTTTCAGCCATTATGTTATAATAGGTCAATAAACAATAGTAACTGATTGTTAGACAATAACATTTTAATAAGTTTCTGGGTCACTATATGCCTGTCCATTGTTTTCATTCTCTGCCCATACAAATGTATTCATTGCTAGTCATCTCATCATTAAAAGTGCTGTGTTTGTGGAGGCATCTGTGTCATATAAACACACACAAAAAAGAACCACAAAGAGAAGACAAGCCTATTGTTTTTCTCTGGCTTGATGAGTTCCATTTAAAAGGAATTAAAATCACTGAGTATTTCTTTCTTTACCACTTATTTCTTTCCTAAAAGAAAAATAAAGATGAGCATAGCTTCCAGGCATCAGTAACTGGAGTAAAATTAGAAAGGGGACATGTCAACATAGGAAGTATGGGAGAGTATATCTAGGAAATGAGCATCGCTCGCCTCTGGGCCTTCAGTTTGATCTGTGAGACCCCAGGCATAGTGAGTCTGGAATCTTGCATTGGATCTGCAGCCAACAAAGGCCTTTGTTTGCACTGATTTGCAAATTTGAACAGTTTTGAATCAATCTTTATCTCTGGCAGTCATATTAGAGACTTCGCTCCTGAGGGACCAGTGGAAGACATTTTAACATGGCTGATGAGCGACTGTGCCCTTATCTGCCTGCCTCGAGCGAGATGCCACATACTCTATGGGAACATGAAATTAAACACATACATAAATAAACACTTGTTTTTTTTTTATTCCCAGCCTCCCTGATATGCTGCAGTCCTCTTGTTATTCATTTGCTTGAGAAGCAACGTTGCTCGTGTGATTAATTTGAACACTTCCCTTTCATAAAGAGTATTGCTTTTGGACAAAGTGGCTGCAGAAAAAGGTCGGGTAGCCCATGAATAAAAATATGCTGAGCATGCTGAGAATCCTTGACATGGACAGAGTTTTGGTACAACTTTAAAACACCCTAGAAGTAGAGAATATCCCGCGTGTTGGATATTGTAAGTACAAAATACTTCTAGATATTAGATATGGTAAGATTCACCAATTAGCAGTGCACAGGCCTAAAAGTTCATAATGCGATTGTTCTGATTAAAAATTTGGGATGAACTCAGGATGCATTGTTTCTAACATCTTTGCATCGGTAAAATCGTCAAGTTTTTCGTAAGGTGGTGTGTCCAGTGATGCATTAAATCGTGTCCCGTTAAATGACATTCTCTTGAATCAAATCGCATTGATTTGCACTGCATCGCAATAGGGGTGAATCATATTGTATCATATAAGTAGTTGCTTCTTATGTATGCTTAAGTATTGGATCATTGGCAATGCATAGAGATGTGTATCGCATCAGCCTCAGTGATGGAGATGCACATACAGTACCTACTATATATATTTTATTTATTTTAGTAAAAGTTATTCAAGTACTAGAAACTCACCTTGTACAGCAAATCTGGCTATTCTTTTTTAAGGACAACATATATTTTTTAGTTCAAGGGCAATTAACTTCTCCTTTTTAACAAGACGTATGAGCTCTCAGCGCTGACCAGGAACCATGGGAAGTACAAACTGCAGCCTCAAATGCTTCATGGAAACCTGACTGAGAGCCAAAACCCAACACTCTGCGGATGCAATAGATGGCATTAACATTATTCATGCCGACAGAAGCAAAACTGAAAGCGGAAAAATGACTAACCTTTTTATTTGTCACTTGCAAAAGTACAAGCTCAGGTACTTTTGAATTCTTCTCTGCGCCTACCACATCTCGCTCTTCATGAGACAAACAGACACATATGCAGGTGAGAGGAAGCTTAGAGGTCAGCCAAGAAGGGGGGAGGCGGACTTGCAATTTTTGTAAATGAGAAATGGTGCATCCCTGGACATATTACAATAAGGAGAGGTTTGCAACCCGAATGTAGAGTTTCTTGCTGTGGCCACAGGAGTGTTCGCACGCCATTCTGTTGGCGGGATATGTAGCCTGTCGCAGACGCTGCAATAGCCATGGAGAAAATAAATTCTATGCTTAGAAAACTGACCAATATCCACACCACTGCTGTTATTGCCATTTCTAGTGATTCCAACCATGTTTCACTCTCTACCACCCTCACAAACTTTTATCAATTTGTTGACTGCACCAATAGGGGAAACAGGCAGGTCAATCACTACACATTACCAACAGGATGGTACCAACAGGATGGTAAGGATGTGGTGAAGGAGGCTGAGGAGGCTCTACTGGACAGCTTAGAGAAGACAGACTGGGACATGCTCTGTGACCCATACGGGGGGGCACTGTATCACTGTATCACTGTATCACTCACTGCATCCACTTCTGTGTGGACAACACAGTCCCCACAAAGACAGCGTGTTGATTTCCCAAAAATAAGCTGTGGATCGCAAAGGTTCTTCTTAAGAAGAAAAGGGCCTTCAGGTCTGGAGATAAGGAGGAGATCAAGCAGGGGCAGGCGGAACTGATGATTCAACTCTTCCAGGGGAAAAACCTTTACATGTTTGGTCCTCAGAGAGATACCTGTAGCTACTGACCCTTTCCACCAAAGTATTGTAAAATCTTGAGGGGTATGTACTACCTCTGTTGCTCCTTCCTGAAGTCCATAACCATCTCCTTGGTCTTAGAGTCGTTCAGGTCCAAGCTGTTAGCCTGGCACCACAAAGATAGCTCCTCCACCTCATCTATGGTGTTGAACATCTATGGTGTTGAAAGCAGAATTGTAGTTAATAAACAGCAGCCTCGCATAGTTTCTCTTCATGAGGACCAGGTGGAAAAGGATGGAGTGAAGAGATAGCATTGTCCATGCATGTGTTGGATTGATAGGAAGACTGAAGAGGGTCTAATGAGCTGAGCAGAAATGAAAAGATTAAGTCTTTGATGCCCTTCTCAAAGCACTTCATTACAACAGAGGTCAGCAAAATAGGACAATAATCTTTTAGGCAGGCTGGATTGTTCTTCTTGGGTACATGCACATTTTTGGATATCTTGAAGTATGTTTGGAAAACAGACTCAGTCAGGGACTCAGCGGGGGTAGTTGGTCTGCACAGGACTTCAGGACATGCCCTGGGATGCCCCGAGGCCGGCTGCCTTCCTTCCATTCATGCATTTCACAGACCTCCTCTCAGCGTGCTGTCAGTAGGTGGTCCATCCCAGTTACTGCACACATTTCTGTAGTAACTATCATTACAGCATATTCAGAACAAGGAAGTCTCCTGTATCTTAATCAAACGTTAGCATTTTAAAAGATACCTTATACATATAAATGAATCAAAAATATCCGAGGCCATATAAAATGTAAAAATGACACGTTGAAAAATACCAATCAGAAAACCACCATCAATCCAAGCATCAACTAAGCACTCTACAATCCCAGAAATTTTATTTTTTTATTTTGTGGGCCAAACCAACTCTTTCATGAAAGCATGAAGAAGGTATACCATTCCAGGCTTTTCAAAGCCCCAAGTATGACACACACATATTTATGTGAATATTTCAGTATGGGCTGTCAGTATTTAATTTTAAAACTTTTTCAAATCTGTATTACAAGCCTTCAAAATTCTCTTTTTTTTATGATAATGTACATTTGGTATGAATTCTAGTGTACATTCGTACAGGTCATTAATAATATTGCAAGGCAGTTTCTACATGAGATTTTTCTCACTACAAAGCATGCATGTGAATAAGCTGACAAATAAGTCTTTACTAGCTGGCCCTGTGGAGTCAAACTGCGCCCACCTGCGAAGTCAGCCATCACCAGCAATCCCCAGGTTCACCTTAAAGTCCTGAAAAAACAGTGGGAGCCAGAATTATCACTGCGGTCAATGAGTCACAACCCCCAATTTCCTCGGCGCACCCTGTCCTCAGCTGTAGCTGGGAATCAGGTCAGGCCAGGCGACAATAAACAATATAAGATAGGTGCTCAATAGGAGTGTAACGGTACCTGTATTCGTACCGAATATTTTCAGTACCGATCTTTTGGTTCAGTACGCATATGTCCTGAATGAATGCAGTAAATGCTGAAACTTTGTGTGTTTTTGTGTTTCTCCCAAGCAACATTCGTAAAGGGGTGGATGAAGCCGCATCAGTACACATCTCCACATAGCTATGATGAACACAGATAAACCAGTATTTCTATTAAGGTACAGTTAATTTAATCTAAATGTGCATCTTAATGGATATTTATTTTATTTTTATTTACTTGAGAGAATATTTATTTTTATTTACTTTTAAGTAATTTCACCTGGAAAGACACACAGGACTGGTCTAGGCCCTTTTGGGTGGTGAATGTTTGTGCACTGCTGCGTTCTGGCTGCAGCCAGGTCAATAGAAATGACACTGCAACTTCTCCAGCGTCTTTTTCAATGTGCCCACTTTCCCACCTGCAGCTAACTCCTAACTCAAGCCAGTACTGAGTCATTCTCCTGCTCTACATGCAGCTGATGGTGGTCAATGGCCCCGATCCCTCACCGCTGATGGTCGCCTGTGCTCTCACTGCCATAGCCCATCACTGTTCATGCTCTTTAGTGTGGTGGGCAGCAGTAATATGAGGCAAGATCCAGGAAGCTGCGGAGTTCTGTGGGGGTTTGTGGGGTGAGCCAGTCGTTAACCGCTACGACCATTCCTGGGTCTGCTGCCATGCCCTCAACGCTTCACCACGTGGCCCAGGAACTCTGTCATGTGTTGCAGAAGGAGCAATTTCATGGGTTAAGGGGAAGGTCTGCCTGATGAACAGAAGTGAAAATGGTGAGCAGGTTTTCTTTTAGTGCCATATCTAAGTTGGCATCACTGGCAACAGGTCATGAGGGGGACAACACACTGGTTCACTGGGAGGTGGACTAAGACTCTCAAAAGTGTCTGGGTTCTTGCACAGGCCGAACAGCATTACCCAGAAATGCCATAGCCCAGGTCAATTCAACCTGCCACTAGCCACTACAGAAGTCCAAGGAGCTTAATCACACTGAGTTGGCGATATTGTCTAGTGCATTATTAATCCAGGCCAGTGAGTCTGCAGGAGGATCGGCGGGGCATCTCCAGTCGCAATATAATGTTGGACAAGTGTGACTCCACTCATCACCCCTGGCTGCGCCAACGTCCAGGTGTCTGTCCAGTTCCATCCTCAATTGGCATCACTCTCCCACCATCAGGCATATGCAAATATGCTTGTATAGCTTGTAGACAGACTGTACCATCTCTTGGGAGGATTCCACTGTCACACCATAATTTGTACACTGCATTAGAGGGGTTCATTGGATGTCATGGGCCAACGGGACAGTTGGGAGTGCAGTGGTCCCTTTAGCTACAGTCTGCCACCGCGTTTGTTGGTTCTGCGCCCAGCTACTATCTTGCTGGAGGGTAACCACACCAGTGTCGAGGTGGAGAGCAGCCATGGACACATCAGTGCACATCAGTGCACGTATAACAAGTCCAATCCAATAATGCAGGGGTCACAGATATCAGCTAATAACACTCCCTGCACTATAGTCTGCCCCACCAGTGTGATGCCAAGTGGCCTTCTCCCCTTGGTCAGCGTATACATGCCAGTGATAGACACAAGCTGGGCCCCCCTCACCTCCCACCCTGGCCAGCCCAGGTGGTGAGTGTATGGCAGCACATGCCAGAAGATGGGGGCGATGGGGGCCCCCATTTCCACTGATAATGGAAATTTCAGGCATAATTACAGGTATAATTTCTGCACATTAAAAAGTAGCTTGAATAAATTAATTTGAAATAAATTAACTGAAATGAAACTGAACTTAAAGATAGCTCAAGTGCAGTAGCATACAATAACATTTAATAGTATGTACATTGGGCAGTTATATCTATTATATTCATTTTAATTAATTTAAATGAATTAAATTAACTTCATTAAAATAAATTATATTAATTTATTTCCATACAAAATGGGACGTCACTTGCTGCTGCAAAAGGATACATTAAAACATTAAAAATAACCTTGAAACTAGGGCTTAACGATATTGGAAACATTCACTTTGTGATATTTGAAATCTTTGTGATGAATATCACAATATTCATAAAACAAGAAAGAAACTGAAAATTATCCCACAATAAACTATCACAAAAAAAACTTGCTATTATCTAACAATAGAATCTGTCTTTGCAGGGAAAAGCAAGTCAGTATTTCACATTTTGGTTAAGTCTCCGAAAGGTCGGTACTGGTACACTGACAATTCTCACTGACAATTACTGTAAGAATAGATTTCACAGAACAGAAATTCTAAGACCAATTTAGCAACTACCATGACAACCGAAGCGTAATTATAAAAAAGCAGCAGCATAATCAGATCCTCTTACATTTTTTGTCATAAGTCGTGCCAATAGACACAAAGCAGTGTGAAGAAGTCACTTGCTTTTGCTCAATATTGCCTCTAGGGAATCCAAAATATTTGTATACAGCAATAGATGAATGTCTTCTGGTGATCAGTTCTTGTTCACCTCACTCATTTTTGCAAAATTTCTCACAAATGCACCACACTATGAGTGAGCAAGGACAAAAATGTTCATGATTGGCTCGAAGACCACATTCAGAGCTGGTACACAAACAGTGGAGATACTGTACAGTTCATGACAACTAAACCACAAACATAAGAGAATGGATAAATCACAACTAATTCAAATTGTCCACATTGATGACTTAGGGATAATTGTCCATTGAGGCACAGCATTGGGTGCCTTCCACAGTGCAATCCACGTAAAGGCCACGCTTTTGACCCAGCCAGCCTGCTTGATGATATAGGGGTGAGGGCTCATTAGTGGGAAATGACTCCTTCATGGCACTAGCAGCTGCAGAGAACTCTGATGGCTACGTTGAGTAGTGTCGAGGGGGGGTGGGATGGAACAATTTCATGTGAAATTCCAGACTTGACCACAGTGGTGCCAAGGGTGAGGCCTCCACCGTGGCTCAGTGTGGGTGGCTTGCACAGGCTGTGCTTCATCTCCACTGATTGCTCCGTTGTTGCAGGTGCAACTTTGCAGTGGGTGGCATGGTGTGGTTGGCAGTTAGTGCATTGTTGCTGGTGGAGATAGGAGCTACTCTCTCTGCTTCTATCAGAGCATCCCCAGCTGGACATGTTGGCACAGTCACTCAGGTAGCAGTGCCTTGACAAAGGCACAGAGAACTAGCACCTGCTGCAGTGCTGGGAAAGTACAAATAACCCCGCAATGGATATATGCACTGGTGCGCAGCCAGTGTGCCTGAAGTTTCACCATCCTGTCTTCTCTGACGATTGCAGGTTAAAGCACTGCTCCAATGCCACAACAGGGGCAGCGTGGGCCTCCTGTTCCTTTGGGGACAAGCTGAGAAGGTCCTGGAGCACATCTCCGTCAAAGTGCCAGCACCAGGTGGACCGCCGTCTCTGCATTGCTCCACTCATTATGCCATGCCATGAGATGCTCTTGAGTAGGGTAGGGGGTCCAGGGGCTTCTTCCTACCATAGTGAGGTCCCCCCCCCCTCCACCTTGTTCTACTTTCTACTTGATGCTGGAAGCACAGCAGACAAAACTTCCATAGATCCATAGGGTTGCCCTGAAAAGGCAAAATGCTTGGTTCCCCTCTGGGCTACAACCATTTCCTGTCTCCCAGGGCATCTTACGGTCTTCATCTGTTGAAAGCTTAAGATTAAGTTCATTTCAATTTCATTTGACTTGCAAACCTACTTCTGACACCAATGAGATGAGCTTTTATGTCATTAATAAGAAATGAATCACTTCAAGATGGAGAAACATCACACTCCATGATAAAACACAGACAAAACACTCTTTACAACATATCGGCATAAATACACGCACATCTGTTTACAATATCGACACACACATGCTGCTTTACAGCATACTGCAAAGCATGCTGGTAAACCTAACATATAAATCTTTGCTACTTTTGTGCCAACAAGGTAGAAATGCAATAGGTCTCAGAGATGTTAACTGACTTTCCTAACCAGAGCTAAAGACAGAGTACCCGCACAACATAAGAAACATGTTACTAACTGGATTTGTTGCTACTGGATGGCCAGCTCCAATGCAAGGTATACAGGAAGTAGACTGAAGCAAAAAAAACAAGATAACTACAAGAAACATGAAACAAGATGCAGGGGCCTGTATCATTAAGCTGGATTTCTTGCTTAGCTGGATAATTTTGAGGCTAAGTAGCAGGAATGCTGGCTTACCACTTTCACAATGCTTGGTTACTTCTTAGTGGGATACATCACCACAGTAATTCATGCTATGGAGCAAAACTGCAGGTTAGCTTTCAGGCTCAAAGATCTCAAACAGTGTTTGGACTAATCAAAGACAAGAAGTCAGTAGATAACCGGATGCAACAAATTGGCTTTCCCAAGCTCTTGAAATGGCTTGTCCATGACACTCCTCTGACCGCAGTAAAATTAGCTGTATATTCAATACTCAGTCTTCCAGCTGTAATATCACTCAGAAAGCAAGCCAGGCAGTTTTTAATCACAGACCTTTGATCTCTGCAGGCAGAGATGCACATTGATCATTATTTGCGTTGTCGCCATTTGTGCTAATCTTGTTAATTCCTATTAAAAGAGGTGTTCACTGCTGTAGCAAGATATTGTTTCAACATTTTGAATTGATAGCAATTCTTGCACACTCCTTTACTATTCTAGATTACTTTAAAGGGAATTGTAAATAATATTTGAATGTTCGCATGTGCACATTGTGTTCAATAACTGTTGTTCTCTTATAGTCATTGGTGGTGAATGGACACAGTACAACTGTGAATATAAATAAAAAGATTAAGAATAATTACAAAAACCACAAAGCACATGATTGGAAATTTAGACAATTATTGGCATGTTCTTAACCACAGTCAAACTGCACCTATGCATTTTTGCTGTCAGTGATTGGTTGCCTTTCTAGCTTTGGCAGCAGCCATGGTAGTGTTTTTTGTTTTTTTGCCATTATCATACTTTTAAATATCTCATAATTTACCATAATAATTCTCTGATCCGCTGCAGTGAAATACATATTCCTGTTACAATCCATGCTTTTGTGATTGGCTGATTGTTGCACACGGCATGCTTTTATACGTTGATAGTCAGCATTGTGATGCCGCTTATTTCAGAATGCATTTGTTTGGTTTTGTTAAGATGAAAATTATGTTCTAACCCTGACTTTGTTAAACCAGTTTCATGTTACAGGCCCCTGTATGCACAGCACACGAACTGCACAATTCAAGCTAACAAAAACATAGAAACAAAGCTGCTAAAACTTAAAAAAGCCTGACCAAAACTGGGAGATAAAATTCCATCTATACCTGGCCCCCAAAACAAAGTAAACAATTAGCAATGATAACAACTGAGCACTGAGAAATGTTCACTGTTCAATCTAAGACAGAGAAACAGCTACTACTGGCTCAGACCAGGATCACATGGACCTTGCTCAGTTATTTGATTACAGTGCATTACAGGTTTGATAACAGGTGCAAATAATATTATTAAATGCAAAGCTGTATAATAGTAACTTTGTATCCAAAAGCTAATTATATAGAGCCACTAAAGTGCCATGAAAAAAATGTTGCTGCACGATCCAATGCAGGAGGACAAATGGTCCTTTAAGCTGTTTAATCAACATTCTGTCTGAAGTGGTCATTTGTCAGGCTGCCATGAGAAGCACAAGCAGCTTTGCAGTTGCTATATTAAGACAGAGGTAATTCCATCAATAAGCCAGGATGAAGAAGACACTAGCACTGATAGCATCACGAGTTCTGAGTGGGGGAGTGACGGTCTTAGCATCCCTGGAAAAGGGAAATAATGGTAGGAAGAAATGCTAAGCAGAGCTTTTAGATCAGATGCTTTTTAATCAGCAATACTGGGAGTTAGAGAAGATGACATCATTTTGCCAGGATTGCCTAATTAATATCAATAGAGCATGAATGCAGTGGTCGAAATGTTCTTCCATATTACATTAAAAAGATTGGACAGGTCATAGGAAAGACAGGACTTATAAACCTTCAGTCTGATCTAATTCTCACTGATGCAGTTTGAAAAGATGCTTATCTCTTTGTGTGGTGATCATCCCTCTCTTGCTAACAGGAATTGTCAATCGATTAGTGTGCAGTCTGACTGAATCTGAAAGTAAAGATAAATAAGAGGCCCTCATCAGCTGAAAAAAAGCATTTTAATGGTGTTTTAAGGGTTTTAGGCTGTCACCTGCCTGTATACTTCAAAGTTTTCTCAAGCTACAGCAGCGCAGGAGCATGATGTGCATGATCAGTGTCTCAGGACCATTGCATTTCAGAAGACGTACCTACCTGCCTGGAATTCTGGCTGCCTTATGTTGTTACACTGCCTTTTTATAATGATGTTACCTTTGTATATAATTTATATTGATTGCTATGTGTAATTATTTATATAAATATTTTTATCCTCTTAAAATTTCTTGTTCTCTTGATAGAGTTTGGTAGTACACTATAATAATATTGAGGTAAGACTGATTCTACCATAAAATTGCAAGCAGTCAGCGTTCTACTAAATACACACCCAGCATGCATCAGTACACCAATGCAGTACAATAGGCTGAGGGCAAAGCAATGGAAAACTGTTAAAATACAATGCAGGAGGCTTGTTTCTCCAGTGGATCCAAATATATTATGGACATTAGATAAATAAGGAAATAGGTATATATCACACTCGAATGGAGCTCATTTGCAAGGTAATTTGATACTGGCTAAAAGTGCCTGAGATGGCTATGGATCATTAATTCTGCTGATACAATGGGATAATGAGTGTAACCTTGTGCTGCCTCAACTACAATCTGCTGCTTGTTGCATATTAATCTTGGGAGGGAAAACAGAGGCAGATGATGATCTAGTGCAGCGTGAGCTCCAAGCAGTAGGCAAGTATATTCTCTCAGAAAATTTCAACCTCCTCTAGGTATTTATATATTGATTTCTCAGGGTTTCATTGGGGCAAAGGGATACATTTGTTGTTAATCTATAAAACTAAAAAAAAACCTTTAATGTGAAATATTCCTGTTGACTCAACACATAAGAATGTAGATATGTCATTATAATGTCTTCTTCGTGTGTCTCTGAGGATTTCCTGTAATTGCCAATGGATATAGCAGTAAAATGACTGTTCCTGTCACATGTCCCCATCCTGTGACCCTCACCCACATATGCATTTATAACATGGAATGTATTTAGCCAATATTTTACTTTTATTAATTTAACTCATATTTTATTCATAACTTCGTATTCATAACTGCATGTACTCCAGTGCTTAGCCTGAGCATGACTGATATTCCCTAACTAACAAAACAAAAACTTGACAGATGCACACATGTGACAGTCAGGTTAACTTACCCTTACTCAACATTTTTATGGGCCACATAAATCACCTACTGCAACAGCTCACCCCGTACCCCTCAATTTTTTTTTTCTTTTAAATAGAACAATTGGGCATATATAGAAAATGGCAGATGGGATTTACTGTAACAAATTGCTATGTATATTATTACATATGCAAATCATTACACATTTTAAATGCCAGGAAAGCAATATGGTATATACGCATCTGCCTTATGTCATTAAATATCAGACAGAATGCCACACGAGGGGGCATGTCGCTGTGGTGAGAATTAATTGACCTTGAAAATCAGACCTGGAAAAAAGGTTACCCTGGAAAAGGTCATGATTTATGCAGAAACGTCCACCTGATGTGAGTAATTTCTACACTGGGGGCTGTGCAGTGATGGGATGCAAGTCAAAGGCATGTGGGCAAAAACGAAAGCTAATTTTTTGGTTTCCACGTAGAAAACATATTTGTGTAAGTATTAATGGGGCCACAAATGCAGGATCTCATATTTTCAGAGACTACAGTTCAGATACTCTGTTTTATATGCTGAGATAGTAGAAAATAAGTAATCCCTATATTTTTATTCTCTAGGTTGGTAGAATATTGTAGTTTTGATGGCAATCATATAGGATCCTACATATTGGTTTTCCCAAAGGTAAGAAACTTATTTCTTTAAGTACAGGGCAAAAAAGGTCAGTTTGTTATGGAGAACTCACTGTCCATGGAGCAACATTTCATCAGATTTTGTTTTGAATTTCACTTTAAATTAGAGAGTAATGAGTCAAAGTGTGTTTTTATTAATACAGTATAACATTGCAGTAACTTAAAAGAAACTCTGGGTTTACACTGTGAATCAATGTGAATGTATAATATACTAAAATCAATCACTTCTTTGCATTAGTGTTTACCAAAGCCAATATAAATCCAGCATGATTTGCTTTACTCTCTCAGTGATGGGTCCTATAGGAAACCTTGAAGTTTACGTCACAAAAGTACACCTGACATAGATATCCTTTGAATGATATATTGTATCAAAACCCACCATGCTGATAAATGAAGATTGTTATTTCATTGTCCTTGCGCTTCTTTTCAGAAAAATACACTTTTTTAAAGGAAAATACAGTTTTTGATGCTGAAATAACAGGTCAAATGTTTGCTTTTGAACCAAAAAGGGAAGTTGCTGTTTGCGAGAACTAGTATAATTATTTATCTGTTTATGATGTGCTGTGTGAAGTGATAGAAAGAAATAAATGATAAACTTGTTTGATCCTCTCCTCTCTAAAATGCATATGCAGCAGTTTTCCTAAATACCTGTCGTCATAAATAAAATCTGCTCTTTTTGGGTCAGTATCCCTTAATTTCCTCTCTTATGATTAATAAATTGCTTGTTGTCCTGTTGGAATTCTACATATGTGCTGGAGTTAAAGATTGATAACATGTCATAGTAATCCTTTGTTATTTTTCTAGATTTGGCATACAGCTTGTTTCAAAAAACTGTATCTTAGGTTTTTCTAAGCTGATGGCTACTTTTGTCCCATATTATAAAACTGCCAAAAGTATGTAATCCATTGTTTTACTTTCACAACATTAATTCTAAAGCCGGGTTTCTAAACTTGGTTCCCAGAGAATGGTCTAACAATATTATATAAACCTCTCTGGGCCTAGATAGCTGTAAACATTATAACTCTAAAGCATCATAACTTCATTTACTCCATTCTAATATTTAAAAATGTTGAGGGTGGCCATCAGTCCAATGAAGACTGGCAAGGCGCCACCAGGAAAGTTAAAGAGAATGTGTGTGCAAGCAGCCACTCCCCACACACTAAGTTTAATACCTTCCATTTAAACCCAATTAAACTGTTTAATATTTGTAATTTTGGGAACTAAAGTACTGACTTTTTGACAAATATAAAAGTTATCTTAATCTGGTCTGTTATATATAACTGATTATTATTTAAAAGTATGTTTCTGGTCATCCATTCATTCATTCATTTGTGTATGAGCAATGGAAGAACTAATGCTAAGTTGCTTTTTAAAAATACATATATATATTTTTAAATTGTGTTTTTGTCATATTGTGCCACCCAACATGGTATGATGAAGAAAAACAATTAATAAAAGGGTTTTTAGAATTCAGCTTCAAATAGCAAATCATCCATTGATGAAACCTTCAGGACAACTGCTGTGAATGCAAAATTCAAAATGAGTTCTTTCAGCATTACATGTTGAATTTTATTATGAAATGATGTATGCTATGTGGATCATTGTCGGACCTAGAATATCCTTTTAGGAAATTAAGCTTGATTACCAGACACATCGATTCATTCATCTTTATGCCTTATTGATATGAATACTGCTAGCACACATTTTTACATCACAATTAACTCAATAGATATTTGTTAGTAGTAATCTATGAGCTGTCCTATATTTCTCTAAACAGTAATACTCCACTGTTTACATACAATGGTATGTGTCAATAACAACACCCCTTCCATTGCGCCTAGAGCAGATTACAGAATAACATCTGCATATTAATGTCTTCCACAGATATTTTAGACAAGATGTCCAAGCATGCACACAGATGCAAAAATTGTTTTGCATTGTATATGTTACAGTGGTTAACACTGTCGCCTCCCACGTCTGGGACCCGGGTTCGATTCTCTGCTAGGATTCCAA
Source organism: Gnathonemus echidnorhynchus (assembly GCA_026776725.1). NCBI lineage: Eukaryota > Metazoa > Chordata > Actinopteri > Osteoglossiformes > Mormyridae > Gnathonemus > Gnathonemus echidnorhynchus. The sequence goes on along the minus strand of JAODJU010000007.1, from coordinate 23,341,496 downwards.
GTGAGTGGAGTTTGCATATTCTCTCCATGTTGTTGTGGGGTTTCCTCCAGGTACTCCAGTTTCCCTCCCCCAGTCCCAAAACATGCTAGGGCTGATTGGTACTTCTAAATTGCCCATAGTTGTGTGTGTGTGGGGGGGGGAGGGGCTGCAATGGGTTGGTGTCCCATCCTGGGTAGTTCCCTGCTTTGTGCCTGTAGCCTCTGGGATAGGCTCTGGACCCCCCCATGACCATGGATAGAACAAGTGGTTTCAGAAAATGGATGGATGTTACTTATTAATAAAGGATATTGGCTGAGGTGTGGAAAAAAGATCAGAATTTCAATTAACAGCCCACAGGCCTGATATCCCCCGATAACAGATTAATCTTGTGTTGGTTTGCACACTTCTGGTGCCCCCAGATTCCAGGGTTTTAATGAAAAGAACAGGAAAGAGAGACCTGCAAAGAATCCCGTTCCTCTTTGCCCTTCTAAATTCTGGAATATTTTTAAATTGGATAACACTGGAATCTAGCTTCAGAAATTTGTGGCAGCAAGTTCAAAATCATGCTCATAAGATGACTGATGCCTCAAGAGTACATCAGCTGACGAAGCAAATATTCTGCTTGAGCTGAACAAAGCAGGTAACATAGTCTTGTGAATAAATTTGCACGTGAGGAATAGTTATAGTATACATTATTTACAACATGCTTTGTTAGTGTTCCATAATTGCAACAGAGACAGAAATTTAATTGTAATCAACACGATTTATTTCAAGTTCATAACCAATACATCAATCTATATAACTTGATATAACTCAATACTTTCGTATATCTGCCTCATTAGGAATTTGATTAAAATTGAAAATGAGAATAGCTCAGAAGGTAACCACAGAAGATAAATCACTGATACTGTATTGTTTGAGGAATATCAGGGGTAGGTGCTGCACACTTCCTCAAACCAGCTACCCACATCTAAGGGTAAGTGGCCACAGAGAGCTGCATGAGATTCCACTGGTTACAGGCCTTTAAAGTTAACCACAGCTTTTGTTAAATAGACAAAATGTTGCGCACTAGCTCTCAGGAACAGAGCAGTGCCAATGTTAATACAGTCTTACTGTCACCTACTAAAGCCAGCATAGTAACACAGGCAAACAAACCGTATAGTCTATTGTTTCCCAAGAAGTACTGCAAAGCTTTGGTTGGATCAATGCCATTTTCTCCTCTATAGTCACTAACTTAGAGAGTAATGAGCCATTAGCTTTTTTTAAATGGCTCACACTTCAAAGGGCTGTATTGTACATAGTTGACGTAGTATGAATTGTATGCATTGTGATGTTATTGACATTTATTAAAGGATTGAGTTATGTTTTTTCTGTACTTTAAAAAAGGTTACAGAAATATTTACACTCCCATAGTTTCTTAAACCACACATGTTTGGTAATGCAGGACTTCTAGAGCCAGAGCAAGCTATGCAGGGAATACTAAATACTTGCTGCATGATGCATTGGGACCGTGTGAGATAATTGTCCATGTGCAATCTGGAGGTATAGGGGGAAATAGAAAACAATCGATTTCCATTGATTGTAGAGAGCATTTGATTCATGCAAAAATCTTCCATAATCATGTTCTAGGGGCTGTAATTGTGCATAATAGTTACAGTTACCATGGGAATTTAGATTAACACAAAACTATTTAGCAGAAGAAGATGTACAGTAATGGAACTCCCCTTTTCTGCTGATAATAGTCTCTGTCAAAGAATTACGTGTGAACCTGACAAGTGTAAAGGTTGAAGTCTTTTAATTTCCGGTCCTGACAGTAAAATCCGGATTGAATTTTAACCAAGATAGTGAACAGGCAAAAAACACTTTATTTTACGTATTAGCAATGCAAAGATGTCATGTCAAATATTCTTAGATGAATTAGACTAATTATGATGGTATACATTTTACATTGCATAATGAATGCATTGGAATTGTTTTTCAAAGATTTTAGCATAAAACAACTAAGGGGTGTCACCTATGTACTTTTAATTGCTGATTTTTATTGATTTTAATGCACTTATTAAAACTTTACAGAATGGTGCAAAGTACTGTAAATCTGTTTTGCCAGAGTTTACAGGCTGTAATATGTTTGGACAGGTGCCAGTTTTGAAAAAGCGGAAAGAAGAAGAGGAGAAATGCATAAAAAATAAAGTAATGCAGATATTTCTTCTCTTTTTGAGTGTAATACGTGTATTATGCATATAATGAAATAGACTAGTATAACGCTAGTATGTTTGTTGGCCAATAGGGTAATAATATAACTCAGTTCAGTTTAATTTTTTTATATACTACAATTTGTTTTTATTTGTCTTTGTTACTTTTTGACATTTATGAATCTTATTTTGTATATATTTGTATATTTATGCAGTTTAAATATATATAATTATTTATTTGTATTGTTCCAAATATCTTAATAAAAATGACCAACACTCGGAATCCTAGCAGAGAATCGAACCCAGGTCCCAGAGGTGGGAGGCGACAGTGTTAACCACTGTAACATATACAATGCAAAACAATTTTTGCATCTGTGTACATGCTTGGACATCTTGTCTAAAATTAAAAAGTATATGGTACACAAATCAAATATTCTGAATCAGATTGTGATATTCAAAATAAATATTTAAAGCTAGGAATAATAATTATGGGTGTATAAATTATGTTCAGTTGCAACAGAAAGTACCACATTGTATTATAACAAGACGTGTTACGTGTTCCAGCTTGGAAGCCACATCACTGATGGATTATGGCTACGGATGGGGAGTGGCACGTCACATAAAGTGTGGTGGAGTGAGCTGGGGGCTGAATGTCCTCCAGGATAGCGCCCCCTGAAGTGGATGGGCAGAATTGCGCATAATATAGTCCAGTTTTGAAAACATCCTCTTCTCTGCCTCTGCCTCCAGTGGGTCCAGGGTCAGATCTGTGATGGAGCTGGCCTTCCTGATGAGTTTGTTCAGGCATTTAGCATCATCAGAACTGATGACACTTCCCCAGCACCTCACAGCATCGAAAAGCAAGCTGGCCTCTGTGGGCTGATAAAACATACACAGCAGCTTGCCACATGGCTTCAGAAAGTAGAGTCTGCTCTTGTCTTTGGTGGACAGTGCTGCAGTGTTACCCACCCAGTCCAGTTTGCTGTTCAGGTGTTCACTCAGGTAGCTGTAGGCCTGCACCATCCCTACTTCCTCCCTGTGGATGGTAACTGGTCTCAGGGGCTCCCTATTATGCTGGAAGTCCATCACCAGCTCCGTTGTCTTGCTGATGTTGAGCTGCAGGTTGGTCTCCCTGCACCACAAGACGAAGTCCCTTACTAGTCCTCTGTACTCTGACTCATCTCCGTTGCTGATATATCCTACAACAGAGGAGTCATCTGATAAATTCTGTAGATGGTACAAGCTGGTGTTTTACTGGACGTTCGAAGTATAGAAGGTAAACAGGATGTTTCCCTAAGGTCCCCCAGTTTTATTCACCACCATATCTGACATACAGTTCCAGGGGTTCACAAACTGCCATCTGTTACTTAGGTAGTTCATGATCCAGGAGACTGTGGGGGCATCAGGCTGCCTGTCCTGAGTTTTTTCTCCAAACAGAGAGGTTGGATGGTATATGTTTGTCTGGGGAAGTCAAGGAATATGATCCTGATTGTGGTGTTGGCTTTGTCAATGGGGGCTCTGTGGAACAAGTAGATAAGAGCATCATCTACACCTTTGTGTGGCTGGTAGAGAAGCTGCAGGGGATCCAGGTGTTCTGTTGCAAGGGGTCAAAGCTGTTGCAGTGTCAGCCTTTCAAAGGTCTTCATCATATGTGAAGTGGGAGCAAGTGGTCTGAAGTCCATAAGAGACCTGTAACATCCTTAATTTAGAATGAGAACCAAACAGGATGTCTTCCAGAGCACCTTCTGCAGACTCAGAAAGAGGCAAAACAGGCATGGTAGGACCTGGCAGAGCTGTCCTCAGCACCTTGGGCCTGATTCCTTCAGTTTCCCGAGATGGTCAGCAGATACAGACAGACTAGAAAGTGGATTGGGGGTGGAGACATTGGGCTTGTGCCTTATTTCCACCAATGTGGTGCCAGAGCCAATGCCGGGCTTTTTACCTATCTGGAACTGGTTCCCATTGCAAGAAAAATGGTCCTGAGCCAGAAAAAATGGCTCTAGCACAGCACCACAGAAAAGCTGGTCTCAGAATTTGGAACTGTGATGTCAGGAAAAGTGGGATGGGCTTTGTTATAATGGGTGTGAGTGCCACTGGTCTGTAGTGGTTTAGACTGCTGATGTTAGACTGTTTGGGCACTGGTATGATGATGGCCAATTTCAGACAAGTAGGTACCAGGAACAGGCTGAAAATGTCTGTAAACACCCCAGCCAATTGGTGGGCACAGTCTTTGAGTACCCTGTCTTACATGTCATCAAGCCCTGCTGCCATTTTAACATGAAGTGTGGTTGTGTTGTGTGGCTCTTTTACCTCAAAGCGACTGAAGTAGTGGTTTATCTCCTTTGCTAGCAAGACATTACTGTCTGTGGGTGGGTTTTTATTGGTCCTGTTATTTGTTAGGTGTTTGATGCCCTGCCACACTTGTGTCGGGTCCTCGTTGGTGAAGTGATCTTCAATCCTTTTCCTATATGCAGCCTTGGCTCTTTTGATACCTCTCTTCAGGTTTCTTCTGGCAATGCTGTACTGTTCCTTTTCCCTGGATCTGAAGGCTGAATTTTGTTCCTTCAGTAGATTCTAGACTTCTTTTGTCATCCATGGTTTTCTGTTTGGGAAAACCCAGATGCATTTGTCAGTGCTAACATATTTAATGCAGGATCTTGATGTAGCAGAAAACAGTTGAGGTGCATTCGTCCACATCTTGGTTTGAGAACAGGTCCCAGTTGGTGCGTTGGAAGCAGTCCTGCAGCTGTAAAGATGCTCCTTCAGGCTAGGACTTGACAATTATTTTGTAGGTTTTCACTCTCTTAATAAGAGGGCAGTAGGCTGGGGTTTAAAAGAGTGGTAGGTGATCTGCTTGTCCAAAATGACACAGTCCAGCGTGTTTTCCTCTCTGGTTACACATTTAATGTGTTGGTCGAATTTGGGGAGCACAGACTTCAAATCAACATGACTAAAATCTCCAACAACAATGAGGGCCACATTGGCATTCTCTGTTGTTTGTTTATAGCGGTTACTATGTAGCCTAGTGCTGATTTAGCATTAGTGATTGGTGGAAAATATACAACAGTCACAATCAAAACAGAAACCCCCCAGGGCAGGTAGAATGGTCAGCACTTTAATGTTAGACACTGCAGATCAGATGAACAGTGTTTGTCTATGATAGCAGTGTTTGGGCACCAGTGTTTGTTTATATAAATGCACAGTCTGGCTCTTATTGGAGTTGTTGTTGCAGTCACTGCGGTGGGTTATGTGTCCTGTTAGTTTAATGGCTGTGTCCAGGACTTTCAATTTGAGCCAAGTTTCTGTAATTATCATTACACAGCTGTCCTGAATTTGTGTGCGCAATGATAAGCTTAACTTTAGCTTATCTATTTTGTTGGGAAACAACCTGGTGTTGGCGATGAAGAGACTGGGAACCGGTGGTTTGTGGGGTCTTCCTTAGCCTCGCTTGCATTCTGGCCTGGCATCCTCACTTCTGCTTCCTTTCTCTTCACTGTCTTTGTCACCTTCCGCTATGGTATTGTGATCTATGTAGCCCCCCGGTGCTCTTGCTATCTCTGCTGGTATCTCCTGGGAGAGCTGAAAAGTGCTTGTGATGGGAATTTTGTTTGTTATTTCTATGCGAATCAGGTCTTCTTTACTGCAGTTAATGGTCGGCACCCTATTGTTAGAAAAACAGCAGCATTTATTTGAAAAACAGCTCTGAACCACTGCATCTGTACATGCCACCACCTTCGTGAGACAGAGCGCAATAAGTCTCTGACAACTATGAGACTTAAAGGCTGATTTTTTCGATTTGTATAAAAACTTAAAATCTGAAACAGAAAAAAAATCCAAAAAAAAAGGAATTCATACAAACCTTTACTTTTTTAAACCTTTACACACTTCCGCCTACATAACATTTCTGTTCCAGTCTTTTTTGAAACCAGTGGAAAGGCTGGCAAGTTCTCAAAAATCACCAAGCAAGAACCAGCACTGGCACCCGCAACAACTCTGTGTTGATGGAAACGAAGTACTGGTGTCTTTGTTGTAGAAGCCACAGGGATATGTGAAGGTTATAGAGGGGGGAGTGTCAGTGAGGAGCCAGAAATCGCCCCCAGCCAGCACACTGAGGCTGGTGGCTTCAGAACATTACTGATATCTTTCTGGATGGCTAGATAAACACCACTTCAGTTCTCAAGCCTCTCCTCAGGCCCCCCCGTCATTCCATGTAATCCTTAACTTTCACCACTAGTTCACTAATTAACTTAATTAACTCTGATAAAGATCTACTGTGCAAGATCAGCTCTGAGGCACAGAATCTCTTTTAGCACTTGTGCAAATGTTAGAGCAAAAAAGAGTAGGAGCTCCATCAGCATGTCCGAAAGTGCTGAGGTAACAGGAAAGATCAGTCCAGACAGCTACTGCACTGTTTATCTTGATCAAGAACACATGGCTATGCATAGAAACTAGATGGTGACTAGCTGAAATCATATAAAGGTTATTATCCTACTGGTAGTGCACTGGAAGAATAACTTTAAATACTTTCAAATCAGAAAAAACTAGAAAGGGGGGCTGTCGGAAATGACAGCATTGTATTCCGCAGACGGCTCTGTCAGCAGCTCTGCCCATCTGTTCCATACGTGTCCCACACTCACCAACTTGTACAATTTCTGGATGCGTTCTGGATGTGAAAAGTAATATATGTTTTATTGACCAAAATACTCTGAGTCCTTTTTGACACATGTAGGACTGAATCTATACTCGTTCATTTATTGCACATTCCACTTGTATGACAATTTGCAGCATCCTTCCCTACCAATTAGGTGGTTACTTGTATTCCTTTTTGTATATATTCATATCTATATCTGAAAATGTCATTTATACTGTTTATACACTGCCCGGCAAAAAAAAAAAGAAAATCACCATTTGAATTTTTTGTCGGCCCACCTTAAGCTTTGATTATGGGGCACATTTGTCATGCCATTGTTTCCACAGGCTTGTGCAACATCTCACCCTTTATTTTCATCCAGATTTGCATTCATTTCTCACCGAGATCCTGTCTGAAGTTGAACCACTCCATAAAGCCTCCTTCAGCACATCCCAAAGACCTTCAGTGGGGTTAAGGTCACAACTCTGTGGTGACCAAGTCATGTGAGAAAATGATTCCTCATGCTCCCTGAACCACTCTTTGACAATTCGAACCCAATGAATCTTGGCATTCTTGTCCTGGAA
>JAODJU010000007.1:23319180-23334014 GCA_026776725.1 Gnathonemus echidnorhynchus | reverse complement strand
ATAAGTATTTTAAATACAACATTGATTAAGTAATTAGTAATTAGTTACTTTTTTAAAGTAACTTACCCAACACTGCAGTCATGTGCCGCATAATAATGTTTCAATTAATAACAGACCACATATAGTCAGTCCTACTACAATGCTTCATATCACACCGTGAATCTGTTCTAATGCAGTTGATATGTTAGTACCCAAGATATACCCAAGTACATGGGGAATATCTTATTATTCCTGCTTTTACTATGTATTAGTGTTATTTTAAGTTTTTATGTGTTGTTTAGTATTATTTGGTAGGTTATTTTTTGCATCTGACAATGATTTCTCAATGAGTTCTCAATTTGCTATTTCAAGCCCTCAAATAAATTTTTATTTTATATTTTGGTTATTTGTGTTCTTGCCTAAAAAACATCACTGCAAAGCCAGAAACTAGATGATTTGAGTAAATACTATGGATTTTACAGTATGAAATGTATTCACCCAAATCTTTGTAATCATGCATAATATGTCATCAAATCTAACTTATTCATATTCTGCTAGACCTGGCACTTGTCCAAACAAAGCTTCAACTAATTCTATGAAATTATGTGTTACAGTTGAGATGGATTTAGGGATATCCACTATCAAACAACAAAGCACAAGTTACTTTTATTAACAATAAAACAGCTCTCAGACAACTTCACAAACCGTAGTTAACTCTCCAGACTCTAAGGGTGTGTTTGTACTTAACTATTCTTGCGTTCTCACATACCCGTTTGACATCACCTTCCATTGCTGAAATACAGTTCTAATACTAAAGAACAACAGTATGGAAGAGGGCAGAAATCCATGGATGTCGTTCTTGCCCCACTTCAAATATCAAGGATGCATTGGTTGCATCCTTGCTAACAAGAACAATTCCATGATTCATTGCACCCCAAGTTCATTCTTGGGAGACAAGTTAGCAAAACCATTCTTCCCAAGACCACAAGTACGATCTTTGCATTCTTAGTACTTCTTGCATTCACACCATGTAAGTTACCATAATATCTCTATAAGGTATCTTACTGTAATATGTTATTTGAGTGGTTACCCATAGATGACATTTTCCCTTTTTTTAGTTTTACCAAAACATGCATCATTACATATAATTATAGAAATTTATAACATAACCACACTTTAAAACTAAAGGCAACAATAATCACCTTGCAAGTCCATCCATTACAAACCCTGCCAGACCTGATAAATACTAGTCCCTGTTTATACATTATACACCGAGTGTGGATAATGTTTTTCCATGGTTGTCCCACACACAAGGATATAATCGATAAAGACTACAGTACCATGCCCTCCAGGCCCTGCACTCCATAGACATAAATACGTAGACGCCTCATTGCATACCGGAACGTAGGTCAGCGTCGCTGCCATATTGGATGGGTCTTCCAGGTCTTTTTTGTATAATTTGTATATAATTGTATATTATTTATTTTTGGTCCATTGACTTTCGATTATAATGTCATGATTTTGAAGGTGAGGAAAGTCATGCAGTTGTTGTAAAGTCCCCTTGTACATATTGTGAGAGAGTGAGTAAAAGTGAGAGAAATAAACTCAATCAACAATGAAGCTGTTTATTAAAATATTTATTAATATGTTTATTAATATGCTATACTAGAGTATATTATGTATTGTGTATACTGTACGTGTGTCTGTATATATACATATACATATATATACATATATATACACATATACATATATATACATATACATATATACATGCATATTCATTGAGTTAGTTATGAATATTTTAATTGTGCATGCACCTCCTTTCTCAACAGAAATTAAGGCTCTGGAAGCGAAGCGGGTACCCACAAAAGATGGGGGCCACACTGATACGTCGGCTCCTGTAGACAGTGGCAGTCAATGAGTCATCTACATATTTATGGCTATACTGCACTCTCTGACATTTTCCATTGGAAGTCTCTGGGACACTTGAAATTCCAAAAGAATCAGAATCAGGTGAGTTTAGCCAAGCATGTTTGCACATACGGGGAATTTGTTTCCAATTGTCAATGGCTCTCAGGAACCACTGTTCCCAATCCAGTTGTTTGGTGAACATTTGATTTGTCAAATGCAAAGTTAGCAGGTGGGCACCGTCAGCCCCACCCACGTTGAGGGATCCTCCAGGTATGCCCTGTGAGCTCTCCCAGAATTCCAGTGAGGGAATAGCTTCTTCCAGTACCTTGTCCACTGGGAGGGTTACGATCTGGAGCAGTGTAGTTGCATCCCTGCCAGGGACATTTTGGAGCAGTCACTCACTGGGGACTTTCATTGGGTATACCTCATTCATCGTGCTCCCCAGCCCTGGGGCTATCTGCCCAAGCAATGTTCTCAGGCACCAGGAGTCGCCTGGTGGGGGGGGGGGGGGGGGTGTGAGGGACTGTGAGACTGGCTTCAAATTCCACACCGCTGCTATGACCCACACCTGGTCTCTCTTATATGAATTCTAGTTGTAGTTCATCACCGGTCTCATTTAACCGGTCTAGCCAGTTTAGTCTTTGTGACAATTCAGAACATTTATCTCTCCTACCTTCTTTTGCGTGGTTTTGCTCACCTGATCTGCATGATACCCGATCCCCAGAGCATGAATGCCTCCACTCTTTTGGAATGAGTGTGACTTTTGCTTCCCCAGTGACGGCTGGTGGTCATTCAGACAGGGGATTGAGGGGAAGCACGTACAAACTTTCCTAACCTACTAACGTATGAACCTTACTGAATAATCAAGATTCAAGAAACACTATATTTCAATTTTATATATATTTATATACAGTAGGATATGTACAAATGAAAATCCAAAAAATGACTGAAAATCGGCACTTGAAATGCTCAGATGTTGAAGTATAATTTCAAAACGCTGTCAATCAAAAAGTGGTGCAGCCACTTTGACCGTTCCTCCAATCATCATGCAGCAGCGTCCTGCCCCGCCCACGGCCCCGTTCACTCCCAGAGACACCGAGCCTCCCTAGATATGACGTTTTGAAGCATTTGTCAAATAAACGTCTAGCTTTGTTGCCCTGAGATCAAAGCATATTCTGAATCCCCATTTACTCCCATAGATGCTGAGCTTCCCAGGAAATGATGTTTTGAAGCATTTGTTTAGTTCTGCTACACTGAAAACAGAAGAGCCATTGTCCAGTTGTTCAATATTGTCAAGTCCAGTAGAGCTGCACTTTCTTTGGTTTTATTGGATTGTGCTGCCAAAGGAATGTAATGAATGTGAAACAAAATCATGTTAGAGGAGCTGCGAGAAAGTATTGCCGATTCTGAACAAACTAGCCATGAAGTCAAATGTAAATACAACAGTACATACTTGACAAAATGTTTCATGACATTTTAGAGGACGAGAAGCTTCCCTTGTAGTCTTACAACAGTTGCCACTGTGCTGTCCCCTTGTCTGCACATGCGTTTGCCTTACCCTGCACTGCCTTCATAGATTTTCTGGAGTATTTGACCCCTGCTTCCAGTTTGGACTATGACTTTGGATTTCCGTTCTGGTTCTTGGTTCCAGTGAGGTCCCGTTCCAATGGCAGCTGCAGCCTCTATTTTCGCTTTTTGCTGCCCTCTGTCACTGCAGTTCCAGTTGTGGGGTGATTTGGAGTCTATCATGGGGAAGGTTTTCAGGTGTCGATTTTCATCTATATAATGTTTTCGTGAAGTGGTAATAAAATCCAACAAAGATTGTATAGATTAAGCAGAATCATAAAAAGAAACAGGTGTCTTGTTTAGGATACAGCTCTAATCATCTCATCCTCAGTTCCAATTTTGCTGCTCTGTGTTGTTGTAGTTGCAATTTTGGATCTCATGAATTATACATTTTTAGGTGTCGATTGTAATCCATATATTGTTTTTGTCTAGTGATGATAAGATCCATCAGAGGTCACATAGAGTAAACGGAGTAAATAACGACAAATTAATCTTGTCTGCGGCAGCAGCGGTGCTAAAACCATATGTATTTCCCCAAGTCCAGGGAATACAACAACTTCATCTGTATCTCCTTGCAAATAAAGTTTGTTATTGTCCCAGTTGCTAACTGTAAAGATAAACAATTTAACTAAGACCAATAAAATTAATACAACTCAAAAAAGGTACAGTGGGATATAAAAAGTGTTAAAATTCCAGGTTTTTGTGGCCAAGGTGAAGAATTTCAAAACATTTCCCCCATTTAATGTGACATATAACCTGTATAATTCAATAGCAAAACAAGCAAATCTGTTAGAGGGAAAAATATAAAAAAATAAAAATGTACAATAAGCTGGTCGCATAAGAGTGCACACCCTTAAACTGATACCTTAAAGGGGTTGAAGCACCTTTTGATTTAATTATACCATTCAGTCTTTTTGGGTAGGAGTCTATCAGCATGCCACATTTTGACTTTTGGCAATATTTACCCACTCTTCCTTGCAAATCTGTCAGATTGCAAGGGCATCTCTTGTGCACAGCCCTGTTCAGGTCACCCCACAGATTTTCATTGGATTTAGGTCTGGGCTCTGGCTGGGCCTTTCCAAAACTATAATTTTCTTTGTGTCTCATTTTTTTATATAACAAAAACCTGGCATTTTAACAGGGATGTGTACACTTTTTATATCCATTATAAGATAAGTGCTGCCACGGCACAAATCTTTCAATGATGCATTGCTGCCTAAATAGGGAAGGGTTATAGATGTAATGGCCGCAGAATGCACTTAACTATAGTGCCTCATATGAAACATATTCTTCAGCTATCGTTTTCCTGAGACGCAAGAATTTGTGTTGCACTACTCATATTAGAAAACTGCCTAAATAAAACAGCTCAAGCACAGATGCTGACAAAAATCAATGTACTGGCTACTGTTGTATTTGTAACTGGCTTCATTAACCAATCACAGAACATCCCAGAGTTGCTACTAGGTAACCTGTATTGCATAAAGAAAAGGCATGGTTTACGTGGTATCAATGAAGTACACACGTCGTCCTGAAGGTCAGGTTTGAGGTGTCTTGTAGTCACAAATTCGGAAACTTGGGTAATACACACTATTAGAAATCTTCACACTTGTCACACGGATTCACAAGGTATAGTGTCAGAGTGAGTACAGGAATGTGGAAAGTATTTCAGTGCTCAATGACGAGCCAGCGGCAAATATCCATGTTCTGCTATCTTTTCTTTGAAATATTGTTACAGTGGGGTTATCAGCACTTCACACTCCACAGGAAGCTCAGAGAAAGGATGAGGACATGTGAGAGCATTTTTAAAAGCTCTTTACTTTACTTATATGGCCCTCTTTCAAACTTACATGGAAAAGAGAGTCAGGCAGTAGTCATACTGCTTTAACGTGTCTTGTGGCCAAAAAACAGAACTTTCTGGTTTCTGTATTGAACATTTAAAAGCACAATTGAAAATCTAATGGAATATCTACACTATACATTTAATGTTTAGAGGGAGAAGAGAGTTCTGAAGACCTTTCTGCATGTTATTCCTGATAATCGAAAATATAAAGTGACAAGAATACAAATAGGAATAATTGTTGTGGTAGAGTGGTGGGTCCCTATGGAAGGTCAGGGAAAAGGCATATTCTGTTTCATTTTAAATCATCTGGGAATCATCAGATCTTATAGATCCATATGTCTTGACTGCATCTAGAAAGACCCTTTGACCTTTCGTCCCTCCCCAACAGCAGAAAGATGCAGTCTGAAAAAAAAAGAAAGCAAAATTGAAATTTAAAAGTGGAGCGCACATAGAAGGTAAAACTTTATGGAGCGAGTCCCGGCATGGCTGTTCCTATTTCATGCCAGTAAGTTTTTGCTGCTCCATTGACCTTGTGTACTGTTGGATTTGTATTCCTGTGAATCAGAGGCCTTGCTGGCTGTCTCTACAAACATGCTACATTAACTTTCCCCCACATTCCTGTCCATTGTCATCCAAGGCCAGTTATGTTTGGCCACCCGTTCCATTGAGTGCTGAACTTCACATACATTATTAAACAGTCCCTCACACACCACCAGGTGTCCTCCTCTGCATCTTGATTGACTTGCATGCTAAGTCCAGTATTGAGTGTCAACCTTTGACTCCCTATGCAGTAGATATCAACCAATCCCATATTCAGAGGCTCCTTCTCTCCTTTTCTTCCTTCAGGTATTTCACAGGCGGTGCTGTCAGTTGTGCAACTCCATCACGCAGTCTAATTGAAGGATGATATTAAATGATAAAGCAGTTCATTAAGCATGGCCTTGAGAGCAGTGACTACCCGATTAGCATATTCAGCCACACCTATGGTCCATCAGAGGGCCATTTTTAATCCCGTGCTACTTGGAAGTGGACAGGCCTAACTACTTGTCCTACAGGCAACTATGACTCTTTTCACCTTCACGCTCCACAAAGCCATAACCTGGCTTTTTTCTGGAGTCAGTCCCAGTGAGTGGAGTTTTTCACTGGGGATGGTCTTCTTGTACCCAGCCTGTCTTGGTTCCATCCTCTTTTTTAAACAAGATTACAGGCAGGAACGTGACTCTACAAAGACACGTAGAGAAACAAATGCAGTCCGACTGTGGAATGTTAGATTCTAAACAGTGAAGCTGACTGTGGACAGAAAGAAACAGGAAAAGAGGAAACTAGTGAAAATCATTAGTAGTGCTTCTCTGTTAACATATATAGGTAAATTTATTATAACCAGAGGACCTGGAGCATAGCCCAGGCAGCATAAGGCGCAAGGCTGGGGCACACTCTGAATGGTATGCTTATCCCTTACACACGCACAGTCATGTAGACAACTTGGAGACAACAATTAGCTGAAATGCATGTCTTTAGAAAGCTGCGCACTGAGCGGAGGCGGGCTTCAAGCGCTCAGTGCAGGAGGTGTGAAGCAACAGAGCCACCCACCCGAAATAGCACAGCCGTACGACAAAAAAGTGGTCTTCATGTACTGCATGGATAAAATAATCACAGCTATTTTGAAAGCTTTGAAAGATGTTTACCTGAAAATGTTTATCATCCTCATGTGATAGTTACCTCTCTGGAAAGATCACAAGAGGCAGATTGCAAAGCTGTAAAATAGGTCGTCGAAAAATCTGTCGGCATTACATTGATGTCCCCACACAGGCTTGCAGTTCCCATATTCCCACTCGACATGCTAAGTAATAAACAGGCTTGCAGCAGAACATCCCAGTGAGAGAGTGTCTCATAAATTAGCTGCAAATTGTTCAAGTAGGTCAGCGTTTCACATCTAGTCCCCTTATAGGGGTGAAACTTTGTAATTATACCCCTCCCCCCCCACCTGAGCACCTGTGGAAACCTGTTTTTGGTAATATTTGGCTAGATGTTTTTATACTGTATGTGTCTGTTAGCAACCATGTCTCTATACTCAAACTGCTATAATTTGAACAATGTCAATAAACTAAATCATTAAGGGGAAAAGAGAATATACTATCAGAGTAGAAATCTAGATCTCACTGAAAAAGCAACCCAAAACTGCAGAAAACTGCCCAACAAATCAACATGAAAGAAGTTTCTCTTTTTATACTTTGTCCCTGCCCTGAAACAAAAGTAGGGCAAACTTTAGCCCAGCTGTTCCTGTTACAGTAACTGCAAATACTGAGAAATGCGTCAAAGAAACAGAGCTTGTTCCCCCACTACCACTCCGCCAGCTTCCTGCCATTGATTACAGTGTCAATACAAGTAACCCCTGCTCAGCCTCAGGCACGTGACTGCAGCTGCGCATTTACAGTATAAATATGAGCAGCCCCTGCTGAGCCTCAGGCACGTGACTGCAGCTGCGCATTTACAGTGTCAATACGAGCAGCCCCTGCTGAGCCTCAGGCACGTGACTGCAGTGCGCATTTACAGTATAAATACGAGCAGCCCCTGCTGAGCCTCAGGCACGTGACTGCAGCTGCGCATTTACAGTGTCAATACGAGCAGCCCCTGCTCAGCCTCAGGCACGTGACTGCAGCTGCACATTTACAGTGTCAATACGAGCAGCCGCTGCTCAGCTTCAGGCACATGACTGCTGCTGCCCATTTACAGTGTCGCACCAGAGTGCCTCACCTGAGCTGGAGCCTCAGATAGCAGAGGCTCTGTGCCGCACTGCACAGCTGCCTGGTTTCTGGTCAGGCAATATGTTTCCACATCAAAGTTTGCTCCCATGATTATTTAATGCTTTTTGCTTTGAAGATGCCAAGATTTGCCTCCTCCCTCATTTGTGGAAGGGGTGAGAATTTTAATATTACACCAGGATTGCATTCCCACAACTTATCAAGTGGCTTGCATGCTTTATATTATCTTCTACACAGAGCTACAGATATCAAGGCCAGAAAAGGGGGCAAATGTCCCCATCAATGTGTTCTTTGCTTAGACTTTGAATGTTTTATTGATGCTTTTGCATCACTTGGGAGGAGTAAGGATGATATTTCAGAATATCTGGCAATCTAGAAATGCATAAAAGAAGGGGACCAGCAGGAGAGTGTCTGGTTTAATAGCCTCATGCAATCATACCAAGAGTCAGATGAAATGCAGCTTGAAAACCTCTATGGATGGTGTGACCTGCTCTCTATAAGCCCCATTGTAAGCTGCCAGGATTCTTTGGCTGCCTTTAACTTTCATTCCATTAAAAGAAAGATACAAAATTTATCTCTTTAATAACTGCCAGTTGCAATCAAAGAATAAAACCCTATAACTATAAATACTATACAGCTGTATGGAGAAAAGTTCTATAGTAAACTGACCCTCTTAGAACACCCAGATTACATAATGAATTTCTCAGTTGTCTAAAATGACAAATATTTATTTACTAATTGATGTATCATATTTGAGTTTGTTTTTATCCATTTAGCATGAAAAAGCCTTGCAAGGAAATTAATGCCACAATAGGATGATGGGAAGGAGCGATGATCCATGATGCAGCTTTTGAGCCCCAAAGGCACCCATGCATGCGCATAAGCAAAGGCAAAGGAACAACAAGAGGTCAAAATAAGAGGCAGCCAAGATTAATGAGATGCCTCATAGTCTAACCTAAACATAGGGAAATGCTTGGGAGGACTGTAACCGAGAACACTATCAGGGAACACCAGCAAAGCACCAGCAGGAACTAATGTACAGCACTGACATACTATGGCCGACAAAGGAAGAGGGCATGACCAGGCATATTCACACGACAAGGTTTTAACAAAGACATGTGCTGGCTATTACATGCAACAAAGACATGTGCGGGCTATTACATGCAACAAAGACATGTGCGGGCTATTACATGCAACAAAGACATGTGTGGGGTATTACATGCAAACGACTCGGAACTAAAGCGAACAGTGAGGGACGGTAAAGATTCAGGAATCAAACACTAGGAGGTACTAATAATGTAGGTAAAAGAGGACATAACTTAGAAGCACTGCATATATATTTGAATTGGGTTGAACTTAAATACATCATTTCAGTATCACCAATCTAGTTTTATTACCTTTTCAGTCACTATTACTTCAGTTTATTTTACCACAGCCCCTTTTTCTTGTTTTTTTTTTTATTTTTATTTTTTATTCTTTATTGGTATGTCTTTTTTTCTTTTGTGGTTAAGTTATCCTCCTTATTATTATCATTATTTTGCCATTGTTTGTATGGTACTTATATGTTGTCAAGCTGCAACTTTCCTGTTATTATTTTTCCATTCCTGTCTTATCTTTATATATTATTATCAGTATTTCTGTATATGTATACTGATGGCTTCAGCATAAAATTTTGTGCTCACCGGCCACATAATAATAATAATACTATATTATTATTATTAGTAGTAGTAGTAGTAGTAGCTCCTTTGGTTCCTACCTCTCCTCTCTTCCATCTCTACCTCCCAATCTATCGCTTTCATCTCCCACACACTCCCCATGCTCATGCCCACCATTAAGTATTATGCAACCTCAACAGTCAACACATATTCACAGCATGACACCGCCTAATGGTTCTGTCATTGTATTCTTTTTGAGTTGATTTTATTATTTTTCTTCCTTTCTTTTTTCTCTTTTTTCCTCTTTCCTTTTTAACAATATGTCATCACCTTGTTGTATGTTTTCTGACCCTTTAAAAAAAAGAAAGGGAAAAAAACAACAAGCAAAGATAACTACCAAAGGTACAAAACAAGGAGCCATAATTAATATGTATAAAACACAGGACCTAGGGCACAAAAACATAAATGTTTAACAAGTTAATATTATGGAGGAAATGCTTGGCTTGTAGGTTCCTGCTTAACCCATTCAGACATGCAGTGGCCCAGGGAGTAGGGGAATGTACCAGGAGCAGAACTTTGCCAAACATCGGGAAAATGGGATGGTCAGTGGCAGCCATTGGCCAAACGAGGAAATTTTTAATTTTATTTTTATTTATCCTTTATTTTACCAGGAATGTCCCATTGAGATACATTATCTCTTCTTCCAGGGAGTCCTGGCCAAGGTGGCAGCAATAAGTTACAGAAGTTCCAACATATACAAACAACATACACATAGAACATATAATATTAACACCTAAAGACATACAAACATACCAATGAATGCAATGCAATAAACACAGACTATCAAACTAAAATACATGGAAATTCCAATTGTCAAAAAGACAGAGAGAGTTATGGACAAGGAGAAGAGAAAGAAAGAATAAAAAATTAAAAAATATATAGGAAATGATGGACCAAATGGGGAAAGAGAGACTGATCCTGACAATTTATTCATACAATCACCTTATGGTTAGGATACCCAGGGCAACTTTTTGGGCGATGTTGCTGGACAACTGTCAACCAGGTAGGACCAAGGGCAAATCATTTGGATGATTGTGAAAAGTTGCCAAAGATTTTCAAATAGAAATTTGTTGCCCAATATCAATGGGAAAGTGCTTGAGCAACACTGGTCAACAACATTGTCCTGTGTATCATCACCCTTAGAATGTTCCATATTACTTGTTTAAATAAAATGAAAGGGAATTGGGCTGCATCTGAAGGCAAAGTACAATACTGATTGTATCCACTGAAATCTTATGAAAATCTAAAAGTCTGAAAGCAGAGAGAAGAGGGAAAACTGCCCATGAACAAAAGGAAGCTTCATATATAAGCTTATCATTAAAGTCTTTTTTAAAAAAATATCTTGGCAATTTAAAAAGAAAATGAAGTAAATTGAATAACTGATCAAGTCCTACGATGGGTTGGCACCCCATCCTGAGTTATTCCCTGCCTTGCATCCATAGCTTCCAGGATAGGCCTGGACCCCCACCATCCTGAATAGGACAAGGGATACAGAACATAGATGGATGAATAACTGATCAAACAGTGAGTTAATGAGATGGGAAGTAGGATATCAAAACCTGTTCATTAACGAATGCAATGACCTTCACATATAAATTCTCACATTAATCAAAAAGGTGTCATACTCAGTTGTGCTCATTGACTGTTACAGCAAGGCGTGGCACAGACAGGGAAAATGTCATGATCCACTTATGGATGCAAGAGACACCAGGGGTTTATTAGGGAAACCAAAATGAAAACTGGGTACAAAACCCGAAACTAACAGAAACACGAGGGATCAAACTAAAAAAAAATGAAAAAAACACAGATAAACTAAAAGAACCATAACTAAACACAACTAGAGAGCAGGACTAGGGAAGCCAAGCAGAGCAACACCAGCACAGGCATCTAATACACACAAGGCATCAGGGCAAACATAGGACAGGTCTAACTTGTAATCAGCTTAAACAGAGCATGATTAATTAGAAACAGCTGGGATGGATTACATTTAAGGCACCAAGAGGTCAATTAACAAATAGGGGAAAAAAGACCAAACACTAAAGGAAACGAAACTAGGACAATCAAATGAACAGGAACAAGGAGCAAGACAACAGACTGTAACTGAAATACCTATACAGATGTTAAACCAGGAGAACTCAAAAAAAAAAAACAAGAAACATTAATTAGTTGAGAATGGCCTCTGGCCAGTTTCGAACCCACAACCACAAAAGAGTAGGTGGGAACAGTGTCTAACCGCTTAGCTAGTTAAGCCACACAGGGAAGAGGTGAGAACAGGAAGGCCAGCGACACCTGCTGGCCAAATGGGAACAAGACATATAGGACAGGACCAGACAGACACCAATCCTGATAATTGACCACTGAAGCTTCAAGTACTGCTGATTTATTTGCCAAAACGTTTCTTTTTACATAACAGTGTGGGAATTTCATTTTCATACTCCTAGTTTAAATTATACTGTATAGTTGAGTTACTTTGTCTGTGCTGTTGTATAGGAGAGTGTGTGGGCACTGGTCTGCCTGAGGTCTAAAGGTGGAACTTCAGATTGAAAAGAGTGTGAATCTCCTTATTTTGCAACATGACCCACGAGCTCGCCACAATTAATGTTCTCAAGATATTGTGAAAATTATTCTGTTACCACGAGAAAATGAAATAAAAACCCTAGTTCAGGTCTATACACGGCTGTAGGTTGGTGAAATGATGCAGTCTAAATTAAATTACGAGGACAAAATGAATTTCCCACAATTTGAGGGTAAATAGAAACAATGACCATTTTTGGTGAATAAATCAGCAGGACTTTAGGCATCAGCATGCACACACAGAGTGAAACATTAATGAAACGTGTGCACTTCACAGGAGCACCATACACAATTACACGCCACCGTTCAACAGAGAAGCAATATTTTGATCAGCGTGTCTCATTTTTGATTAACCAGGGATTGACACAGGTTGCAGTAGCTTTATGCCTCGCTTTACTGTAGGAAGTGTTATCATTAGTGTTTGTCGTATAAGAAGGTTAGCGAGGCTTAAGCTTTATAGGCATTGCAATCTAAGTGAGTCTGATGCTATTCTTGTCTTGTAACATTTTATGGCCTTTAGACATACAAGTCAATGGTTTGCTGCATTTTCTTCTGGATAGAAACCATTCTTATTTCTCAATGAAATTTGTTTTATATTCAAGTGTTTACATTTGAAAAATAGTCACCAGTTTTATTTATAGTCAAGATATGCTACTTGACTCTCAAAGGAGAGGATTGTGTTGATATTCTATATATTGAATTGCTTATAAGATGGAAAATATTTTTTAAGGAATTAATAAAAGCAATAAAAACTCTTAAAAATTATATAGTTTCTGGTTTATTTCCATCTACATATAGATACATAATTGTTTTAAAGGGGACACAACACAAATAAACTTAATTAAATAAAATACATGAGATAAACAGAACAATAAATAGGCTTACAATTGTGAGGACAGATCCCGATCCCTCTCTGCAGCCATGCCCCCTTGCCCACCAGTAATCGCCTGAATACTGATAGCTGTGATCTGGTATTGCTGAGCTTCTTTAACCAGTAAAACTGGTTTGAGACTTTAGGAGGAATTGAGACTATGTCTGCATGTATTCTACTGCACTGCTTTCTCCTGCCTGATTTGAGTTCCCTCTTGTGTGCCTTAGTATGGGTCCTCCCAGACCCATTACCCTCTGACTGTGTGTGCCATGATCCCTCTCTCAGGTCAGTGGATGCCTTTCCCTGCACTCCCCAGGATAGACTTCCTGGCTTATCGACTCTTGCGCCGCTTGTTTCTGACTGATTCTAGTCTATTGTTTCGGGTTCATGTTCATTCTGCACCTGGGTCTACTTTCCATGTAGTGTTAAGGTCTATGTTTGTGTGTGTGTGTGTGTGTGTGTGTGGCTTAGGTTTATATTGCATTGTGGGGACCAAATGACCACCACGATGTAATAAAAACCTGTTTTTTTGATGTTGTTGGGATCATTTTTCAGGTCCCCACAAAACTATGTGAATGCAATGAAAAAATATGAATGGTAAAAGTCTCGTATTTTGTTTGGTTACTTATGGTTAAGTTTTGGTTAAGGGTAGGGTGGGGTAGAGGTTAAGGTCGTCATGTTGTGATTACAGTTTTCCCTGTAGAAATTAATAGAAAGTCTCCACAAAAATATAATTACAAACCTGTGTGTGTGGGTTACATGGCTGGAATACCAACCCGACTGCAATACAGTTGCAGAGTGTTTTCCGTCATATAATGAATCAGTGTGGTATCTCTTCAGTATTTCAGGTAATGTGGCAGCACAGGATGAGACGTCGTCCCTAGCTGCTGTCCAAATGTCCTTAGCTCTAGTAGCAGAAGACAGGGAACAGCTTTACTGACATCACTGAGCTTGGGTCAGAACATAGTTATCTACCAACCCACTTTGGAGGCTTTGTAGACAATGTCATTGTGTACACATCAGGGATTGTTTGACAGATTTTGGGGAAACTGTCCAGTGATGTGTGCTGAGGTAGCTTGGTGATGGATGCTGTACCCAAGACATCTAATCAGAATTACCACTTACTTTGCCTTAATTAACAAAGGAAAGGCTATGGCTTTTTTCCAAAGGTACAGCATGGTGGTCAGATCAGAAAGTGAAAATTCTGCACACATAAAGTTGGAAGGTTGATATGAACCTCTGTCCCAGAAAGGGGGGGTAAGAGCGCTAATTACCGCCATGTCACCCCACTAAACAAGTCTGTCATTTCAAAAGAACGACATTCATTAACATGAGAAGACAACTTCCATTTTCTCAAGATCTTGAGAAAATTACTTTATTATCATGAGAAAATTACTTTTAAAAATGATATTTCATGGTCTTTCTCGGCTTCTGCGTCAATCACATATGTTAATACACCCAATATGATACTTCTCTACAGAATTAACTGAGAATGAAATATGGTTAATCATTATTATCATGAATATACTGTCATGGATAGCACCGAGGAATCCGCATCGTCGTCACAGCCACGCCCCTCTGGGGGTTCCGAGCGATAGGGCTTCCCCAGGGTT
>JAODJU010000007.1:23307563-23319080 GCA_026776725.1 Gnathonemus echidnorhynchus | reverse complement strand
TTTAGCTCATTGCCATCACGTTCCTCGATTAGACGTTGCTCGACTTGAGAAGAACACGAACCTTGCGTCACACATTCCAGTGACAAAGCCGTGTGATTTAATAAGTACTGTATCTACCTGTTCTGGTTTTAGATAATGTTGTAGTGTTTTCTGAATGGTTGTGTTTTCTGAATTCATCCCTTAGTTTTTGTTATATAGAAACATTGATCTGAGATACATTGCCTTTGGTTTATTGTTGCTTCTGATTGTGTTTGTTTTGCTGTACCAGAATTGCACCTAACCATTAACCCAAAAGCGAGGTTTGTACTGAACTATGAATTTTGTGTACTGTTACACCCCTATTCCCTGGTCATTTTAAAAAGAATGTCAAAATTGTGGGCTGTAAAGATGTGACCTGCAGGCCTTGAGTTTGACAATATGTGCATTAGGGTTAGGTTTACTGACCAACACGACCACTATTGAATCTGAACTTTCCTTAGCAATAAACATGATATATTCAAATTTCATGCTACTGGTCAGAAGTGTAGAGTGTGGAGATGGGTGATGGGGGAATCAGATCACGTTCCATAACCAGTCAGCACAACACTTCTGCTCAAGCAAGCTCATTTAACTGCGTATGAGGTGAGGCGCTTTAAGAGCTGAGAACCCTTAAGCGAGTCTCATACTGGCACAGGTTTAGGAAATAATAAAAAGCTTGTCTTGCTAAAGCATGCTGTTTGTGCTGATGCAAAAAGCAACAATGAAATGTCTTTGAATGGTAGAAGATGAAGATAAGTGATTTTAGTCAATAGTTTGAATAGATTTGGTGCAAAGACATTTCCATTCTCTGCCACTGCTTTACACAGCAATATATGCCAATAATCACTAGACCACTTTCTGTGATATACCATTTTCGAAATGGCGTTCCTTTTTTCCTTCTAATTTTAGAGTTTTGAAAAATAAGGCAAGCTGAGAGCATTGCAATAGGTTTCTAGTTGATTAAAAAGGCATTAGAGAGTTAGGAGAAATTGCCTCTTTTTTGAGGGCATACTTTGGTCGTGTCTGAATACATAGCTTATGCAGTTTTTCAAAGGTCATAGAAAGCAAAAGTTCATTGGTCACATCCAAACTTCTGCACAGAAACATCCAATAATTGGGTGCTGCTTGCCCTACAGACGCCTCATTTCTCACTATCAAATATTATCAATAAATTCTGAGAAAGCAGACTCCATGTCCAAGGCCAGTGGTGAGATAGCTGCTTCTTTTCTTACTCTCTGACCCTAATTTTCTGGCACATGAGCCAGATAATTCTCTGGTCTAAAAGCTGTGACTATGAGAATATATTTCATAAATGAGATATCAGACATATACATTATCGATTGCCATAATTCTTCATTTCTAGTAGTTCTGCTTCTTTTCACACAAACAGTTTTAAGCAAGAATAACAGCACTGCATCTTAACTGGTGAGCTATTTGCTTTGTTAGAAGATAGATGTTATTTTTTAATATCTGCTTTCCACGCATCCTTGCATGTCTGATGCTTCATCCCTACCGACTAGCAGATTAGATCTCTACCCAGGTACTGTGTTTATGGGATTTGCAGTTCAAAAACATGCAAGTAGTGTGTGCCCTGTGATCCAGGGCTGGGCTGGCCCACCCTGTAGGCAGCAAAAGCGACCGCCTAGGGCATCATTTCAGTAGGGGGCACATTGAGCTGCATTCTGTGACATTACAGTTATTTCTATTCGTTTTAATATTTCAGTACTTTTATTGTGAAATAGACAGGAGCTAGCTGGTTAGCACCCAGATATCTTGTGCTACTTAAACTCTGATTTGATTTGAGCTCTGGGAGGGTGGGGTGAGGGATGGGGCTGGTGGGGGGGCTCATTGCCGGTCTTGTGTCCTTTGTAATATTACCACCTAGTGGAGAGATTTGTGTAGGCTATTTAAAGCTAGAGCAAACTAAGAGCACTTGGTGCCTTTAAATTGCCCATTTACCATAGTGAAATACACTGTGTCATGCTATTATGCAAAACATAAATTATCTTATATCTCAAAAATTAATGAGTAGATTCTAATGAAAATTGCACCAAATTTGCTTTATTTATGAATACATAAATAGTCAAAATCATAGGACATATTATGAAATATTTGGAGATCTATTTATGATTTACCAAAAAATTCACTTTTCACTGTGTCATCCTATTATGCAAACCTCTGTAATATCAATGAAATGTGTGACAACAAGTTTCATGAAGTTGGTTGTTACAGAAACACAGGAATTTGTAACAATGTTTAATCAGAACAGATAACAGGGGTGTTACATTGATTCCTATATAGCAATGCCACTAGATAAAGAGCTTTTTTATACATGGATAGATTTGCCCAATTTGCAATTTCTGTGAGTAGAGTTCTTTTATAAGCACCCCACAGTTCATCATTTGAAGAAAGCTATTGTCCAGAGGCATACAATCGCTGCTTGATGATGCTCTATAAGTTCTCACTGGGATTCAAACTGGGAGAAGATGCTGGCCGCTCCATCAAATAGCCATTTTTGAAGTCCAATTTCATCAAGTACTCTTCTGTCTTCTTGCCAGTATGTGACAGAGCATTGTCTTGCATAAATATCACCTTTTGTCTTAAGGTTGGAGTTTTTATCATGGCAAAAAAATGTTTTTCAGAAATACAATATAAGCAACTCCAGTCAAATTTATACCTTCAGGAACTCACCATTTTTATTTTGTGGAACAACTTTCATTTTCCCCTTATCTGACCTTTTCCTAACTGCGTTCAATTCACCCACATACATAGCACAATGGTGCCTGCCAGTCATCTTAGCAATTTCAAAAATTGACATCACCTATGTTCTTAATGATTACAGACTTCTCATCTGAAGTATCTTGCCTCCCATAACCTGCTTAAAGTTGTCATTGTTGGCATTAGGGTTTTGCCCATAGAAATGAATGGATGGTCCCCACAAAGATATGAATACAAACATGTCTGTGTGTGTGTGCGTGTGTGTGTTTTACATTGTGGGGATCATTTTTCAGGTCCCCACAAAGGTCTGTGAATATAATCAAAAAACTAAAAATGCCAAAAAGTCTCTTATTTTGTTTGGTTACTTATGATTAAGGTTAGGGCTGAGCAGGGGGTAAGGTCGTCATGTTGTGATAAGAGATTTCCCCATAGAAGTGAATGGAGAGTCCCCACAAAGATATAATTGCAAACCTCTGTGTGTGTGTGTGTGTGTGTGTGTGTGTGTATGTGTGTGTGTAATCTGTATAGGACCCTCCATTTCCCTGCAGAATAAGTAGCTGGACAATGGATGGACTATATATGAGCAGTACCTTTCAAAATTTCCCGCAGTTTCTTTAAATAATTAGGGTTAAAGGAGAGGATTTGATTGGTTGAATTTTTATGTGGAGGAGGAGCAGAAGATCACATTATTTTGCTTCCTACTTCCCTGATCTAAGGACAGACGTTGGAACACTACCATTAAGTAAGAAGTTTAAAATAATTATATGCAATTTATATGTTTAATAAATCGATTTATGCGAAATATTGAGAAGCCGGGTGATTGGTTGTGTTTTTCAATACTTTTTATCAAATCGCTTGTGTTTTAACTACGCCTAGCTGGAATGAATTTGTATTTATATTTTTTGCGCGTAACATTATAAAAAATATATGATTTTATGGGCTGGTGTTCGGGGGTGCCCACCATGATAGTAAGATGTAAATTTAATCAGCCTCAGTCGAAATTTCGATCATAGTAATGCTAATACAATTTTGGCAAATGAATTCCAGTTGGTCTCGTTGGACAAGGTCCCTTTAAGAAAATGTAGCCTGCTGTTTGGGGGCGTGTCTAAGATCCCGGAACTGAACCCTGTAGGAGGCGGGCATCAGTGTGTGTGGAGAAGCTGTATCTAGCTAGTGCGATAGCTACTTGTCTGTTTATAGCCTATAAATGGGTTTCCAATGCTAACTGCTTCCTTTTCTTTGTTTTTGTTGAAAACACGATGAACAGGACACAACTGAAGCGGTCGAAAATTCTCGGCATGGCTCTCGCAGGGTCGGATTCTGTGGATCAAGATGGAGAGACGGAGACTTTTTTAGTGAGAGCCATCAAAATAACTTTTGTTGTAGCTTTCTATTGGTTTATATCTATTACCATGGTCTTTTTAAACAACCATTTGCTAGATATCCGTGAACTGAACGCCCCCTTGTTCGTGACATTTTTCCAGTGCCTTGTAACCGTGGGTCTTTGCTGGTTCATGCACCTCACGTCGAAACTGTGTCCCGGTGTCGTGCACTTCCCCTCCCTTAAGTTTGACCATAAAGTCTCAAGAGAAGTCTTGCCACTGTCATTCGTCTTCATCGGCATGATTACTTTCAATAACCTGTGCCTGAAACATTTGGGGGTTGCGTTTTACACTGTAGGAAGGTCGCTCAGTACAGTTTTTAATGTAATCCTGTCTTATGTCATACTCAAGCAAACCACTTCTTTATATGCGCTTCTGTGCTGCGGGGTGATTTTAGGTAGGTATATTTCTTTTTGTATTACTTTTTGTCACTTTACCGCTATTATGTATAATTATGTATAGAATCTTTATAACTTGACGGCTGTGGGTTTTATGTTTTTTTATTCTAGCTGCTAAGAACAAAATTTTATTGTTATGAATTTAATAATAATTATACATTATATTGCAGAGAGGTTAGGGAAGGTTCTTAATTATCGTAATTGTCTTTGATTTTGGGATTGTTTTTTTTTTGTTTTGATGACTGACTTTTGTGGAGCATAAGGCCTGAAATGGCATGGAAGTGATTAAATGATTTTTATTATTTTGACACAGGAGGGTTCTGGCTGGGTGTCGACCAGGAGGGGGCTGAAGGATCACTGTCCTGGTTAGGAGTTGTCTATGGAGTCCTTGCCAGTATGTGCGTGTCCCTAAATGCCATTTACACAAAAAAGGTGATGCCAGTTGTGGATGGAAGCATATGGAAGCTGTCATTTTACAACAACATCAATGCCTGTGTCCTATTCATTCCGCTCATCTTTCTCTTCGGTGAGGCGCCAAAAGTCTACAGTTTTAACGGGATGGATGACTGGAATTTCTGGGGCATGATGATCACTGGAGGAATCTTTGGTTTTGCCATCGGCTACGTCACTGGCCTTCAGATTAAATACACAAGCCCGCTGACGCATAATGTGTCAGGAACGGCCAAAGCCTGTGCACAGACTGTCCTGGCTGTCGTGTACCACTCCAGTATCAAGAGCTTGTTGTGGTGGACAAGTAACTTGATGGTCTTGGGTGGCTCCTTTGCTTACACCTGGGTTAAAGGGATGGAAATGAAAAAGGTTCAGGATGAGCCTGAGTCAAAAGCTAAGGTACAAAAGAATGACTCTGGTGTGTAAGGAATCTGGGATGGTCTTTGTTTAGGGCAAAGACCCTTTATGTGTAAAAAAGTGGACAAGATAATCCTAATGCTGGCAATGAGCAATGCAACATATATTTCATTGCCTCTATAGAGTCTGCTTTTTTTTTCTTTTTTTTTTTAAATTTTGTGTCAGTTCATGTAGCACATAGTTTTGTGCGATTTTTATGTGCTGTATTTTTCTCCTCTTTAACAAAGGATTATCATTGTCAGACTATTTATTTGCATTACTCATTACATGTTTAAAATGTGTTTTGGTATTAGACAACTGCAGTCTGAGATCACAAGGCAAGTACAGTTTCAAAGTAGAAATACTTGTGTCATTCATCTAAAAAAACAGTTTTGTCTGCTTTTATGTCCAAGTATGGCATTCAAATTTTGCGATTGAGTTTTGGACCTATTGGATATCAACAAGAGGAAAGAATTATCACATATTTTTTGTCATAATTAATGTTATCTGGTTCATTAGTAGTAGAAACCAAAGAACAATCAATGTTATAAGATTAATTAAAGGAGTTACAGGATTTCTAATTAAGAGCATTGGGTGAAAAAGAAATCCCTTTTGAATCAGATTGTGTTATTTTTTGGGTTGAGTGGTAAGCTGAATGGCATGGTGGCTCATTGATTAGCACTCATGCCTCACACCTTCAGGCTTGGAGTTTAGATCCCACTTCCACTGTGTGTGTGTGTGTGTGGAGTTTATTTGTTCTTGCTGTGTTGTGAGAGTTTCCACTGGGTACTTTGGTTTCCTCCTGCAGTTCAAAGAAAAACAGTTAGGCTGACTGGCACCTCTAAATCGATCATGTGATGATTAAATGTGTGTGTGCCCTGCACTGGGCTGCCATCCTGGGGATATCCCAGCCTTGTGCCCTGTGCTGCCTGGGATAGGATCCAGACCCGGCCTGACCAGGATAAATACTTGCAAGAGTTGGATGGAGCGGGAAGCTGAAAGAAAATTGATTAAAGACACAGATTCTCTGGTGTTCTGGATGGTGAATAACTAAAACATTATTGATCTCTTGAGTTGGAATGTAATGGGCAGTGTTGTTAAATGTGGTTGTTAGAATAAAGATGTAAAATGTATTTGCATTTTAAATGGGTGGATTTTAAAATGTATTTGCATTTTAAATGGGTGGATTTTTAAATGTATTTGCATTTTAAATGGATTATCAGATTTTGTTGTATGTTTGATAAAATCATTCCTTTGAATTAAAATGATTTCAATACTGGTATGTATAGTGAAATTTTGATTTGTTTGATTCCAGTAATTTAACTTGCGAGAAATTAAGATTAGTTGAATTGTTGGTTGAATCAGTCATTTCCAATGCAGTTACAGTATACAATCTGCACCCTTTCAGGTTTGCTGTTTGAACAACTTCTGTGATCTGAGTAGCCTTACTGATTTTGTTGAAGAACCTTCCCCAAGCCTGTTACATAATAGATTTTTTCTCTCTCGTGTCTTTAACTTGCTTTCATTTAAATTCATTTTATTTTTATTTAGTTTCATATGATGATAGGCTTCCCGTGTATAACATTACCTGTTATTATAACGTACATATTAATAGATATATATTTAACTGCCGAATGTGAAAAATATATAGAAAACACCACTAGATGGAGCAGTTTCTCATTAGGATTTTTATGTCCTTGCTGGTTCTCACAAAAAGCTTTCACTCCATTCCTCTTTCTAAAGATTGTTTTAAGATTTTCTTTATATATAATCTCTATTGTTTAAATTATGAATAATATTCAGCTAGTTTTATATATTTATAATGACAATATGCTGTATAGTATTGAAAGCTTTTCAAATTACCAGTAAGCTGTATTTATTGATCATATTTCTCATTCCAATAGACCGAGATGGTTAACATATTTCTGCAAATGTGTTATAAAATTTGTTTTTCTGTTTGAGCCGGATATTGTCGAAACCTGTGTTATATTTGTTATGTTTGTTATGTTGTTGTCGATTAACAAACAGGATACAAGGTGTTCTACACAGCTCTGGATTGACAAATTACTAATTATACTATTTATAAACATAATGTAGAGAAGTCTTTTAAAAATAAACCCTTTAAATGCCTTAGGTCACGGTTAGCCTGTATGCAATAAAGAAATAAACATCTGATCGTTTCCAATTTTTTGTACTGAGTTGTATGGTAAAATTTATAAATTAATTTATAAATTTCCGAAATACTACAATGAAAAATAAATGTTTTACTTTAAAAGTGACGATGTTATTGTAAAACGACTCTCGAAGATGCATATTCCACTCCTAATTTATTCTAGCTACGCACCCGAGAAACGTTGGGGGACTGGCCAACACGTGCCATGTAGCCAATCACGAGCGACTGCGAGCAGCGCTTATTGTAATACTGTTTCACGTGTTACGGATTGGCCAATAGGAGCTGCAGGAGACGGTCCCGGAATCATTTTCACCATTTACTGGCCAGGCTTAAAATCCGAGCAGGTACGGAGGAGTTGATGTATCTGCGAGTCTGGGCAGTGATATGGAGTGAGTTTGCTTGTAACTACCGCAAGATAAAAGGCGTCATTCCCGTCCAACAAAACTGACATCATGGTAGTCAATTCCGTGCATTGGTTCCGGAAAGGGCTGAGGCTTCACGATAATCCGGCTTTACAGGAAGCTTTGAACGGTGCAGATACTGTGCGGTGTGTTTATATACTGGATCCTTGGTTTGCGGGTTCTGCCAACGTTGGTATCAACAGATGCAGGTCAGTGATGTGAATCACGTCTCAGATACATAGTGCTTGCTTCTGCAGTGTGTGCGTGTGAATTACCACCATCACGTACCTTTCTTGCTACAAATTCTGTCGGCTCGATGGCTGGCTAACAAGCTCTGTCACAGTGTCTCAATCCTGAATAAGGTTTTTAGCTAAACATTCTCATTTACCATATAACTAAGCAGATCCATATATTTCTTTACGTTTTTATTGATTTTCATGATGTTCGTGACAATTTGCCTTGTAATTTGTAACATTGAATGAAATACTGAAATTCGTTTTTGTAGGAGTTAAACGTCTTATTTAATTGAATTTAATCATTATTATTATTATCGTATTTTTATTTTATTATTATTCGTTTTCTTTATGTCCTGCATCAGTTATGTAGCATTATTTTTGCGTTTTGCACCTCATTAGCTCCTAGCGAACACGCCCACCCGGTGACTTGCATTTTATGCAACTACATCAAACTTCAGTATCCAGTTTATCACTCACATGATTCTAATATCCATTTAGTTGCACCTGACCCTGCTTTAGCTGTTGTGTTAAGTTTTTAAAATGTGTATAATCTATTTTTTTATGTCATTATTGTTGGAGCCGTTAATATTCAACGGAGCAACTTGTTTTGGTGTCCTGACAATTGTTGACAAAAAGCTCGTATTTTCACCAAATACAAAATATAGGGGTTAATTAATATCTGATGTAATCAGATGGTTTGGATGAGGCTAATTCTTCCCGTCTTTAGATGTTAACCCATACTGCACCCATATGAGCAAATGTCAGATTAACATGCATAAACTATTTCCACCTTGCAGGTTTTTACTTGAATCTCTGGAGGACTTGGATACAAGCCTGCGAAAGTTGAATTCAAGGCTCTTTGTGGTTCGTGGGCAACCTGCTGATGTATTTCCACGTTTGTTCAAGGTCAGTAAGAATCTGCTGAATATATAGCTTTAGTTGTACATTTTTAAACTTCTCATAGGTGTGTTCTGTAAGTCTTCCAGTTGAACCATTTCTATGTGCTATTGATATAGCAAACACATACAGTGAAATAAAACCACTGAATTCCTGAACTACTGACCCAGAGGTTTATTTAATCATTGCTGTAAATCAGACCTCAGCTTTAGCAGGTGTAATGATGCTCTTGGATGTTGGAGCTTGTCTAACGCGTACATTTCACTCTTCCTTACTGTGCTGCTGAAGGTATATGCACATGTAGTGGTGGTGTAGAGGATGCCACTCCGGCACTTATAGCATATTACTGTAATGAATTTGGTTTAGGCTGACTTGCTGTAGAAACATTGTCAGAAAAGATAAATAGCAAATATTTAAAAAATGAAGTTTCGTTAAACTGCAGTGTTATATCTGCTGTGTCAAAAATCAATTTAAGGAGCATTTAATTAAGACACTTGTATCAATATCTTTTTTTTGTTGGTAAGTACATGGCAAAACACTAGGTATATTAGCAAGAGCTAGCATCCCAGTTTCAGTCTTAACTATGGCCTGGAAAGAACTGGTATTTTCTAATGTTTTACATGCTTTCGCTCCATTACCTTTGTCATTGAGCCAATGCTGTGCCCTCATTTTCCCCTTTGTTCCATGGTAACCTCTCTAAAATATTGCGTCTCTCTCTCATCCATCTTTAGGAGTGGAATGTCACCCGTCTGACCTTTGAATATGACTCTGAACCATATGGAAAAGAGCGGGATGCTATAATTATTAAAATGGCGAAAGAGTTCGGAATAGAGACTGTTGTGAGGAACTCGCACACACTGTATAACCTGGACAAGTAAGAAGGTTTCTCAGTATTTCCAGCTAAGAAATGCTCAGTATATCCAAGCCCTGTAGATTAAATATGTATTGCCTGTGTCAGATCTTGATCTCTTACAATTGAATAATATTTAGCTTGCTTGTTGTGATCAGATTAATCATTTCAGCATTTCCTAATGTAATGTGCTCGATAAATCGTACTGTTCAAAATGTTTGCATTCATTAATATTAGAAGCAAAACGTCATCCACTCTGGCAAAATGCAGCTAACCACTAGAGCTAATAGGAATACAGTTTTCAGAGAACCTGGCAGCAGGTTATTCTTACTGTTTCAAGACAATCAGTGCTAGTTGTATTTAATTATTATCTTAAAATCAAAAGTAGTAAAACTCACTAAAGTGGAACCCAATTTAAATAAACTATTTTGGATTTTTTTTTTCATGTGACATTTGAAGTTATGTGGAAGAATAAGGTAGTATTTATCAAGTCATGCTTTGAATTATTGTTCGGGATTTAGTGCCTTGCAAACTAGTCATGCTGTGTCTGGAATGTGCACCGTCTGGGAGGTGCATAAATATGGTGAGAGCTAAGTGGAAGTAAATAGCTCTGTTACAGACTCTGCTGGGACAGAATCTCGCTTGTCTTGGAAAATGTGTGCCACACAAAGTGCTGCCATCTAGTGGTAGTCTGGGGGAGCCAATCACACTACAAAACATGTGCAGCCAGGTGGGAGGAGAAATGATCTCAGTCACCACTACAGACACGTGTGCTTAGACATTCTGCAGCAGGCACATGTCCGCCTCATGACATGACGAGAACTGGCAGGAAATGATCTAACCGTTGGAGTAAATCAGTCCCTGATTATAGATGCTGTTGTGTAAGCTTCAGCCGTTGATCTGTGTTGTGGGCAGGATTAGGAGCAGTCCCTAAGGCATGTCCTTACATTTTCTAGAATATACTACTGAATATCTAAATGCTTTCTTGTTTATCTGTATTCCTCTAACTTGCAGTAAAATCAGCAATAGCCTGAGACTGGATTGAGTATTACAAATATTGTATGAATTGTATTTGACATCTAAAAATGTACATCAAAGTACAGTGTTGCACGAGTCCATTTCCAAATGTTTTTAGGCCGGTTAAAAAGCAGCTGTTGTCATGTTCCTTGCATCGTATTACTTAAATCCTTAACACCTATATTAAAAATGTCTCCTTATTTTTCCTTTCCACAGGCTTCCAATTAAAATATTAAAATGAGATTTTCTTGTTTATTGTTGTGCAGAATTATTGAACTGAACAACAACAGCCCTCCCCTCACCTTCAAACGGTTCCAGGCGATTGTTAACCGTCTGGAGCTGCCCAGAAAACCCCTGCCGACAGTAACTCAGCAGCAGATGGACAGCTGTTGGACAGATGTGTTGGTCAACCATGACGAGAGGTTTGGGGTTCCCTCCCTGGAGGAGTTAGGTGAGGGATCAGCGTCAATCTCTTTATTCACCATGTGAGTTATCTATAGCACACAGTACCACTACAATCCTTGATTTATTTTTGGCACCCTATAGAAACTCTGCAAAATTATCACACCTAACAATACTCA
>JAODJU010000007.1:23277444-23307463 GCA_026776725.1 Gnathonemus echidnorhynchus | reverse complement strand
CAGTAATTATTAAACTAACTACCTGGGAGAACTGAAAACAAGGCCTGGATTTGGAATCAAGGTCCAGATTTGAAGAGTCCTGGTCTATATAAACAGTCCATTGTACTTTTGAAATCATGCACTGTTGGAAGCATAATACCAAAACGTTTGTGTTGAATAAAATAAAATACAAACCATCAGAATTCAGACTCAATCTCTATTATTTAAACGATTATGCACGTTTTTGTTGTTTTACCGAACCTTAAAATCTTTACATTCGATTTTTTGTGTTGCCAATGCTTCATTAGCAGTGCTCAAGTCTAAATTTGATCTGGCACCCCAAGAACAAAAAAGTCTACCATAGGTTTCTAAACCATCCATCTCCATCTGGGTGCAGGACCAGAGCCGGTCTTGCTGTTTGCCAATCGGATCGACATCCGGCAGGTTCTGCCACATCGCTCGGAGTACACGCTGCTACTGAACAATTTGGAAAATGCTATTGCGCTGGACTTCCACCACAACCAGGAGCTAGTGTTCTGGTCTGACGTCACTCTGGACCGCATTATGAAGGCAAACCTCAATGGCAGCAATGTGGAGGAAGTTGTGTCCACTGGACTGGAGAGCCCAGGTACCTACAGATATGTTCATCTGAAGAACTCATAATGCTATGATGTGCAAGCTTTGACATTTCTATAGTTAGTAATATAATTGCTGACTTTTTAAGCACAATAACTGCATTAGAATTCTTGGAGAAGCAGACAAAAAAACAGATATTGGCATTTGTCAAATATTTGTGTAATGCGCTTGTCTGGCTTTGTAATGTTTTGGCTTAAAATATGTTTATGCCTTGCCAGATGCTGTTGTGCACCATTAAACATACATTTGTGTGGGGAAACCTGATGTTATAATGTGTGAAAAGTGATAATTATGGGAATTCATTTGTAAACCAAGTAGCAGCTTTGCGTTCATGGATTGGAATTTACTTATTGATTATAGTAAGTTTTTTTCCCAGCTTATCTTATTGCTAGCATGTGAAACTGAGGGAATTAAGCCAGGAAAACAGTCCTTCATATCAAGCATGGGCTAAATGAGACACTGCTCTGTGTTTCTACAGGGGGCCTGGCCATTGATTGGATCCATGACAAGCTGTACTGGACTGACTCGGGCACATCTCGCATTGAAGTGGCCAACCTGGATGGCACACACCGGAAAGTGCTGCTCTGGCAGAACATGGAGAAGCCCCGCGCCATTGCCCTGCACCCTATGGAGGGGTACGAGTATCCCCTGGCCACCAGCACCCCACACCCCATCTGAGAGCGAGGCCCACCCTTTAGCAGGGGGCACTGATCATTTGCAGTATTGTGATTCCACTGTCACTAAATTTGGTTTTTGTTCTTTTTTGTCTTTTTGTAGGAAGATCTACTGGACGGATTGGGGTAACACCCCACGTATCGAGTATGCTAACATGGATGGTTCCAACAGACGTGTTATCGCAGACACCCACCTCTTTTGGCCCAATGGACTGACTATTGACTACGCTGGACATAGGTTGTACTGGGTTGATGCAAAGCACCATGTGATTGAACGAGCAGACCTAGATGGCCGGAACAGAAAAGCGGTCATCAGTCAAGGTAAGATGTCTGTTACTTTAACTGAAGGCTACAAGCTTGCAATGTCAAAAAGGCAGAAAAAAATTAAAAAAATTTAAAGTCACTTTGAAATTTTAAAGAAACCGGAAATGTCTTTTGTAGACTCAGACTTGGGCTTGATAATTGAATTTATATCTTTTATAAAAAAGTTTGGAGGAAATTAAATTTCTCTCAGCCAAAAGGTTCGCTGGCATCGAGTTAGCATTCCAGCTGAAGAGCTGAAATTAATCATTGGCACTCATTGCTTTTATTTCAGAGCAGCTCACACATATTAAACAGGAAACTAATCAGTGCCATATACTTGTTAAATGTCAAATACACAGGCCTTCATAAATTCCCATATTACTGTCACAAGAGCTCAGCAGTCTTTGCATCAGTTGCTTTTATTCCTAATAATCAGATATGGCACTATACTAAATTTACCCTTCTCCCAGGTTCTGGCCATAAAGGCTGCAACCCAATCTCACATGAAAGTGAGACTGATGTCTTGTTTACGGCGAGTCTGAAACGGGCACTGCTTGGGTGGATTCCAGTGGAGCACGGAATTCCTGCCTTACTGACCTGAACTGGCATTTCTCATTAGCTTTTCTTTAACCACTTTCCTCAGAGCAAGTTAAAGATTTTTGTTCTCTTGTTTTTTGCCCCCTTGGGGTATGCTGTGATAAACAATCTTTTTTTTCAGTGTCCAGGGGTTTGTGTCATGAGACTGGTTTAACAAAGTCAGGGTTGGTACATAAGTTTCAACTTAACAAAACCAAACAATTGCATTCCGAAACAGACAGTATCAATATGTTGTCTGTGAGCAATCTATTTTGAGGCAGGTTTTTATTGCTGAAAATATGGCCCTGTTCACACCCAGCATTAACATGCGTCCTGGGTGATCCGATCACAAGTGGATATCGCTAAATACATCCGTTCACACCTGTCATTAACATGCGTCTCCGCAGATGTCGTCACTGACCGCTTTTAATCGGATCTCACTTTCTCGGAACTTATTTAAATAAATAATCACGTAGATCACTTCCGTATGCAGAATATGCCAAACATTAAAAGAAGCAGAAAAAAGATCAAAAGCCACTGGCAAATTCCAGGGTAAACAAACCGCCTAAGATGTTTGTAATGAATGCCATAATACTCAAGATGGAGAAGAAAAAAAAAATTAAAAGAGTGTGTGTGTGTGTGTGTGTGTGTGTGTGTATATATATATATTATACATACACACACATATTTATTTATTTTTTCATTTTGAGTCTTTGTGTACTGCACAGTCAGACCTTAATACCATTCCTTAACATTGGTTTCA
Organism: Gnathonemus echidnorhynchus; assembly: GCA_026776725.1. Lineage (NCBI taxonomy): Eukaryota > Metazoa > Chordata > Actinopteri > Osteoglossiformes > Mormyridae > Gnathonemus > Gnathonemus echidnorhynchus. The sequence goes on along the minus strand of JAODJU010000007.1, from coordinate 23,304,532 downwards.
TTTCATCTTGGTAAACATAATGAAATTGAAGGAAAACTTTAAGCATTACACTTTGCACTTTTAATTTTAGTCGACTTAATCTTATGATATTTAGTCAACTAAAACTAAATTATGACTGAAACTAAATTACATTTTAGTCAAAAGGCTATGACTAAAACTAAATAATAATTAGCTGTCAGAATTAACACTGGTGCCTACATAGGTGTGTGCAGAGCACCTCTACACTGCTTGTTATACACAAAGGGGCGTGTAGCAGTGCACAAACATACAACATATTAAAATTAGAAATATTACAATTTTGAAGATCATTAATGTGTCACTCAAAATATTTTACGAAATCTATGTTATAATGGTTAGTCCCAGGATCTTCAGCCAGCAGAACTGCATGTCATTTACATATTTACATATATTTTGTCTCGCTTCCGCCTGCATCTTATAAGTCTCCTCCCATTCCCACCCGCAGAGGAGAAATGTGTTTCATTTGACTGTGCTTATTTTCTGGTAAGAAAAAACAAACCTGTAGCCTCAACATATAGGTTACTTTCATCATTTTACAATTAAAACAGGCTACGTTTTTCACATAATAGTGGGCTAATCATACATACTGTATAGGGATATTTCACCTGCATCAACGTTTGCAGTAACAGGTTGTAGATCCTGCACAAACAATATCCACACATTTTTGTTTTGTTTCAGTTTTTAGTGAAGTTGTTACTTTTGATTTGCTTGCACTTGCAGTGCATGTCAGTGTAGTCTGGCCCTTTGAAACACCTGGCCCTGAAGGCCCGGAATAGTGCCCAGTATATGATAGCACTTTGTTGCATTTCTCAAAACAGGCAAAGGCAAATGATTCCCATTATGGTTGTTTACAATGACAGGGACTGCCAAATATCTTATCCTCTTGCTTATTTTTATCTTTGGTACTTATATAGTTTTATATTATATTTATTTTATGTATATTTTCTTAAGTAGGTACTTACATTATTGGATGTTTCAAAACCAAATTAGGCGTAGTAGCCTACTTTTCTTTTATTATGTGAACAATTTAATGGAACTTTCTATTTACTCACAAACAAAATTAATAGTTACATAAAATAGTAAAAAACATATTTCAGCACTACTTATTTGTTTTAATTCTTCTCCCGCTGCCACAAACATATCACTCACTTTCTACCCGCTCCCACAGAAATGAAACATAGTCCTGTGCCACACTCTATTGCCCTTGGTCCCGCGGGAATGCAGATTTCTACTTTAGTGGCATCCTGCTGTTGTTGTAGATGGTCGGCTTGCATGCTTTCACTTCGCGCATGAGCAGATCCATTTCCCCTGCAGGGAAACTTCTTTACTACCTGGCAAATCTGCAGTTATAACACCAATTTGCCAAATGCAAGTACAACAGGCTTCCAAATGGAATGGGAGATGACAGTCTGATTGGTTTACCGCTACTTATCCTCAAAGTTACCCAGCTAAGCAAGAAATATGGCTTGGTGATACTGGCCCCTGGGCCAGTCCTTAATGTTTAGCAAAACATATTTGCAGTATGGTGGAAATACTACAACTGTTAACAAGTGGCCTTTGCATCACAGTTTTTGGCATGCAAATTATACATGCCTTCCAAAGCTGAGAAATGTTTATTATTTTTTTATTCATTTCCCTTTGAGATATAGCGCCTTTTCTACACCCAAGGTAGCAAAGAAATGATAATTCAGAGTGTTTTCTTATGAGCTGTAACTTTTTTTTTTACTATTACAGCTACATGACTCAGCAGTAGCTTGCTGCAAAGCTCAAATGGAGTTACTTTTTCATGGTATGTAAGTTTTTTTTTTTTTTGTTTTTTTTAGGTGAAAGTATGTCTTAAAGGGTTTTTTAAGATAAAAAAAAGTTTCTGAGCTTTGGAAGGTATCTGTGAATCAAATTTTATCAAAATAAAACAGTGACACCAAAACTCTTTTGGAAATTTGTCAAATTAAAATGGAATGACCCCACAGTAATATTTTTTTTGTGTGCAGTGACCCTCAGTGGGGGAATGACTGGCTGGTCCCATAAGGGGAGCCTGAATAATGAGTATTGTGAGGCCTGTGATAGCGTCTCTCTCAGGGAGCCCCACTGTTTACTCAGACAGCAGGCTAAACAAGCGGGACGTGTGGAGCTGGGCGCCTGCCCGTGACGGCTCCTGGGGCCGCGCCAGCCGGCAGGGCAGCCCAGGCAGTGTCAGAGAGTGACTGCCCTGATCCCGGCACACACCTGTGCACCTGCAGAGCTGTTCTGTACTGCACATGGACAAGGGACCCCCATGCAAAGCAGCCCCCAGCTGCAACAGCTGTTGTCCCAGCAGGAAGCAGCGTGTTGGCACCTGGCAAACACTGTGCGCTCGCGCCCTAAGGGAGGCACTGGAGATGTTTAGGAAGTTGAGATGACCTGGGAACATGGATTGATGATAGCAGGCAAATCTTCCGACAGAGGGAGACAGGCAGGGGCGATAAAAGAGAGAAAAGGCATGATTCAGGATTACTGCCTGCTCATAAGGTGAAAAGGCCTCACAGTACAGTCATTAAACAAGCTGCTGTCGATTACCACTCTTCAGGTCGAGAAAGGGTCTTTTTTTTTTATTTTTTTTTTTTATTGATGGTTTTGATTTCCGTTCACGTGGTGAAGGTGTCATTTGGACCTTAGTCCTCATGTGAATGGGAACACAGTGCACTTCATTTTTACCTGCCAAAGTACATAAAGAAAGTACATAAAGAAATTAACTTGCATTTTACCTTTGAAAAGAATCACGGAAGGTGTGAGGGAGACGAGAGAGAGGAGAAGAGGAGGGTTGTTTTGTAGGACGACTTTCACTATAACTAACGGAATCACTGCTATCTGTTGGCTAACTGGAATCTTTTTCTTTTTGTGCGACTTTAACAAGGAACCTATCCAATGACAGCCGCTTTTGCCTCCTTTTCAATTTCGCGGAAATTGTTGTTAAACAGGTTCATCGCTCACGCTGCTACGCCCTTATTCAGGTGGTGCTTTTCTACTAATTTTTGACTATACGAGTGAGGCACGCCGACTGAGACCGAGCATGGGAAATGATTACCCACAATCCCACAGCAAGAGAGAGAGAAGAAACATTGGCTTGGTTGTGATTACGTGACGCTAGGCAGATAAAGTGTATACGCAAAACTCGTATTGCAAGACCTCGCTCGTTTATCAAGTTAAAATTAATTTAAAAATTTTGCTCGTCTTGCAAAACACTTGCAGACCAAGATACTCGCAATCCAAGGTTTTACTGTAATGGAGTCATCATCTGAAATCAACACTGTTGTAAATACACTGGGGAGAATAATTAGAAGCAGATCCAGACACACAGCAGCTTCAGTTAGGATCGAGCGGGGGGCTCCTCAACACCTGCCAAAGGACTCATCATCCCTCTGACTGGTGACTCTGAACTGTCCTGCCTCTTATTATTTTCCCATGAAAAGCAAGCTTACTATAACGGTCCAAATTAATGCATAATTAGAGGAGCATCATTTCCTCATTTAGGATAATGTATGCAGCTGAATGTTTTAATTGACACTTACCCAGTGGATGACAGATCTGGTGTGACAGCTTCCTAACACCTTAACACCCCCATCTTTGGGTGTCTTTTGGCTTGTTATAGGGTTGCCCCACCCCTTCGCCATCACTGTCTTTGAGGACAGCCTGTACTGGACTGACTGGCACACAAAGAGCATCAACAGTGCAAACAAGTTCACTGGCAAAAACCAGGAGATCATCCGCAGCAAGCTGCACTTCCCCATGGACATACACACACTGCACCCCCAGAGGCAGCCTGCAGGTCAGTGGGGGGGCCTTGATCTCACACTCCCATAGGTGTCCTGTTAGTGCCTGTCCACAATGTGTCTGCTTACACTGATTATTTTGGTCTCCCAGGGGGCAGAAATCGCTGCGCCAGCAACAATGGGGGCTGCAGTCACCTGTGTCTCCCCAGCAACAAAACCTACACCTGTGCCTGCCCCACTGGCTTTAAGAAGGTGGACAGCCACATCTGTGCTGAGAGTAAGTGGGGCCACTGCCCTTATCCACACTGAGCAAGGAGACCTGCTATGACCTGCTGTCACAAGATGAACTGCCATTTACCCATGTATATATTGAGTTACTATTGTATTTAATATACAAATGATTGGCATATTGTATTATCATTGTATTTAATATACATCTGCTAATTGAGCTCCACAATTCTGGGGTCTTCATACTGAATGCAGCGTATATACTACTTACCTGTCATTCTTATGGATATCACTACAAAAACCACTAAAAGATAACAGCCTTTTTACAAAACCATTTTAAAAGACTTTTGGTAGTGAATAGTGATTATCATTAGAATAAATTTTCTAATCAATAGGGTAGATTTGGCATGTTTTGTTTGTTATTTTTTAATATGTTTGTGTGTTGTGATTACCTGATGTTTGTCCTAGAAGTCTGACAAGAGACCTTTGGTCTTTGATCAGGTCTTGACAAGTTCCTGCTTTTTGCCCGAAGGACGGACATCCGACGAATCAGTTTTGATACAGAGGACAAGTCCGATGATGTCATCCCACTGGCAGATGTCCGCAACGCCGTGGCACTGGACTGGGACTCTCATGGAGAATACATCTACTGGACTGACATCACTACTGACTCCATCAACCGGGCCAGATGGAATGGCTCCAATCAGGAGGTCCGTGCTGTCATGGTCCAACTCTGTAATGTGTTGTTATTTTTGACCTTGTTTTATTTTATCCATCTGCTGGCAACATTTTCAATTTCTGGACCACTATAGAACAGCAGTTCTTAACCTTTTTATGCTATGGACCACTTTGGAATTCTGATGACACCTACCCTTCTCAGAATAGCGTTTTTGATTGCATAAAATAAAATACATCCACAACAACGGTAATGTGATATAAAAATATCTGTGAGTTCTACTGAAAGCTAATTTAGGTCCTACTCATCCTAATGTGCCATTTCTCTGAGTTGTTTTTAACTCTCTGATTCAAACTAATTTCAGGTAGTTGTAGACACCAGTCTCGAAAGTCCTGCTGGTCTGGCTATTGACTGGGTGACCAACAAACTGTACTGGACTGATGCAGGTAACAGTTTATTCTTTGTTTTTTATTTGCAATGTCAGTCTGCAGTACCTGTCTGTGATTTCTACATTTCCCTGTGCATAGTCCATTATGTGTCCTGGCTTCCACCTCATGACAGGAACTGACCGGATTGAGGTGTCTAATGCTGATGGCAGCATGCGCACTGTACTCATCTGGGAGAACCTGGACCGGCCGCGGGACATTGTGGTGGATCCTGTTGGAGGGTGAGCGACGGAGGCAGACGCATGTGGTATTCCGGAGTGTGAATTATCAGGGTGATTATAGAGAGAATCTGCACTTGTTTATACTTCTCTGGCTTCCCCAGATATATGTACTGGACAGACTGGGGGGCGAGCCCCAAGATTGAGAGGGCCGGGATGGATGCCTCAAATCGCATTGTGATCATCTCCTCCAACTTGACCTGGCCTAACGGCCTGGCCATCGACTACCAGACAGAAAGGCTGTACTGGGCAGATGCTGGCATGAAAACTATAGAGTATGGCAACTTTGATGGCTCAGACAGAAGGGTAAGGGAAGATCCTCCTGGAGAAGTGAAACCTGAAAACTGATATTCCACACAAAGCCTTATGGCACTAGATGTGAGCCACAGTCATAGATGTTTGATATGGTTTATTTAATACTTACAGTCCCCTTTAGATTGTGTTGATTGAACTACTGTTATTTCATCAACAGCCAGGTAATTAATAAAATTCTCTTTCTGCAGGTGTTGATTGGCAGCCAACTTCCGCACCCGTTTGGCCTGACGCTTCATGAAGACAGGATCTTCTGGACAGACTGGCAATCTAAAAGCATCCAGAGTGCCAACAAGCACACGGGGCTGGACCGGATCACACTGTCAAGAAACTTGGAGAACCTGATGGACATCCACATGTTCCACCGGCACCGCTCTGTAGGTACGATCTGACTCCGACCGCCCTCACATAACCTCAGTGAGTGTTATGTTCTGTAAGTGATTAACTGGCAAACAAGCAGGTGTCCATTTGGAGAGAGGTGAGAATAAAGTTTCATTTTAAACTATTAGACCTTGTTACTCAGCATCATTATTGTTGCTGTTATAATATTCAATATTCAATCATCTCTCATATATTTCCTCAGAAAGACTGATTGCTGTACATGTTCTCTTTGATATTGCCAAAGCACATTGTGGTCTTTTCAATGAGCCTATGGCACCTTAATAGATTTTTAACCAGCAGACAATTTAGTTTTGCTGCAGCAATACAGCTCTGTTCATATTAAAAACTGACTGATTGCCAAACTCATCAAGAGGTAAAAAAGCTCAGAAAGACTCAGGGTCCTTTCCTGCATATTATAGTTGTAGAAAACATTGGTCTCTCTAAAGGGCTGTTATCCCTGTAGTTTGCCACCCATTGTATCCTGTGTAAGCTGCGTATATTTCATCACTGCTGACACTTGTTGGTACAGAATTGTGCCCCTCTTGTAACAAGATCACCGCCCACCCCCTTGAAAGGTCGTGTGATATACGCCAGTCCACTGACCCGCGGCCCTGGAATGTGTTTAATGTAAGGCACCCGGCCTGTGATTGTGCTGGAAGTGCACTGGCGCATGCTGTCCTGGCACAGCCCCCAGGGGATGAAACCACCCCTGGGTTTGAACATTCTTGAAACACAGACTCTTCATTGCTGAGCTGAAGTGACCATCAGCACATGGCACCACATTCTAAAATGTGTCATGTAGGGTATTCCCCTCATAGGAAAGCTGATGCTGATGACAGACTTACCCTGAATCCTGCTCTCCTTCCCCCTGCAGTCCAGACCCCCTGCACGGTGAACAACGGAGGCTGCAGCCACCTCTGTCTGCTGGCCCCAGCCCCTAAGGGCTCCAGCTGTGCTTGTCCCACAGGCATCAATCTCCAGGTGGACGGCAAGACCTGCTCTCATGGTGAGGAGCCCCCAAATCTGCTGGCGCCCCACTGACTGCAACAGACCCCCACCATAAAGAAAAGGAGCTTCCCTTTGAAATTGGAGTTCTTTCCTGAGCACCATCCATAACCTCCCCCCAGACACACACACACACACACCTCCCCCATGACAGAGCAGTCACCAGAAGCTTCTTGTGACATACTGCAGCTGTCCGAATAGCAGTGCAACAGCCTGTGACCTCACTTCCTCTCATCCCTCACTAAAGCGACTATAGACGCTCACAGGTTGACACTTTTGTATGTCGCTGACTTGTGTGTGTTTGCCAGAGATAAGGCACTGTGTCTGCCCTCTGCAATGAAGACTGTCTGCCCTCTGCATTGAAAGTCATTGTAGAAATCTTAGCTATTAAATTTATTTCCTGGATTTGAATTGATCTATGAGTTGATTTTCATCTGCTTACTAAAGGAATGAACAGCTTCCTGGTCTTCGCACGGAGGACAGACATCCGCATGGTATCCTTGGATATTCCCTACTTTGCAGACGTGGTACTGGCCGTGAATGGGTCCATGAAAAATACCATTGCCATTGGTGTAGATCCCAAAGAAGGTATGAGGTCAGGATAGATTAAACTACATAATATTCAACAACAATCAGAAAACGATTAAAGCTTCATTTTTAGTTAACATCGCAAATGAAATAATATTTTTTGCACCACTTCCATGCAGGTAAAGTCTATTGGTCTGATAGCACACTAAAGAAGGTCAGCAGAGCCAACATCAATGGCACAGAGTGTGAGGATATCATATCCACTGGTGAGGTCATGCCTTCATTAGTTTATGAAACTTTAATAATTCCAACATTGCTTAGCATATAATAAGCAGATTTATTCCATGCCTAACCATTTGTTTATAAAGGATTGGTTTACAGAGTTCATGCTAAATGTGCAGTTGTCTCAAGCAGGCTTTTGGCTATTCTTAAATGCCTCTTGTGTTCCAGGACTGATGACCACAGACGGACTAGCGGTGGACTCCGTGGGCCGGAAGATATACTGGACTGACACAGGAACTAATCGCATTGAAGTGGCTAATCTGAATGGATCCATGAGAAAAGTTCTAATCTGGCAGAACCTGGATAGCCCACGAGCAATTGCTCTCTATCATGAAATGGGGTAAGAAATGGCGTATGCTTATGAGATCTGTGGCTTTAAATTTGCCAAAGAATATGTATTTGGATGTGCATTTGGATTATTGTACCAAGACTGTTGTTTTCTTTTTCAGCTACATGTACTGGACTGACTGGGGAGAGAATGCTAAACTGGAACGCTCTGGTATGGATGGGTCTGACCGTGTGGTCTTGATCAACAGTAACCTAGGCTGGCCAAATGGTCTGGCGATTGACAAGGCTGGATCTCAACTACTCTGGGCTGATGCTCACACTGAGGTCAGTGGTGTGTCTGATGTTCCCGACTAATTCTCTAATTCTCACCAATATATGAGGCTCAACTCTGAAAAAGCCTGATTAGTTGAATTATAGTACCATTGGATATTATAGTGAAGCACTTCAGTACTTTCTGTTGTTAATGTTGATACTGTACTATGACAGACTGTTGTGGGATTTTTCCTCGTTTCATTTTGAAGGAATTAGTGTTTACGACTATATGCTTAGGATTTGACATCATCAGTTATGATCTGTTAATGACATTCTTTTACTTTGTGATAATTCCACAGCGTATTGAGGCATCTGACTTGAATGGGGCCAACCGGCGGACCCTGGTGTCTCCAGTCCAGCACCCCTATGGGCTCACCCTCCTGGGCCCATACATCTATTGGACTGACTGGCAGAGCCGAAGTATTCAGAGAGCTGACAAAACTACAGGGGGCAACAGCATCATTGTGAGAGGGAACCTTCCGGGCCTCATGGACATCCAGGCAGTGGACAGGGAGAGGTCTCTGGGTAGGTTATGCCATAATGACCTTAATCTGTGGCTTTGCCATCTAGTGGCTGAGATGAGAGTAGCAAAATTGTCCGGTGTATAGCTCTTCTTTCGTAGCTGGACTGTGAACCTGCTCGTTTTTCAGCTGAACTGAAAACCACTTTGTTCCTTGAAATACTAGACTAATGAAGTCTAGCTATGTCACAGAAACCTTAAATGATATCTGCTCTTCATATCCTGAATAAAAATGCATTTGCTGCTCTTTCAAGGTGATAATTGTTGGAAAAAGGAGACAACACTGCCCTCTAGTGACTCTAATATGTATTTATAATGACATTCAAAAGTCTTCCTCAAAAAATGTGTCTTCACTGAGGACAGTTCACACTCACCACACAAAATAGGTAGTCCCTATGCATGGCATACAAAAACTATTTCAACCTTGCAATATTGTCACTTATCCTTTAAGGACCATTTTAAGGCATGCAGTTGTGTCTGGATGCTGTACAGTTTACCTTTGTACAAGTGAGAGGTAATGAGAGTCAGGGGAACAAATTGGTTGCCGTGGGGAGTCACATTCATGAAGTTCAGCTGGCAGGCAGCCACTGGCGGACAGTCACATGGCAGGGCTGGAAGAGAGAACCATCCACGGGGCTGCAGGGCGGCTAGAATCTGGATGAGACAAGGATGCCAGAACCAAGGAGAAATTATTCTAAATCCAAAGAATGGAGACAACATGCCCAAACAACCAGGGCCATGTCACAGCCCGCCTCCGGGAAAAAATCTGCTTTTTCTGCCTTTTTCATTGCAGCTCATTCCTCACAGGATGAATGAGCCAGTGTATCAGCTCAGTCCATACCCCACCATTCTTTAATAGCAGACCCCATGCCCTTGCTGTGTGTTTTTGTTCATCTTTAGGGGTGAGACGTGTTGAATAAGAAGCGTGTGTCTGACAGCTGGGCTCAGCTACTGAGCTCGAGCCACTTCCAGGGCATTGTTTTGCTGGTCTGACATTCAGGATTTCACAACAAAGGGAAGTTGTTAGCTGAATCAATGGGCTGTGAAATAAAAAAAAATATTTTCTGCGGGTGCTGGTCCAGCACAGCCCCAGCTCCCAGTGCTTGGCTAAAAAAAGCAGTGAAACACTCTGCCTGGTGCTCTGTGTGGTCTGGCCACTGTTTGTTACCTCCCAGGATCTGAAGGTGCCTGGCAAACTGAGGCAGCTGATTTATTCACATTAAATAAACAGTCGGGTAGGTCAAGCGTAGAGGAAGTAGCTCGTTCTTGCAGATTTATTGAAAAATCGTTGGTTGCAGCAGTCCTTCCAAACTTTAAAACTTCATGTCAGTGATGAAGACTTCTTAGCATTTGAATGTTATAAGAACTACAGTATGCTCGGAGTTTGCTCAGATTAGTCTCCTTCCTGCCGTTTTAAGATACTCTCAACAGCTGATTAACACCTGGGATCACACCTGTGGGTAGAGATTCCTTTTCAAACTGTGACTTTTCGTAGATTATCAGGATTTGTGGTACAGTAAGATCCATAAACTTCAATGAAGACCATAAATCTTCCTGTTCTCTGGGGCTTTGTAGGCTCCCAATGTACTGGGATAAGGATTAGAGTGCCATTTGGTATGTCTGGAGTTTGGCTCATGCTCATTTAAGGCTAACTAAAACTAATGAAAAACAAATGCTAAATTCATACTCACTTATCTCATGTTAGCTTGAAATAAATGGTAATGCTTTACTTAAAGTGCACTTTCATAATACATTTATAATGCATTCGTCGAACATTAATAAGCAGCATGTAAGTATACCTTAATACGAAAGTGCACTTAATGTTCTGTCAATGCATTTTAAAAACGTTATGAACGTGCACTCTATGTAAATCATTATCGCATAATTATACAGTGCTGTGCAGTAGTCTTAGACTGTTCAAAAAAATGTTTAAAGCTTTTTATCTGACTAGTAAGTGTGAATCTACTCAAAAAAAAAAAACAAAAAAATGCAATCTAACATTGGAATATGTACAAATGAAAGCACACAATTAAAAAAAAAAACTTTTTACAAAAAGTCACTGGTATCTTGTTGTATAACTAGAAGAACACAGTTGGCTAACTTCTCCTGAGGGACCTCATTCCACATTTTCGTTCAGTTTCACCACCAGCGCACTTAGTAAATTAATTTAATTAGTTAAATAATTTGATAAGGTATTGATTTGCCAGACATGACATCCTAGTAATTGAGTCAACAAGAATTGCTGGATGACTCATATTAAATGGTTACTGCAAAGAGATTTTGAAACTGCTAAGCTAATACGCTTTGACAGACATTGTTGTACAGCAACATAAAGGTAATTAAAGCATAATATTCAGTGGCCTGATACTTGTGCACAGTTCTGTAGAATGGGATCTGCTGTTTCTGTGTAAATGGTTGGTTTCAGGGATTCGACTGTGATATTTGACTTTCCTCTCAGGTTTCAATAAGTGTGGCAGGAGAAACGGGGGCTGCACCCACCTGTGCCTGCCCAATCCCAACGGCACTTCCTGTGCCTGCCCCACGGGCATCGTGCTGAAGGCTGACGGACGCTCGTGCGATGAGAGCCCCGAGACCTACCTGCTGTTCTCCAACCGTGTCAGCATCCGTCGCATCTCGCTGGACACCAGCGACTACACGGACGTGCATGTCCCCGTGCCAGAGCTCCACAATGTCATCTCGCTGGACTATGACAGCGTGGAGGGCAAGGTCTACTATACTGACGTGTCCCTGGATGTCATCAGGTATGGCAGCTCCAAAGGGTATTCGTTACTTACAAGTAATTCTGTGTAGCCTAAACACATAACAAATCAGAGTTTGACAGCTGATACAATGAGTATTGCTATTTCTGTATATTACCCTACATGCTTCCACATTTACCACAGTGTATTACATGTGTATTACAATATAACATGTGTTAAGTAAAACGTGTTGTATTGCAAATTTTTTTTCTCTTCAAACTGCTTTTTGTTTTTTTGTTTTTTGTTTTGTATATGCACTCGCTTTCGTATATGTGCCCCTAAACTTACCAGGATGTAACAGTGTGCTTTAATAATAACTATGAGTAATATCATTTCTCTATGCTTGTATAAGAGAGTTGTTTGAATAATGGGTGGCGCAGTGGTTCACTGGGTGGTTCCCACTATTGCCTCATACCTCCAGGGCTGGGGATTCCTTTGCTTTCTTCCTGTAGTCCAAAAACACACAGTTAGGCAAATTAATATCTTTAAACTGCTTGTAGTGTGTGTGTGTGTGCGCTTGTGCGCGCGCGCGCGTCCTGCAATGAATTGGCATCCTATCCAGGGTATAATCCTTCCATGTGGCCAGTGTTGCCTTGGATATGGTTTAGGCCCACCTGTATCCTTGTCCAGTGTAAGTGGTTGGAAAATACATGGATGGATTTTGAATCACTAACCATTATCCTGGTGCCTTCAGGCGTGCCAACCTGAACGGCAGTGGTATGGAGACGGTCATCAGCCAGGGTCTGAAGACCACTGATGGCCTGGCAGTGGACTGGGTGGCTCGCAACATGTATTGGACAGATACAGGCCGCAACACCATCGAGGTCGCTCGTCTGGATGGTTCTTCGAGGAAGGTGCTCATCAATAATAGCCTGGATGAACCTCGAGCCATTACTGTGTTTCCCAGCAAAGGGTGAGTGAGAGAACAGACAGAAACCTCCCCATTGTCTGAATCTGCTCAGCTGTAATATACTGCCCTGTATGGAACCTCATAGTTATGTATTTTTATTTTCATAGTTGTAAACTGTGCATAAGGCATTAGGAATATGAATATATTGATTAAGGGGTCTATTCTCCCACTAGGCATGTAAGTCCGAAAAGGGCTTAAAAAGTTATGTGTTTTTGAGTTACGCATTTTCTCCCCCCATCAGTGCAGTCACGCCCATTGCACTTAACCTGAAAAAGAAGGTGTGGCCATGCAAGAAGCATAATTAATTTATTAAGAAAGAAATGGGGGTTACACCTTCAATGATTCTGGCATCAAGCAAAACAAGGAATAGGATTATTTCATTTACATTATGAACCAAATTGAAATTTGCAGAAACGCTTTTATTTATAAAAAAGAAAGCATGGCGGTAGCCTGCTACGCTTTATATTTGGTCATTTTCACAAATGTTACAATCCTTCAACAATAACAAAATGTTACAGCAAAAACCTACATACACACCAGCCCTTTGCGGATAAAATTGGCCACCCCTGCCTTAACTCAGTACGATTATTAAAATTGTCATTTGTAGCTATGATTCAATGATGCCTCAACCATTTCCCAAAGTACACACTACAGCTGCAGCTTTGAGAATAACAAAAAAACTAGATTTCGTTATTTTTTTTAATCTTTCAACTTAGTTGCATCTAAGCTACAAAAAACAATTGATTTGTTTTTTTATTTTTTTGAAAATTTGATTCACAATAAATATTCTCTCAAGTCAATAAAAATATAATATATATCCATCATGGTGCAGCATTTTTAAAAATACCTGAACTGTACTTGTATTCACATCAACAACTTCCAGCTTCACATTCGGACATATGCACGAATGCTTAGTGGTGCAGCTTCATCCGGTCCTTTCAGAATGTTGCTGGGAAACACACAAACACACAACGGCTCCGCATTTGCCGCATTAATTCGGTACATATGCGCACCGGACCGAATACGTGTACCTGAAGCAGCACAGAAAGATTGCTTTCACAATCCCCCTAGAAAAATGTAATGCAATGTCCATCATTGGAGGTACAGTATTGTTTCAAAAGTCTTAGGCAGTCAAAACAAATGTTTAAAGCTATTTATCTGGGTAGTAAGTGCACTTTTGCTTTTGTGAACAAAATACAATTTAGCATTAGAACATAAACAAATTAAGAATAACAACAAAAACTAGAAAGTTTCTTCTGTTCTCCAAAAAGTTCCTGATATCTAGTTGGATGGCTAGATGAACACCGCTTCAGTTCCCTAACCCCACTTCAGGGGCACCTCAGCCATTCCATGTATTTATTAAATTTCACCATCAACTCAATGAATTAATTGATTTAATTCGTTAAAAAAGTCACAGTACTTACGTTAAACCTGTTTTTTACAATTATTTTTAATCCACCGGTTGTTTAGCGTAATTGATTCACCACCTAGGCACGCTGACAAGGCAAACGTCTCTTGAAACTAGCCCAATGGTTAAATATATTTATATATAATGACATATTTCTATATATTATTGTTATATAATTTGTGTATGTAATCATTCACTTGCTTTTTGGATTGACGTTTATTTCAAAATGTATCATAAATAGAAACACTTTCATTTTGTAACATGTTTGTTTTTCTGAAAACTGCAGTATTGCATTCAGCCATGAAAAGGTATGTGACTTAATGCAGCCTCCCAGTTAATACAGCCTCCCATTTAATACAGCCTCCCATTTAATGCAGCCTCCCATTTAATACAGCCTTCCAGATCGCGGAGTGAAAAATGCAAAAGTGAGAGAGGATGTGCCCGATACTCGCATGGGAGAATAGACCCTTTAGATAACAGTATGTTCTGAGAGACCGACTAACTGAAGATTATCTAGTACAGACATAATAGGTCATTTAGATTGGGTTGCCAATCCCTGGTTTGTGTGCCAGTACCAGTCTATGACCAGTATTCCCCCAGGTTGACAAGTTTTACCCTGTCTGGGAAATTGTTGCACAACATATGGGAGTCGGCGATCATCAAAAAGTTGGGAACCCCTAATCTAGATTTTAAATTGCTAGATTATAAATATGTTACCTAGCCTAGTGTATTGTTTTCCAGGTACTTGTTCTGGACAGACTGGGGTCACATTGCCAAGATTGAGAGAGCACATCTGGACGGTTCTGATCGTAAGGTTCTGATCGACACAGATCTCGGCTGGCCCAATGGATTGACATTAGATTATGACACACGGAGGTGAGAATGGAGATGGCTGTAGGATGATACAGCTTCTAGTATGCTGTCAGAAAAAAGAATACCAATTTGTACATTTGCTTGTCACTGGGGCTGTACCCTCAAGGTTCTGCCAGTTATATCGTAGCTCTAGGTAAATGTACCTTTTAGTCTAATTTAAGGTACAGAAATGGACTCTGAGGAACATCCCCAAGGTACAAACAACAATAATGTACTCCCAGTGGTACAAAAATGTCTTCACATTCCGTTTCTGTATCTTAAAGGTACAGTTACCTACAGCTAAGGCTACAATTGCCAGACCTTTTAATTATTGATTAATCATAATGCATTGATGCATCTTTACACCCCTAGCCCCTAGGTCACTTAGTATTTCACTGTGATATGGTGCAGAACCATTATTGAATAACTTACATTCTGGAAGTAACATTTAGTAAAGAAAAGAGAATAAGAACAGATTGACGTATAGCAACAGCAACTTCTCATGAAGTGTGAATTCAGAGGCATGATATATAATTTGGACATTGTGTGTTTCTCTGTAGGATTTTCTGGGTGGACGCCCACCTGGACAGGATTGAAAGCTCGGACCTCAATGGGAGGCTCCGGCAGATCCTGGTCAGCCCTGTTTCTCACCCATTCGCCCTCACACAGGTACCAGTCAGTCAGCTTAACTCACTTTCCCCATTAAATACTCACCTATCATTTTCATCATTTCATATAAATAACTTACCATTCCTTCTGCATCCTTCCATTCCTGACCCTTATTTTTCTTCTCTCCTGTCTTCCTTTTTTCCTCCCGCTCCCTCCTGTCTTTCATTTTTCCATTCCTAGTTGAAGCCAGTGACTTCTGCACTAACCCCTCTCTTCCAACTCTCGCAGCAAGACCGTTGGATTTACTGGACGGACTGGCAAACCAAGTCCATTCAGCGTGTAGATAAGCATACAGGCCGCAGCAAGGAGACAGTGCTGGCCAATGTAGAGGGATTAATGGACATCATTGTGGTGTCACAGCACCGGCAGACTGGTAAGGGCAAATCTCCTTGGTTCCTGGGAAAACACTGTGTCCCACACCCCTTGGTCCCAGAGACATTTCTTAAGCCATTGTAGTATGAACTGCAACAAATTGTTTACAAACTGAGGCCTCTGCTGTCTCTGTATGGTGATATTTATAGCTTGAAAGCTAAAGTGCTATATATTTATATAGGCACCAACCACTGTGGCGTGAATAACGGAGGGTGCACACACCTCTGCTTCGCTAAAGCCAATAGCTTTGTCTGTGCATGTCCAGATGAGCCGGACAGCAGGCCCTGTTCCACCAGTAAGTAAGACATACAGCACACTGATTTAGGGAAGAGAAAAAAAAAAACATTTTGTCTTGGTTTGATCTGTCAGCAAGCAGACCCAAACCATTAAAAGCTGATTTGATCTAGTTTCAGGTTATGTCCCAACATCTTCTGGCAAGAGTGTCACAAGCACGCCCTCAACCACAGACAAACTTCCCTCCAGTCCTTCAGTAGTTAAGTAAGTTAATGGCATATTTGTTAAGCTCTGCTGATAAAAACAATGTTTTTCTATGAGTCGTGCTAAAATGAATTACACAGAAGGTTAACTAACTTTCCATTAAGGTATTTCACTGAAATGGGGTTTTACAGAGCACACAAATGATGTCACATTTCTACAAATTTGGTTGGGTTTATTTACATTTTTGTTTGTGTGTCACACAGCTGCACGGACAGGAACTTGAGCCTAGGAAGATGTGTGAAGAGCAGTGTGATAACAGTCCCAGACGGTACAGTTTAATTACTGCTGGTCACAGTGGGTTACTGAACAAATAAAGTTGAGAAAATACTGAGTTTTTGTTGTTTGTGTTACTTCCAGGGGAAGGCCTTCACATCAGCTATGTTATTGGAGGGGCACTTACCATCTTAGCCATCCTGATTTTAATAGCATCATTTATCATTTATAGGTAGGTGTAGCCCGGTGAAAGCACCCATGCTTCGTTCTCTCCATCTTCTCTTGGGCTGTTATTGATTATTATGTGTTTTTTTTCCACCACCCCCCCCCTTCCCCCAAAGGCATAAAAAATCCAAGTACGCTGACTCTGGAGTGAGCAACCTGACTTACAGCAATCCCTCGTACAGAACATCCACACAGGAAGTGAAAATTGAAACTGTGCAAAAACCTCCAATTTATAACCAACTGCGATATAAGAAAGAGGTATTCCTATTGTTTCATATTATTGTTAGCATTCTGATTTGTCAGTTTGACATGTGCCCTAAAAAGAGAATGGAAGTTTTTAAGTGTTCTTTTTCTACATATCAGTCTACTCCAATGAGTTATGTTTGATTTCATCAAGGAAAGACATTTCACAATTCAGTTTATCGATACATTAAATGTTTTTACAGTGGTGTATGTACTGAAGCTGGGGAAATTCCTGTTCTGAAAATTCCTGTTTCCAAAAAGCTCATCTTCTTTTTTTCTTCACTACAGCTTTCCCATCCTTACAACTCGCTTTCACCTTTTATCTTTTGACCTGTTTTCCACAAAATCAATGAAAGGTAGTTTCATAGCATGAAGAAGTTACACCTGTAAATACTAATATCCTCTGTTTAAATCCAGAATTTGAATATAGATGTCACATTCTCACTGCATGCTACATGTGCTTTTAACATGTCATATACTTGTGCTGCGATCACGGTTTTGTGACAAACTAATGATGCTGTCTGTCAGTCCTTTCTAGGAGAACAGGTGCTGTGCTTTTCCTTTGTTTTATAACATTGTGTTTTTAGTCTCTGTTTGATTTCTGTTTATATTTAATGCCCCCCCAAATTGCATGGACATTCATGTTAAATTATTGTTGCAAATAATTTCAGGTAATTTTCTTGGGTGAAAAGCGAATTTGCTAAGATATGATTTCTGTTCAGTCCATTTTTTTTGTTTGGACTGTCTGAAAAGCCTCACTGCAGTTCAGTTCTATGGATGCATGATTTGAATGACCATTTAAATAAGAAGCAATAGACAAGCCTAAATTATCTTCTCTTTTCGTAGATTTGCCAGGAAAACTGTGAATTAGTTCAGAATTCTTGGAGATTAGAAAATATTTACTCTTTAACTTTTAAAAATCCTATGTCTTAAAGGGCACAGTACACTTTTGTTTGCTGTATGGTTTGTGGCTGAGCTTCTACCTTTCCCCACACAGGTTGGCAATGATAGCAGCTATACTAAGGAGAAGATTAAGATAGTTGAGGGCATCTGCCTGCTTTCCAACGAGGAGCTGTACTGGGAGGACCTGAAGCAGATCAAGCCTTCGCGGGGCGGACTCCATGTATGCATGAAGACAGACACTGTGTCGCTCCAAGCTAGCAGCGGCTCCCTGGACGACACAGAAACAGAGCAGCTACTGCAGGAGGAGCAGTCTGAGTGCTCTAGTATCAACACTGTCCCTATGGCCACGCCTGAGCGGCACGGGGCCCTGCCAGACACAGGCTGGGCCACACCCCGCAAGCCCTCTACTGAGAGCGAAGTCTGAGCAGCGCCTCCCATGACAAACCCAACACTCCCAGCAGGCTGTCATCTACGCCAAACACCACCTATCCCCTCCCAGTACTGCTCTCCATCTCATTGCTGCCCCCCACCCCTCACACACAAAAGACTGAAAAGGCAATGAACACCCTGGAAAAAATTAGTGAGTGAACACTGAGAGGAAGAGCATCGTAAAAGCATTTTTTTAAGGAAAAAAGTCTTATTGGAGTGCTCTTCGTGTACGATCACCTTATTGTGAACTTTTAAATGAAAGATTTTAATTTGTTCTGGGACTGAGTAACAAAATTCTCTGTCACTTGTGTTGTGATTATAAACTCTATTTATGAACTTTTTGTACTTATGAGTGATTTGTTGATGTAAAAATATGGTGAAAATAATGGAAACTCTAAACAATTCAGTAGTTAATACTTATCACAGATAGATATCTGTATTTATGTCAGTGCCAAAGGTCAGAGCTGTTCAGTCAGTTAAGACCTACTTATTTCCACTAAGGGTGTTTACGCTACATTATGCTCACATAATACAGTACTACTATACTAAAATTTAAGAGCAGTGTTTTTAATTTGTAAATTTGTCTTGGCTTTGTGCCAACAAAATATGGGTTTATCCAGAACCTTTCAAGAGCATATTGAGTTCTTTCAATACATGCCAAAATGCAATAGATATCTTTAAAACGGCTATTTTTTAGCAGTTTTAATGGTGGAAGGTGGGCAGTTTTAATGAGGTATAAGTGCCAAACATTCTCAGTCATATTCTTATCAAATTGTTAAATATGCTACATTGTGCTGAAATATCGTTCAGACCTGATGATGCATCTGTGCATCTGTAAAGTGCCAAGCTTTTACAGTATCTCCCTCCTGCACAGGAATGTTTAGTTATTAAAATACAGCTGTTTCTGTAATGATTTTGTGATAGTAAATTGTGATATTAGGACTGCAAGAGCTTTATTCCTAGATTCTTAGAGCAATAAAAAGGACAAATTAAGTTGTTCTTCTGAGGAAACCAGCATTTATATTGGGGGAAAAACTGGACAATACCTTTTGTTTGGAGTATTGATCTTTGTACACTACAGCTCATTAGAAAATGCTTGCTAGAAATACAGTACATTGGTGGATCTTTTACACGCTGTTTTATTCATCTTTTCCCCTACCCCAATAGAATCTTTGTGAAACAGTTACAAAAATGTATAAAATTGCCTGAATTTAAATGTAAAAATGTCAAAGTCATGTACCGTGAAGTAACTTCAAATTCAGCACCATGCTGTTTTGCTGCTAAAATAGCACTGAGGCCCACAGCTCATGGTCCTGGCAGCTATTTAACCTAAGATCTCTGTATGCTGGCTCAGGATTGACAGAGTTTTAGTCTAAAGCTTTGCTCATCTGTAAAACTCTCCAGACACATCCACTTTTTATTCTCAGACTTAGGTAACTAATGATGTTGTATAAAACTTTTTAACTGTTAAAAAAAATATCTCGTGTTGCTTTTATTGTATAAAGAGTTTTGTACAAAGGGATTCTTGATTGTTTTGACATTTTAATTTTACTCACTGGAAAGGAACACTTTGCTGGATTTATTTAACCACTGTGTTTGTCTGGATCCTTGTAAATGACAGGGGTGATGCCAGTTATTTAATAGTGCTTTTTGTTATTGGTCACATATAACTGTTGTAAAGTTAACTAAAATATTTATAAATATTATATATATTTTTTGTTTTATTGTCATTTAAATTTGTAAATTTTAAAAGACTGAATATGTAATTCAATTTGCCATACTAACAAGCTATTTGTGTGATATAGTGAGAGTATCCATTTGCTTTTGTATAATATAAAACTATTTGCATTAAAAGAAAAATATGGCTTTTTTATGCAATGTGACTTGCATGCTGGCTACACTTCTATCACGCCTGAATTTATATAGTTTAGTAACTCAAGTTCCTATTTCACAAACGTCCTATTTGGGGGCATTTGAAGGTCATTTGAGAAGTGCACAGCTTTGGTAAGGGCTGAAAAACAAAATCAGCTGTAGGTTCGGCTTACTGAAAAAACAAGTTATCTAATTTTTATCTACAGTTATCTAATTTTTCTGTGAAGAACAAAATACTCTTACTTTCCATTTTATGTCTTGCAGTCCAATCCTACACAAAGTATAAAGGATTATACTTTACCACATCTCCCAGGTATTATGCAGCTGTTCAGGTAGTAGACCCCACAATTAATACCATTCCCCAGGTGGGGAATATGTAAGGTTTTAGGACCAGACCATAGTCACTAGCAGACATCTTTTTATTAGCACAATAACTCTAACAGTATTTGACAAATCATTTTCAGACTTACAGTATAAGGGAGAAGAATCAGAAGTGATCAAATTTTGAGACTGATCACACCAAACCTGTAGCAGCGCATAGTGATGCCAGTGTTGATACTTGATCCTGTTAGTGCCATAAAACATTTTTGGAGGATCTTTTTGAAATTTTGCAGACATGTGCTCTGTTTACCCTTGATTTAAAAATGTAGGGTTTGGGGTACATGCTGTGCTTGCAAATCATCTGAAGTGGAAGATCATTAATGGAATAAAGCAGGGGTGACATGAAGCAACAATGGTTATTGGCAAAGAAAAGGATGAGTTGATAACAGGCTTAACCCTGTGAGCAGGATAACTCTATTTGTTATTACTTTATTTATTCTCTTTGATCTTTGATAAATCTTATTAAGACTTCCAGACCCCCGCAATCCTGAATAGGACAAGTAGTTACAGAAGATGGATGGAAATTTTTTTTAAGTAGGAGACTGGAAATTTTCAGGTTCCAATTTATTGAGAATGTATCAATACGCCAATGTAAAGGCACACCAAAATGAGCCTGGCTAGGATTAGTTTTATACCTCAAAAATAGCAGGAAACATGGCACACTGAGTAATTCATTTGAATAAGACACCACAATTCCAATTATAATGTCAAAGTCTTGTTCATCTCAAGCAAATATGAAATGCATAGTGCACAACAGGTATACCAATGTAAACTAACACTGAAATGAGCCTGACCTATATAGGTTTTATAGCTGAAAAACAGCTTGAAGCATGACATGTTGAACAATTCATTTGAAAGAGAAGTCACATTTGCAATTGGAATTTGGGCCAGGCAAATACAAAATGCAAAGCACACAGCAGGTATGCCACTGAAAGGAAACACAAAACGTAGCCTTGGCCACATTTTTATAGACCTAAAAGTGCAGTCTGGCAGAATGTTTATAATTCATTTTGAAGTCTCGCCCATAGACCTTCTTTTTCCACAGAATATATATATATATGCTTGGCAAGTTTCACTGCCTTTTCTGAATAAAAGTAAAATGCCTGTGTATCCTCTTCTGATTCAATTTTCCTTATTGTAATGCACTTCAATTTACGATGCAATAATTAAACTTGTCTTTTAAAAGGAATGGTTGCTTTTGGTAAGATCAATAGATTTGAATGTGTAGTACTTTTTATTTTTTATAGTTAAGTACCTTTAAAACTAGGTATTTTTAACTTTTACTTTAGTATTTTACTGAATGACTTTTACTTGAGTAACATTTTGGTGTGGTATCTGCACTTATCCCTGAAAATGAAAATTTCCATCACTGCTCACATTGGCTCATGTAACATTCAGCTTCTCTCTCATTAGCTTTGTGTCGGAGAAATAAGCGACAGATGGGTTAAAGGCTTTGTTCAAAATATCCATATAGTCCACTATGTAGTGAGTGGGCCATTTTGTAGAGCTTTTCGAATTTTCAACTTCAATCACTACATAATGCACCACAAAATCAGTGTGAGACACACCAAAATGTAGTAGGGTACAACAAGCTGTACCCTACACCAGTCAACTTATTCCATATTTGAGAAACTTTGCTCAGTAAGAACTGTAACCATTTACCTAATCCTGGAGAGGATTATCCTTCCCCACCTTCAATCTCTGGTAAGTCAATTAATGGACCCTCTGCAATTCACTTCACAGGCGCACATTGAGGTAGAGGACGCAGTCATCTTTCTACTACAAAGAGCACTCATACATTTGGAGACAGCCGGGAGCACAGTGAGGGATATGTTTTTTGAGTTGTCCTGTGCTTTCAATACCATTCAACCAGCACTACTGTAAACAAAGACCATCTGGTGGCCTGGACACTAGATTACCAGTAGGCCACAGCATGTGAAGCTGCAGGACTGTGTATCTGAGACAGTAGTCTTACAGGGAACTGCCCTGGCACTGTTCCTCTTCATATCATCAGATGTCAGATATAACTCGCAAAACTGCCACATTTAAAAGTTTTCTGATAATTCAGCCATTGGTGTCTGCATCAAGAATGATGAGGGGGAGTACCCAGAGGTGATAATGGACTTTGCTGGGTGGAGCCTGCACTGCAAAAAAACTGCTTGTGAAATTTACAGTAAATTATTGGCAAAAAAGTTGCCAATAAAGTACTGTAAATTCTCAGTAATATACCACAAATGATATCACAGTAAATTTACCGTCAGAAAAACAGTTATTTACTGTTTAAAAAAATAGTTTTACTGTTTTTATTTACTGTACTTTACTGTAATTCTCATTTACAATTCCCTGTAAAGTCATGTTTTACAGTTAAATACTGAAATCTGTATTTACATTAACTTACTGCAATTTTATTAATTACAGTAATAACCTGGCAACTGCAGTTGCCTATAAAGTACTGTAAAGATATTCTGAGTATTTTTCTGTAAAAACACAGCAATTTAAAATAGCATGATCTCATTTGTATAACCTACAGAACAAAGAACACATTATGCTTTTTAGCATTTTAATGTAAAATGGACAAAACATCACAAAGATGAAAATCCACACCAAGACAGTAAACACTGGAAAATATGAAACATTCTACTGTATTGCAAACAGCCTTAATGACAGCAATTGGGTAGACTCTCTTTCCTTTATATCTGACTCAGTATTCAGCCAAATGTTCTGACTGTGTGAATGTGTACTTGAGTGTGTGAATGCATGTGTGTCTAATGTGAAAGAAAGTGTGTGTACACATGTGTAAGGGAGACAGAGAAATGCATACACCTACACACACAGCCAGTTAAAGTCCATTAACCTCCTTAGAAGACTGCAGACATTTACATTCATGGCCTGCTTCTTCTTCTGTACCATCTGTCCACTGGTTTTACTCAGAGCCTTTCTGGCAGTGGTCTTGGAGCCAGTGCTTGGATTGATCCCCATAAAACATCTGCAAAATCAAGGGTAATCCTTTAACACTCTTTGCCCCATCACCGCTCAAACCCCCCTCCCTATTCACATTAATTTATCACCTCACTCTTAATCCAAAATAGATATTTTTCTAATAGCCTGCAGTGTCATTTATCAGTCTAGATTGTTTTGGTGTAAATCATGACCCAGTTACTCAAGAAAATACACAGACCTTGTTGTGAACAGTTTCACGTAGGAACTATTTTATTTCTACCAAACTGTACATGGCACCTGTTATCACTGTGCTGAAGGTAACAGGCATCTACTCATACATAAGGGCCTCACGCTCAGTGTGCAGTAATATGGGTAGTAAAAACAGATCCTACATGAAACTGCTCACAACATCTTTTGTGGATTATCTTGAGTAAAAGTGTCATGATTTCTGGTAAGAGACATTGGTGTTTTTTTTTTATTGGGGGGCTTTGAACACCACAACCCAAGTGCCATTTAGTCTCATAATATTCAAGAGAAAGTAGATATCTATATGGCCAATATTTTCAAAACCTGCAACTTGCACCAAAACAATCTAGATAAATTAATAGCATACAGGCTATTATCAGAAAAATACATATTTTTGATTTTAGGGTGAACAATTTCATCCACGCAACCTCCAAACTACTTTGTTCAAACATGACATTATACAAATTAAAAGTATTAACCAAATTAATCTCCTAGCTACCCAACCACTTGCATTCAAACATGCCTTTTTCTCAGTGGAGCTTTTGGGCTGTATTTTGACAGGTCAGTACAGCACAAAACACTGTGATCAAATGGGTATGCACTTATTAGTATTACATCTGTGAACATTCCACCTGCGCTAAAACTGTGTTGGTCTATGCAGTCACAATAAATCCTGTCTTTTGCACCATCCATGCCGGTCTCACATCTTCTTTATTGTCTTGGAGAAGTATCTGTCATGGATTCGGGTGGAGCCAGCGCGGGGACGAGGCATTGTGCAGGCAGGAAGGTGGGCGACCCACTGGCGGCTCACAGGACACAACAGGGGTTTATTAACTAAACCGGGGGGTATTCCACGATCGAAGCAGGATTAAGGGGAAGTCTGACTTATTTCGACAAGTCTGGCTCATTTAAGTGGGAGTTCCGTTCCATCAACATCTTAAATGAATCCCCGCTGAGTTACCATGGTAACTTACGTGAGTGAACAAGTCTGCTCTGGACCAGGTTAACCGTCTCGCCTAGTTAAGCGTTGTCTCAAAGAACGTCCGATGTGTGGGAACAGATTCCCAAAAGATCGTCCCGTCGGGCGAAATTCCGCGCTCTCACTGCTCATGTCATGTGATCAATATAATAAAGACTATAAAAATCACGTCTCAGCATTCCAATTACTTCCAAGATAATTAAAATAAAAGTGTACCCATATTACAAAGGTTAAACATGAAATGGAATAACTGAAATTGAAAAAAAAATCCATTAAAATAATATGAACAGGAAGATATTTTATATTTTTAGTCACTGTCTACATTATGTTTATTAATAAAATAGGCAATTCATTTGTCAATAATTAGCCAGTAAAATTGTCAATAATAGACAAGATACGGTTATTTGTGCAGAACACACGGATGAATCGAATTTGTATTGTAGCACCGGCGGGGCGCATTTCCCAGCATGCCCCGCGTGCAGTTGCAATTAGCCCTTGTTGTGTTGTGTTGTTGTTAATGGTTACAATTCCTTAGTGTTGCACGTGTGTTTACCCGTGTCTTGTATGTACAAGGTCTGATCCACGTGTGTAATTAGCTTACGTAAATCTCCCACCGTGTGTGCGTCTTACAGTTCGGCGTCTGACAATCTTGTGTTTCCTCTGTGTAATTGGTTTGGTGGTCGTTGGGTGTCTGATGTAATCCTTTTCAGGACTGCTATAAAGAGCATGGTAAGTGAGTCTCCGCGTCTTTCTCTCTGCTCCCAAGATGCTTAGGTTCACCTGATGCCACATTGATGTCAGAAGTGGATCCCAGCATCGATCCTGTTGGCATGGCTGGATAGGGCACTGACCTCCATTGTCCGGCATGCTTGATCCAGCTTGGCGGACCTTGAGGCAAAAGAGAAGCAACGGCACCCGCCCGCCTCCAGTAGGCTAGCAGAAAAGTGTTATACTTCTTTGTGCTGACATTAGCATTGATCCAAACAGCATTCTCCAGTTCCAGCTATCATGCACTAACTCCCGCCTGGTTACTTAGTGTGAATATTCAGTGAATGCACAGTATACACCTACATTACCGTTCAGTCAAACTGGTCCACCTGGTTTCTTGGAGAAAATCTGTAGTAAAACCTAAGTTAACACTTACATTAACGTTAATTCAAATTCACTATCTCACTTTATCCAAAGAAAAAACGTGCCACCTGTTTTCCATGCTAATACTTTACTGTGAATAAGCAGTAAACAGTTGTAACCACCTAATGGCCCAGGATGGAATGCATTTTACAGTGTAATACTGTAAACCTATGAAACAATAACTAGGGAGTGGACATCAAGGCTGTCATGTCTTACAAGTATTTGGGTGTTTACCTGAACAATAAACTGGACTGGAACGGCAACACTAATGCACTTCTGGGGAGCAGTGTGTGGCTCAGCGGGCTAAGACTCTGCGTCTGTGATTGGACGATTGTCGGTGTGGGCCAGGTCTCAGCAGAATAGTCATACGCCTGTCGGCCCTTAAGCAAGGCCCTTAACTCTTAGCTCTGTGGACATTGCTGCAGGTGATTGCCCTTTGCTGCAGGCGATTGCCCTTTTCTGCAGTGTTGCCAGCTTTGGTCAGCTGGCTGACATATTTTCAATTCAAGTCTGTGCATGCATATATATGTATGTAACAGTTTTATTACCTTGTAAATGGTCTGTAGGGTTTGCAAACTAGCCCAACACTGCTGATTTAATTTTTTGTTTATAACGGAATAATATAGATTTGCCTAAGATTTCTTGAGTGAGTGTGAAAGTCTGAAATCATGAATGTCAGGCCAAATGCGTGAGTGATGACAACCCCGTTGCTGCCAAGCTTGCTCTTACCTACATGCATGTCTTGGAGAGTAAGATGTGGTAGGCAAAAAGAGAATTTCCCCATGGGGATCAATAAAGTGTCGTTGTTTACAGGAAAGGCCAAAGCCAGCTCTATCTACTGAGGAGATTATGCTCTTTTGGAGTCCAAGGAGCACTCCTCAAGACCTTTTATGACTCAGGAGTAGTATCAGTAGTCCTATATGGAATTGCATACTGAAGCAGTGGCATATCTCTGGCAGACAGACAGAGGCTGGGCAAGCTAATCAGGAAGGCAGGCCGGGTACTTGGGTGTCCCCTGGACCAGGGTTTCTCAACCCAGTCCTCAGGGACCACCAGACGGTCCATGTTTTTGCTCTCTCCCAATTCCCTGGCAAT
>JAODJU010000007.1:23264918-23277344 GCA_026776725.1 Gnathonemus echidnorhynchus | reverse complement strand
TTCCCTGGCAATTGGGAGAGAGCAAAAACATGGACCGTCTGGTGGTCCCTGAGGACTGGGTTGAGAAACCCTGCCCTGGACTACATTGAGCAGGTGGGGGAAATGAGAGTCCAGCTGTAAACTCTCAGATGTAATGGGCAAACCTGACCACTCATTACAGGAAAACCTGGGGGAACTGAGTAGCTCCTTCAGTGCCAGACTGTTGCACTCACAATGCCTGAAGGAACGCTACTAGAGGTCCTTTATTCTTGCTGCCATCAGACTCTACAACAGCCGCTGCTCTCAGTAGAACCAGGATTCACCATAACAATACATTGCATTACCCTGCAAGCTATGTGCAAAGCCTGCTAACAATTGTAAGTATAGGTATGTGCAATATCATAATCCTATGTAAACTTGAATGTATATTCTTGTGAAGTTTTGCACTGTACATATACTTTTTATATTCTGGCTTATTTACTGGTGTACTACAAATTCATTGCAAGTACAACCTATTGCTTTTAGTTGTTTTTTATTCTGTTTTTAATTTATTATTGGCTGCATTGAGAATTGTAAATTATTGTAAATTACTGTATCTTATTTTTTTTCTTTATTAGCTGATGTAGCACCCAAATTTCCCCTTGTGGGATAAATAAAGTTTATCTTATCTTAGAAACCACTCTTCTCAAATCTGCTTGAAGTGCCTTGTTGGATTTCCAGCCCTTACTTCTATAAGATGGTGAGGTCAGGTCAGGTTGGGGAGCATGCGCTGATACCTACCACGCAGCTAAACTCCTTGGGATCCTGGCCAGCGATCCTCCAGGCAGATACACGGTTCTGTCCCACCCTCCAGAAATGGGCATCCATCTGCCGCAGCCAGGTGTTACGTGGGCGTCCACCTTGGTCTGGTCCAGCCACTTGGGTCCTCAGTAATGTGGATCCTATGAGCTGGATTAACCTCAGGGAAACGCACCACATGGCTGCAGTGCTGTAACTGACACTCCCTCACAATGCAGGTAATGTGCCTCATTCGGGACTCAGGACTCCTCTAGTAACCACTCATTTGACTCAAAGTCAAACCAGTGGTACCCAAGGATTCTCCGAAAAGACAGTGCCAAAGGAGTCCAGTCTTCATCTCAGCTCATTGGATAGCATCCATGTCTCACAGTCATGGAGCAAGACAGTGAGCACCAAGAATCTAATGACTTGGACCTTTGTCCTTTTGCAAAGATTTCGGGAACACCACACACCCCTTTCCAGTGACCTCATGACCCCCCATGCTCTTGCAATCCGTCTGCTGACTTCATAGGAAGAATCACCAGAGACATGAATGTCACTGCCGAGGTAAGTAAACCTCTCGACAAGGTCAACATTCTACCCGCAGACAAACAAACTACTGATGGCTGTGCCTAAGAAGTCATTAAAAGCCTAGATCTTGGTCTTTATCCAGGACACCTGCAATCTCAGACATTCAGACTCCTCGCTCAATCTCTTGAGAGCCCCAATCAGAGCCTCCCTTGACTCTGCTAAGATCACAGCATCATCGGCAAAGTCAAGATCAGTAAATCTTTCTTCACCAACGGACGCCCCACAGCCGCTGGACCCCACGACCCTGCCCAACACCCAGTCCATACAAGCATTGAACAGTGTAGGAGCAAGAACACACCCCTGGCAAACCCCAGAATAAACTGGGAAGAACACAAAGGTTCTCCCTCCACTCTGCACAGCACTCACACTACCAGTGTACAGGCCGGTCATGACGTCCAGTAACTTCAGGGGGATCCTGCAAAGTCTCAAAATGTCCCACAGGGCAACTTCATCAACTGAGTCGAACGCATTACGAAAATCGAGGTGAGGTCACCTTGTAAGAAAATCCTTATTAGCCACCTACCTGCACCTGACTGCAGATTGCAAGACAGGGGCAGAATGTGTAGGGGGAAGCTGACCAACCTGGCAAGCTGACCAATCAGAGCACACTAGGCTCATTGTGGTGGGGCTTACATCAGAATGTAGAGCAGCTGTGGAGTGAGTGTAGAGACAATATGAGAAAAATGTGTTTTTGGAACAATGAAGCATGTATATGTAGTAGACTCCAAAAAAAATTATGAACAATGAAAATGAGCATAATAGGTCTCTTTTAATCACACCCTAGTCCTAGTCAGCACATGAAAGAACAGGCGGAGATCTAGTGGACACAATGAAAAATTAGATACTGCCCAAGCTGTACAAGGGCTAGAGACTGAGGTTGTGGGTGTGTGCGAGGAGTAGTGATTTGATAGGGAAGAGGGGGTGATGGGCTTGTCCAGGGAATAAATCATTGTATATTTTTGTCAGGTTCTTTGTCATTTTTATGCAGGCTCTAGTCTAGTATTGTAAGACATATATGCTAATATATTTTTTGTTTGTTTGGTACTGTTTGGATTACACAGGTTTGGGACCGAGTACATTATACAGATTTTAAGTACACCCCACTTCCTGTCGGCCAGTTTTTTTGCCAGCTAAATGCCTGTACAGTCAAAATCAATCTACATAGCAGAAGCTTTTTTATCCAGGAAGAAAATCACAATGGGGTCTGTAAGCATGTGTCTGTTTGACATTACATGGTAATTACTTATACTATTGGTGTGTCTGTCTATTATGTTAAGTAAAACGTTGGTCATAGTGCAAATGAGAAATAACTAAAATACAAATATATAGATATATGAATAATATAAACTACATTTTAACACATGTACATTAAGACATGCACAAATAAATACCTTTAACCAACTAATTGCAGGGTTGCTAAGTTTGGTCAGCTGGCTGGCATGACATTTTCAGACAAGTCTGCACAGTCATTTACATGTATGCAACAGTTCTAATACCTTGTAAATAGTCTGTAAGGTTTGTACAGTACTCCCAACGCTTTTGATGTAGCCAATTTTAGGTTTGTAATTGAATAATATATGTTTGCCATAAGATTTCTTGCATGAGCGTGAGAGTCTGAAAGCGTCAGTGTCACGCTACATGCGTGAGAGTTGGCAATCCTGTAACTGGTGGGAAAGATATATTGTGCAAATTAGCATGTAAGCGGAATGTGCAATAAGTGACATTTTTTCATTTTCATGGCTATCTTGCCAGTATGATTACAGGCGTAGTATTTCAACGTCATACGTAACAAACATTTTGAATTACCTCTCCATAACACAAGCTAAAGGACCTATAAGCTGAAGCGGGCGGCCCTTTTGCCGCTCCGGAGTTGATTCAAATTAGCCAATAATATTAGAGTACGCATAGTGGTTCCAACGAATCAGCGCCGGGTTTACTGGAACCCTACTATTTTCAAACGAAACGGATTGTCAAATTGGTTTAGGTGGCATAACGCACTGGAGAATATAAAGGAAAGCATACTCTATATTTCTTTTTTAAGAACTGGGAAAAATATCTCGTTTTACAACTTGTGGAGTTCTTAAGGTAAGGTATTTGTATTTTGACACGTACTATTTAGCTGCTGTAGGAGATCCTTGATATCCATTCTATGCAATATTAAGCCGATGTTAAAATAGAAGGTTGATGGTTTTAATAGGCTACCGATAGCTGGCTTAGTTATTATACTAAGTAAAACATATCCCTGTAAAAAAACGTATCACAATTTAATGTCTTGTGTTCACTTCCGTTCAGTTCTAGATGGATACGTGGTTTGTCAGCGGCTTCAGTCACATGCGTAACTAGGTAAAGTTGTATTACCTTAGATTTCGCTCAAAGGCCATAATTAGTCGTCTAGAATTGCAGACAAATATTAGTTTCGGTTACGTGTAATACATTTCATGCATTTCTGATTTAACGGCTAATTAGTTAATGCAAGGTGCTTGGAGAAAACACCGGTTAAACCTAAACCATTGGCCGTTGCTATGATGTAACACTTTAAGGCTGATTGATACTTTAGCGTTAGTAAAGTGGTCTGTCCCAGTTATGTGTCCGATACTGGCTGAATGAAATTGTAGTTGGTCCCCTCATTTTAAATGGCAGGCTGTCGTTGGAGTAGCTGCCTTAGTTTAGGCCTGTAGTTTATTCTGGCCGTAACCAAATGATTCTGCCGGCTTAATATATAAACGTCAGGCCCAATAATACACTACAGTAGCGTAATATACAAAAACACAAAGTGGAAGTGGTTTATCTTTACAGGTTGTTAAAGACATGGTAGTCTTATGAAATGTATTTTTTCATAAATTGTGAACGTAAATATATAATGTACACGAAACTCTGCAAGTTTGTAAGTTATATTAACCGCTTTTAAACCTAATACATTTATCAGACCTTTCTTTGGCAAATAATCGCCACCTCACTAAAAACGTAGGCTTTTTAATTTGTTTTTAATACATGTTGTGAGCTGCTGATTGTAGATCATTGGTCGTTTTTATTTATATATTGTTTTCTATTGAGCATTTAACACTGATCCTAGGTTACGCTCACGCGAGGGCCCTGTCGTGTGCGCCTGCGCATTGGTTGGAGCTGCTCCCTCACTCCCCATAGCTGCTACTTTTGTCTCGCTTTGAGCCCCTCCCTCGGACTCTCCGCCCTTGGAGGCGTTTCAAAGTAGGGAAGAGCAGCTAATGATCGCGTATCGGCTTGAAATACCCTCTGTCATCCGAAAAGAAACTCAGGTAACCTGATGTCGTGCCATTAAACTTTGCATTTCATGCATTTAACTGCGCAGATTGCTGGACGTGTTTGTAGATGCCTTTAATCCTCTGCTGATGTATTCAATGTACTGCGTTTTCGGGGCCTGGTGGTAGGTGGAAATGGTATCTGCCAAACAATGCCTTCAGTTAAGTTACAAACATGCTTACAGATTAAATATTGAAGTCGTCGTGTTGTATTTTATTTAGGATGCCGATTCTAATTCTTGATGTGCTTGGCTGCTATTTTTGAACGATGGTGTTTATGTTGACTCCGTTTGTCCGACTGCAGGGCCTGAGTTTAAAGCGGATGCTTCCAGAGGAGGCTCTCTTGCCTAAAATCAGCCAGTGTGTAGATGTGCAACCTTCTGAGTGCACCACAAGATAATTTGCGATGTTCGGTATTTTGAATGAAAATTGTAGCTTGGTGTTTGAATTTGTCTCAGTCACGCAGCTAGTTGGCTACCCAGCTAGCGGTACCGAAGCGCAGCCCATTTTGTAAACATCTGCGTACAGTGGAAGAGTGTGTCATCAGCTTGGTTGCTTTTAAATATCTGCCAGATATCCCATATTTATAGTAATTTTCCCTACAATGTATGCTGTGTTTGACATGGTAGTCGAAGTAGCACTGTTCATACAGCATCAATTTTCCTTTTTATAAAATGGTTGTTCAGTATGATTTGGATTGTATGTTTCGTTATTATGAAAGCAGGTGGATGAAAATCGGTAAACGTGTTAATTGTGCTTTTGCCTGAGAAAAGAGCGATACGTGAGTGACTGTTACATTTCCACCATATATCAACCGCACATACTAGGCCTGATTACATGCTTAAATGCAGTTCAGGCCATTTGTCTAGATCGATATGAAATTCTAAACCGTAGCCTCTCATCCAGAGGAAGTAATATTAGCCGATAGAAGGGATGTACCGATTGCATATTCCTTGGCCGACCCGGATTGCCGATTTTTGATTTTTAATCCTGATCAGCCGATTCCCATTTTCTTGGTTAAATAATACTAATTAGCAGACTTCACATTTTTAGGACTTGGGCTTCTGCAAGCAAATATTTTAAATAACCATTTCAAATAAATGGCTTCCTAAATTTCGAATTATATTATTCCAGATGTTTCTGGGGTAGCTCCTGCACCGACAACTTTTTGTTTACGTCTTGCATGCTGCAAATTGAACGTCTTCCACACTGTAAAGACTCCAAACAATAAACATGTTTTCCGTAAGGGTTTTACCTTATCTATCACATAACATTATTGGGAGGAAGGAAGGTGAGAGGCAGGGGACACAACTGGATGGAAACTAAGTTGGGAGTAACAGCTGTATCCTTTCAAGAAGCACTGTTTGTAGCATTATAATGATACATTTACATAGTGTACTCGTAAATGAATCTGACTCATTATTCCAAAAGTGCTTTTTAAATTAGTTTTAAATTTTCTGTACAATTGAGCACATCACTTTGGTTAGTAACTGCACACTTCTCAACTTGGTTTACAACAAATACAAATAATGGATAAAATTAATATATGATTTAGCATTTTTTGAGTTGCTAAGGATTGTTTGCTTCTGTTTGGATAGTTCAGAACATGTGGAAGATGTTGCAGACAATGTGCACGTTCCTGGTTTGGAGTGTTGACATTCCAGGCGGTTAAAAAGATTGTATATCTGTATTATATGGATGGTAGCTTTGCAAAGTTTGCGAATTGGTCCAGAGTGGCATTTGCTAATACGAACCCTTTCCACAAAGTCAAAATTGAACAAAGATCAATGGAGTTTTTAGTTCAATTTCTAGCCAGGAGATTCACTGAGATGGATAATTGACAAAGAAGCAAGATATATAGACAGTGCTGAGATGTTATGCAAGCTGAAATTTTGTTTCACGGTGGTCAGTTTTTGTTGTAGTATTGTGGCAGCCTATGAACATGCAGGCAGCCTATGCTGTGTTTCTCTCATAATAAGTATTGCAGGTGTAATTGGGTATTCATTGAAAGTTCAGCTTGGCTCCACTTTATGCCTAGTCGGCTCCTTGACAGCACCTATGTAGTGTGCCGTTTTGCCTAATTTGTATGTCACTTTTGATGAAAGTGTCTGCTAAATAAAAGAATAGTGCTGTATTGTGCTTCTTACAATACCGCTGTAATGTTGATGCAATTGTAACCACTATTTGGACTTATGTCCTTGCCACGTAAGAACTCCATTCAGAAAAATGGCTGCACGAATAACTAGGGCTCATTTGTGTCTACTGTATGAAATCAAGGACAGAAAAACAGAAGTACTTCTTAACATTACCTGCAAGTGCTTTGTCTACTCAATTTTAAATTAGTGTGCATAGTATGTACAGTACCTGTACAGGCAATATTAAATTTAAAAAAGGTGTAACATCAAGTGAGTTACCTGTCTAAGCATTCTGTGCTAGCATTCTGTTTAAGCTTTGACAGCCTTCTCTATATAAACAGGGTACTTTCTTGTATAGGCAATATGTAAAAATAAAGTGCAAAATCAAATTGGTACCATAATGAGGTTCTTTATAAAGATAAGCAAGTCGCTCTCTGAAGCAAGGCGACCGCTACCAAATCTTATCTTTATAAAGAAAAATAATTTTGACATAAACCTATTCAAAGTAACCACTGGCAATCATGGCACTGTAAGTGTATATAGGCAATCGATATTACAAAACCAAAAAGAGTGCAATGTTTTTGATGCAGCAGACCCACATAAAGGGGGCAAAAAAGGTAGTTTCGAGTGGTTGAATCATTTGCATAAAGAACTTTTAAAATACTAACAGCCATTATTAGTTTAACACTAGCAGTGGCTAACATAAATACACATTAGTTTACACCATTTTAAAGATAAGCAATGTGCGGGTCAAAGCATGCAGACAGCTGACCAACCCCATGAAGTCACGTTATGTCAGCCAGTTGTTGGCAGTGGGTGGGATCATCCCTCATGCAACATTGTATCGCTGAAATGACGTTGGTTATGTTTCAAGTATGCGGCTGTCAACACATTTTTTTGACACATGCTCACCTGTGTGTGCGCGCACGTGCATTGGGGCGGAACTCCGCCATGTGTGATACAGAGAGCACAGGAGAATTGTAAATGTGCAACCGTGTAGAGACAAAAATGACAAGCTGTTGTGTAAATAAGAAATTAAATAGCCTTATTTTATTTGTTTAAAAGGACAATATATAGACCTGTTCTATAGGAAAGAACCTTAAATGACTTCTGTTGTGATCTGGCGCTATATAGAAAATAAAATGAACTTGACCTTTAAGGGGGGGGTGGGAGCTGCCGTTGGGGGGCGGGGCACCCTCCTAATATAATGGTAGGGGAAACACTGTATTTTGTATGTTTTTTAATCTTTGGTCTAAGTTATTGTATTATGGTTAACTATCATAGGTATGATAAAATATCTGTTTTGTTTTTGTTTCAGTTAAATATTTAATCGGATTGACACCAAGCACCATGGGAGATGACAGTGAATGGATGAAGTTGCCCATTGATCAGAGATGTGAACACAAGGTAAATGTTATTCTGAGCAGTTCTGCAATGTTCCTGCTTTCCACTTGTTTGTCATTTTTATGGAAAAATGCTTCGACCCATATTTATGTTCCTTGTGCTCTCTAGTCCAATGCATGCATGCCTAAAGTCATTTAAGCAAGCTAAACACAATATCCTTGAATAGGTACCTTTGATTTACTTTCCTGGCTTATCTTTCTGGCATGTTTAAGAGCATCTGGTCTCAGTTCTGCTGTGAAAATTGTCAACATGTGCTTGATGTGTCTTCCAAATCGAGTACCTTATAAGAATCATTATAAAATAGTTGATTCAAGCAGATCTAACCAAAGATTTTAAAGGGTCATTTTATTTTTCCCCTTTTATCCTGAGCATTTGTAATGTAACTAGATGTTACGGTACTTTTTTCCCTTCTTTCCTGAATAAGAGAAAATCCTATTTTATGAGTCAGCTGCAGTTAAATGACGGTTCCTTTCACAGAATTTACTAAGATGAAGCTAATATGATTTAGAAGATATTTGTTTAGCTGTCCTTGTCTCCTAGGTATGGAAAGCCAGGTTAAATGGGTATGAGGAGGCCCTGAAGCTGTTCCAGAGGATAGAGGATGAGAAAAGTCCTGAATGGAGCAAATATCTTGGACTGATAAAGAAGTTTGTGACAGACTCAAATGCTGTGGCACAACTGAAGGGCCTGGAAGCTGCACTTGCTTATGTTGAAAATGCTCATGTTGCTGGAAAGTGAGTTACACCTAGTATCTCAAAAGTATATGTTGCTAGTCCTTGTCAGGGCTAAACTGCTGATAAAGTGGAAATTTAAAGGCTGTTTATTTTACTTAATACTGATACTCATCAGACTGCTTTTATCTGATATCAAGGTTAGGCTGACATGCTGCGTATTTAAATCAGAGCATGTTGCCACAGAAAATATCAGTGCATTTGAAGTCAAAGGTAGTTTCTGCCCATTTGACAGTTTTAAGTGTTGATCTCCACCGCTTTAGTTTGATTTAGTATTTAGTTGATATTTTGTTTTCTAAGATGGTGTGACTATCCACTGCTAAGGCAGTTAAAAAGTTGTCAATGTCAACTTGGAAAAGTGTTAACTGCTTTGAGGACGTAGACAAAGCAATGGTTCATCCTTCAGTGGCAAGCCTATTTTTCACTGATGTACTGAATCTACTTTTCAGGACAACTGGTGATGTGGTCTCTGGTGTGGTCAGTAAAGTCTTCAATCAGCCAAAGGCTCGAGCCAAAGAGCTGGGAATGGATATCTGCCTAATGTACATAGAGATAGAGAAGGCAGATATGGTCCAGGAGGAGTTGGTCAAAGGGCTGGATAATAAAAACCCCAAGATTGTTGTAGCATGCATTGAAACCATACGGAAAGCACTTTGGTAAGTTTATGCCTTGACATTTCAATTGGAGTTTGATGTGATGTCCGTCTTTTTTTTTTTTTGTATATGTATGGGAGCTGCTTTGGCCTAATGAGGTTGGGAGAAATGGGTAATTGTTTTGGATAAATCCTGTTTCTTCTAGCTGCTCTTTGTTTTTAAAGCTGTATATACATTTTTGCAGTGAATTTGGTTCCAAGATTATTACACTTAAGCCAATAGTCAAGATATTGCCAAAACTGTTTGAGTCTCGAGAAAAGGCTGTTCGAGATGAGGCCAAATTGGTAGCTGTGGAGACATACAAGTGGATTCGTGATGCTATCCGGCCACCCCTTCAGAACATCAATTCTGTGCAGGTGAGATGCTAGTAACAGCATAATTATAGCAATAAAAGGTGTATGAAGATGTTTTGCATCATTGTGGTGCTTTGAGAGTTTAAGTACATGGTGTATACATGTAATGGCCTTAAATCTATGTCAATTTGAGTAGACTAGCTAGATTAAGAATTAGGTAAAGTGTTTAATATTAGCATATATTACCCTTAACCTAAATGAATGCTATGCGTTAATCACTTTTTATTCATTATGTAATCTTCATATAGATTTCTCTTTGCTTTGTGGACATTGCTGTAAATCCTTGGAAATTCTCAACTCTGTGTGTGTGTGCGCATCCTAGTTGAAGGAGTTGGAGGAGGAGTGGGTAAAGCTGCCAGCATCGGCTCCCAAACAGACCCGTTTCCTGCGCTCACAGCAAGACCTGAGAGCAAAGTTTGAAATGCAGCAGGCAGCTGGTGGAGATGATGTTGATGGTATGAATTTTCCTACAGCTGCCTCCTTTTCAGTTTCTTAATTTATGCATTCAGATATCAATACATTTTTCTGATATGCACTACTTGTTTTGAATAGACATTACTGTCTTTCTGCTGTCTAACTGTTGTATTGAGTTAAGGAAGTGCATTATGAGAATACAAGGAATGCAATTATATAGCAGATGCTGGTTGGAATACAGTGCAATGCAGGAAAAATGACCATAGTGCTCATAGATTAGTATGTTGGTATGTATTTTGTATCTAACTTGGGGTGGGTGGCATGGCGACCCCTAATTAAAATAAATTTCAATAGTAAATATAATGCTGTATTATTCTTGTGATAACTCTGAAACAATTGCGACATGTCACGATAATTTATCGTCATCGCCCAACGCAATCTGTAATTATAATAAGACTGCAGTGCACGTCGTGTATATAAAGAAGTAGGATAGGTACTGTCCTGAAGGTTACAGCTGTTGTCCTGCTAAAATTGATTTGTGGTCAGTAAATCAGATTCAGAGTTGAAACATGATCTGTGCTTGATGTTTGCCTCTTCCAGGTGACGACGATGAAGGCTGTGCCCCTCAGGTAGACCCGTATGAACTTCTGGAAGCTGTGGAAGTTCTTTCTAAACTGCCCAAGGATTTTTATGAGAAAATTGTAAGTGGTAATTTTATTTATTGGACTGATACTCGGGCGTGTATTTCCACAATGTAGTTGAATATATCAGTAATGATGATTCTGAAATGCCTGCTTCTTAAAATATCGACTTTTGTATTTTAGGAGGCAAAGAAATGGCAGGAGCGGAAAGAAGCTTTGGAAGCTGTGGAAGCCTTGACAAAAAATCCCAAATTGGAAAATGGGGATTATGGGGACCTGGTCAGAGCACTTAAAAAGGTAAAGTCTCAGCTCTGTTACTCCAAGCCTGTTCTTCAGCTGCTGGCACATGTTCATATTCTCAAACTGTTCTCTAGGTTATTGGCAAAGATGCTAATGTCATGCTGGTGACATTAGCGGCTAAATGCCTGGCAGGACTGGCTGCTGGTCTTAGAAAGAAGTTTGGGACGTATGCAGGCCATGTAAGTATCTCAAGTATCTCTTCTACCCCCTCTCACTTTAGTGTGGTGACTGTTGTCCAGTGTGTGTGTGTTTTTTGCTAAGTAGTGCACAGTTTGATTCCTATTTTCCTTTTTTTGTTAGGTGGTGCCAACTATTTTGGAGAAGTTTAAAGAGAAAAAGCCACAAGTGGTTCAGGCCTTACAAGAGGCTATTGATGCAGTCTTCCTAACGGTAAGCTTAAAAAGAAATCTTTAATTCTGACTTATTGCCCAGCCCTAGTCATGCTGCTGTCAATGATATACTCATTGACATATAAAACATAAACCATAAGAAAATGAGAAACTTTGCCAATAAGGAACATTGCTTGATAGTGCACATCAGCCTGTCATAGCACAGAAATTAATGCAATTTCAACCAATCTTATTAGACTTAAGAACGTGGAGCCACCCTATATCCAACAAACACAGCAGGCTGAGTTGTTAGTTGAGCATATCACATGCTGCTGTTTTGATACTGCACGTGAGGGATGGGTGATTGTTATTGAGTGATTATTGATTTTCATTTTGATCTGATGCCAATTAATACCAAAATCAGTATGATTAATTTTGCCATGGGGGGTGCAAATTCAGTAATATTACGATTTATATTTTAATGCTAGACTTAATTCTTAAAGTAAAACAATTCAGCATATTTCAGTATCGGTCCGCACATCCTTAGTGCACATCATGGAAGAGACAAGCTCTCCCAGAGGAAAGTTGAAGAAAGTGACAGTGTAACACTTTTTTTTTTAAAGGGAATATTGTGGATAAAATAGCTAGACATTGGTGGTGTGGCAGTACTTTGGCAAGTTAAAGTCCAGCATGCAACAGACTGGTTCTGTGTGTTGTGGCGAGTTTTTGACAGAGTTTACAACTAAAGCTGGACATTGCTATCAACTAGGGATGTGCAAAGCAGCCGGTATTTGTATCTGTATTTGTATTTGTTGAGGGGGGAAAACTATTTGTATTTGTA
>JAODJU010000007.1:23208671-23225543 GCA_026776725.1 Gnathonemus echidnorhynchus | reverse complement strand
ATTAATTGGTTTTCCATTATTTCTTATGGGGAAAATTCGATCAGAACTCAAACTTTTTAGGATTCGAACCTGAGTTCCGAACGGAATAAGTTCGAGTTCTGAGGTATCACTGTATTATTATTTTCTTCTATATTGAATAATAAAAACGAATGCCTAATATACTTAACAAATAACTGGAATAACTGCCTCCAACAATTTTGATATTATCCCTGAATTTGAATATTTTCTTTTTAGCATTCACATTATCAGCTTTTTCCACTATGTTTCTAATGATTTGTGGGTCAGTAAGATTTATTTTACTCAAATCAGCTTCTTGTGCAGAGTTATTTTGAATCTGATGCCTTGGATGCCATACATATAACAAGGACCAAGGTGGACATGCTCACTCCTTTATAATCATCCTGTCACTCCCAAGAGCACATGCATGTGGAATGCAATGTCTCCAGAGACCCTGCAGGAAGTATATCAAAACTGCGCGACACACGACAATGCATATAATGGAACTACACTACTCTACACCACAAATGAAGACAGGGAATATGCCTCCATCACCCTCTGGTTCTTAGGAATGCAGCACATAGCTGTAGCGTTACTTCAGTGTTGAGGCTCACATTTCTGTAAAAGTTAAACTACTTCACTACAGCTTTGACAGAAACCTGGTTCTTTGTCGCCTATAATTATTGCGTAGCATATCCAAATGAAACAGTGTCACTGTAACTAATCAATCGGAACAAAATAAGCTTACTTTTCAAAGCTTATTTCATCTTCAAAACACCCAATTTCCTTTTATTTTCAAGTATTGTCTTACACTGAAAGGGCAATAAGGCCTGGAAACAGATAACATTATAAGAGAAATACTGATAACTGTGCACATACTTCCACTGTGACACTACTACGCTGAGAATTTTCCAGCCACATGGGTTTAATTTAAGATGATTTTAAGTTAAACTGTATTTAAGTACTCTTTAGTTGGTCATCAATGATTACGGTTGATATGCAATAGTTAAAATGGTTACCATGCAATACTAACCTTTAGAGTCATTTTAGCAAGGAGCTCCTGAAGATCCATGATGCCTTGTACCAGGCTCAGAAAATCACTACATGATGGACAGGCTCAATATGGAAAAGGAAACAGAGATACACACATCAAGCTAAAAAACCAAAAACCTAGACAAATGATTTTGTGAAACAAAGCTTCATAATAGTTAAGACAGAGTGACTTATTATTTCATGATTTTTGTTACAAAGTGAAAGTAACCAATATTGAGTTTATGTCTGCCACATACTGATAGAACACCTGACTCCAATTGCATTCTTTTCAAGAGGCCATTATCCTTCTGATATATGTACATTTCTCATTAAATACCTTGATTGTTCAAATCAAGTATCCAAATTTATAAATTTAAAGATGTGTTTGTTGTGTGTGTAAAATATTGTGTGCATTTCTTAAACAGGACTATTTATTATTAAGAGGTCAAAAATCAGCATGATTTTTCTAACAGTCAGTTTAACAGATTAATCATGAATCTTCAGGTTTTATTTTTTAAAGAAAATTGTTGATTGAAATGTAACAGTTTCAGGAAATGAATACTGTAGAAAGGGTGCGAAAACTTTTTCAGGGGACTTTACATCACATGAATAATGGCAACTACTGGCAATTGCCAAGGAAACCTGTCAAGCCAAAGTAGTACTTACTGCGATTAAGGTTTGGACACTG
Organism: Gnathonemus echidnorhynchus; assembly: GCA_026776725.1. Taxonomy (NCBI): domain Eukaryota; kingdom Metazoa; phylum Chordata; class Actinopteri; order Osteoglossiformes; family Mormyridae; genus Gnathonemus; species Gnathonemus echidnorhynchus. The sequence continues at coordinate 23,223,826 of JAODJU010000007.1, read as the reverse complement.
CGCAATGTAACCATTTGGAGCAAAAATAAACTTGACATCTTGAATGATTCCCTGGGGGAAACATAAAAGAAAAATATGTTGGAGGTAGAAACAGAGAGGGGGGGTTCACTAAAAGTTACAGCACATACCGAGACTATACTCAGAGGCCACTTTATTAGGTTCACCTGCTTATAAACATTATTATAGCCTGCCCCTCCAAACAACTAATCATGTGGCTGCAACTTCAACAGACTTTCATTGGACATATACAGTACAGTACAATGACAATAAACATATTCTATACATACAGCATGCAGACAGGGGCATGAAGCTCAGTTACTCTGCAGCTAAGCATTTGGGAAGACCAAGACATGGTCTAAGTCATTTTTAAATGTGACATGACTGTCAGAGCAAGACATAGTAGTTCCAGCATCTTAGAAACAGCCACCCTCCATGAGATATTCATGTAATCTACATTTCATCTTTGCATTTTTTTTTAAAGTTTAGCACTTCCATAGATGTTTTTGTGATGCAAAATTATTAATATATTATTGAGAGAAATTTAAAGCTATTTTTTATCTCTTTTATGGCCTTGCAGGCTGATTTATTTCCTTTAAAAAATGCTGCTAGCTGCTCATCATTTCTTAGATGTTCCACAGTGTTCATCTATCAAGCACGAGTTAGTATAGGTTTATTTCACCTAATTTCTGGAAGAGGAATATTTTCTGTGACCTTATGTGTATTTAAGAAGCATAAAAACAACAAAACCCTTAAATTTCTCTGACTCAAGTTCCTAAAAAAGTTCAAAAATCATACTTTAACAGTCCAAAAGCTCACTTGGTAATCACCTGATGATCTTACAACCAACCAGATCAAACTGTACTAATTAATGGGAAATGGTGCAGGTCTCTCCGAGTCAGTGCTGATGTCAGCAGTGACCAACCACTTTGTTATTGCAACCATTAAGCTGAAACTACGTAACACACAGCAGAAGAATCAACTTCTATGCTGGAACTACTATGTCTTGCTCTAAGAGAAAAATCTAGACACTGAGAAATCCAAATATCATAAGATCAATAGAGAGTTTGTAGTAGAAGTGAGGAATCAGTCTGGTTCACTACTGTAGTTGAATTCAGTGCAGGACCTGATATTAACACCAAATGCGAGTCTATAAAGAACATCCATGTAGAAACAGCTGCAAGCATCTTAGGCTACAGAAAGAAAAGGAATAAGGAATGGTTAACACCTGGAACATGGGAGAAAACTGAAGAAAGAAACAACTGAAAGCCAGGCTGTTGAGCATCAAATCATAAAGGCTCCAACAACAGATACAACTAGCCTATAGGGACAAAAAAGGGTAAAAAGCAGGACCTCTGTGAATGAAATGGCATGTGAAGCCAAACTCACTGCAAACTCACTGTTAAACATGAACATGGTGCTAAGGACACCTGCCTATCTATTCTGATGAAAGATAAAAATGGCCACAGGCTCACAACAGAGCATGAGCAGGCAGTATGCTGGGTACATTTCGGCGAGGTACTTAACGAACCAGAAAAAGAGGACCCTGTCCATCCACCACCTGCAGACACTGTCCTGAGCATTGTCCCCCCACAGAGGTCACAATTAAGCATGCAATCAGAGCATACAGAGGTCTCGTGCCGTCCATGCCTCAGTGGGTCAGAGCAGTTTTGAGTCCTTATGCAGGTGATTGTAGTGTTACAGCTGATTGCTGTATGCTGAGATGTTAAAGGCATATCTTATTACTTCAACCAAGGTTCCTACTGACCTTTTCCAAGACATCTGGGGAAAGGACACAAACCCTGATGATTGGACTAAAGGACTGTTTGCGAGGGTCCCAAAGAAAGGAAACCTCCAAGTCCTTGACAACTGGAGAGGCATTACGCTTCTCTTATTACCATCTAAAGTCTTTTGTTGATTTCTTCTGACAAAAATTAATGCAGCTATTGATATCAAGCTGAAACAAGAACAGGCAGGGTCCAGGAAACGAAGAGGATGTATAGAATTTTTGCTTGAGAAACATCATTGAGCAAAGTCTGGAACGGCCCATTGTACGTCAACTTCATTGCCTTCCAGAAAGCATTTAACAGCCTGCAATGCAACACCCTTTGGAAGATCTTAAGGTCACACTGAGTTCCTCCAAAAATATCACCTTGATTGAGTTGTTTTACCAATATTTTGAATGCAGTATTATTCTCAATGGCCACTTAACAGAGTGGTTCCTGGTCAGGTCGGGTGTACGACAATGCCGGGTTATCTCCCATAATACTATATCTTCCTAGTTGTGATTGATTGGATCATGTGCAGTACCACGTCACACAAGTCCAGAGGCATCCAAAGGACCCTACTGTTCCAGTTTGAAGACCTTGACTTTGCAGATGACCTTGCTGTACTGTCCTCCAAACATGTCTATCTAAAGGAGGACACTGAAAAACTGAACAGATATAGCAAACACACTGCCCTGAAAATCAACCCCCACAAAACCAAAATGATGTGCTTAAACTCAACTCATGCACCAGCCACAATTAATGGTGAGCCTCTTGCGAATACAGACAAATTTGCTTATCTAGGAAGCATTGTTTAGTGCTGATAATGCAGCCAGCAAGGACATCAGGGCAAGATTAGTGAAAGCTCACACTACTTCTGATACAGTTCAGTCCATCTGGAGGTCAAAGGAGTACACCCTACAAACCAACTGTATAACAGCAATGGTAATACAGTTCTGTATGGCACAGAATGCTGGGAGGTAACAGAAAGTAACATGAGATCACTCCATGTCTTCAAAAATGGATGTCTGGAAGGATCTGTGGGGTATTCTGCCCTGAAAAGATTTCAACTGATGTGCTCTGCAGGAAGACGAAATGCCAGAGTGTGGTACTTGAGATCAAATGCCACTGTTTGAGATGACTAGGACATGTGTTAAGAATGGACCAAGACTGTATCCCAAAAGCAGCTCTCCAATGGACTCTGATGGACTCGGAAAAAGGAAACAAGGATGCCCTAAAAAAACATGGTGAAGGACAATAACATCTGAACAAAAGGAGGTGAACCTTACCTGGAGCAAGGCACAACATGTTGCCAAAGACCAGATCAGATGGAACCAAATCAAGTAAGAACCACGTGAGAACTCATATGTTCCAGTAGGGATGAAGAGGACCAAATCTATGTCTACTAATGTATGTGTTTAATTATATAAACAAACAGTACTTGACAGAAATAATGGAAATATAACAATACTATAGAAGACACATTGAAAATAAAAGGTTTAAATGTCCATCAAAAAGGATTTTCATTAAAATCCAGACAAGTCAGTTAAAAACAAGGCTGACATACAGTACGAGGATTTTCCCTGCTTGGTCGGGGTGGGGGGCAGTAAATTTATCCCCTCTGTCCTGCCATTTCAAACTGATGCTCAACATAAAAAGTAAGAACACAATTTTTTCTAATTCAAATTGACTGTATTTAACCCTTAATACTTCCCTACCGCCAAGTTCTACCTACAATCATTGCCACTGCTACCGTTCCCATCTAGATGTATTTCAACTAACCAGCACTGAATGCATGACATGTTTCCGGGTGGATTGTGAAATGCTCCAGTTTGAATTCCAGTTTATTCCGTATTTTTGCCCACATAATACACTTCATGGGAATTAACTGACCAGGACACTCGCCTAACCATTTTACACTTAATGGGGCAGATGTATGGGTTTTTAGTGGTAGTGACTAGTAATTGGTTTGGAATAATATATGATACAATATAAACAAAACAGTCCATGTTCCATGATTTGCTTGTTGCCAGAATCATCAAGGATGTAACTTTTCTTTTCTTTTCTTGCTTGATGGATTAATCACACTTCTTGTGCGGCCTACCTTCGTTTTTGTGTGAAGTGTGGTGGATGTGTCCGCACTGATGAGGGGAGAATATGCTTACTCAAAAGCGTGTAACATTGTAAGCACGTTTTTGACTTAAATGCTTGATGGGAGAATTGACCCTTTATTGTACACTCCACTTACATGCTATATCTTAATGTCCATGTCTTAAAATGTCATTTTTATTATTTAAATTTATATGTCTAAATATTAATACTCAATTATTTTTTTTTTTTTGCAATATGAATAACATTTTCAATGACATAACAGTAAGAACTGTAACAGATGCACCAATGAGGCCCTGGAGGGGCTACAGACATTTTTTTCACAGGGATGTTGTACTAGATTGTGTGCACAATTTAGTTTCATATTCCCACTGAACTCACAAAATGCCTAAAATGTGCACACAATTTATTTTTTCAGCGCTCCCAATTTGGTACTTCGAGCTCTCAAAGTAATTTTCAGTTTAATTAAATGTAACGTTTTGGGCATTTGTCTTCTTAAGTTAAACATGACTGCAAAAGTCAGAAGCTGGAGTGAAATGCGCAAATACCATGGGTTATACTGTATGGTAGTACATTTATTCCCTTAAACCTTGTAATGATGCATAATATGTCTCCCAATCTGACTTTGTCTTATTCTACTAAACTGGACATCTGCCTAAACCAGTTCAACCAGTTCTGTGCTGAAACTTTGGTTTGTTGTGGTGATCTAATTCTTAATAGTGTGCATGGTAATGACCAATATATGCATACATCTCTAAGCCCAGATCTTAATTATAATGTATTATATGTCTCCCATTCCAAACTTATCCAGCAGCATTTTTAATGGGCAAAAACTACGCTGTCTGGTCATTTAGGTAGCATTTACATATTTACGTATCTGGTAGGTTTTTTTTTTTATGAATTTGTCTTTGCTTTACAACATGTTTCTCCATGACAGAACACAAATTACCAAAAAGCCACATTTCATTAAAACTGAAAATCAATTTGGAAGATCACAGGAAACAGCCCCCGTTCTAGTCTGAATATAAACACTATGAGTGAATTATGAATTTGGGGGTAAGTCAGTGAGACAGTGGGGGGTTCATCTGGCACCACCAAGGTGTTAAAAAGTTGACTGGAGTAGCATTCGGATGGGAAGCTGGTCAACAACCTTTACACTCACCACTGTATGATGCCACCATCCTGGCCCGTGTCAGCCTCATTACAACACCTGCACATGGTACCTTGGAGAGGGATTCATATGGTACAATGGGGGGCAAAGACCTTTCCTAACAAGACTATGAACTTCCTTAAATTTTTCAAAATTTTGGCTTACCTTGAATAAACCATGCTTGTGACTATGCTGTCCCACCCAAACACTGCTTCCGGAAGTCAGTTCCATCTGTGGAGGGTCTATCACACGCTCGTAAATCCTGCCAATGATAAAACAAAGCAGCTGTATTGATTGCATTATTATTTTATCAGCATAAAAAGCAGGTTTGACAGGCAGGGGAATCTGCTAACTATTATATTGAGCCTCATTCTCTCAGACTTAGGATGAACAGTGAAAAAAAAACATAATAAATAAGGGAAAAGTGTGCTTATGCCAATTTTCACTTTTTTCTCTGGGTGAATCTGATGGTGTCCATGTCATGTATGACTCAGACTGCTCTGTAGTGCCTTACAGCCTAGATCACAGCTGCTTTTAGATGAAACACAGAGGTCATGTGTGTCATGTCAGAAGAATCTACAGCTGCACATGGCCTAAGCAGGTTTTTAAAAAGCTGTACCAAGGCATATAAATACAGGCTTATCAAATATTGGACAGCTTATCTGTGATGCTTAAGCGCTCGGAGAAATGAGATGCTGAGGAGACTGGTAATTCTGCAGCATTTGTGTACGCTACGCTATGGCTGAAGCTATCAAGAGCTCATTTTAAAAATTGGCAACCAAATGAAAATGGATTTCTTGCATCATTTCTCAACGCTGCTTCATTTTTCAACAGGCTTCTGTGTAATGAAAATAGAACAGTGATTACGATAATAATAATCTACTTTGTCGCAAGAATGAATTACTAGCCTGTCTCCAGTTTAATTTCTGGTTGCGTTACAGAACTGAAGATATTGTGACCCAGTGTAAAACATATTCTTCACATGTTTTTCACATTTCACATGTTTTTGGTCATACTGTATGCTGTTCGGGTAATTTGTTTTACAAAATTATTTTCAGGTCAGTGTACATGCTGCAAATGGGAAAAAGCAGATGCTATTTGCACCCAGGTATCAGTAGCTAAAAAAAGCTATTTACAATTTACTATAAATGCTATTTAGTAATAGTAGAGTAATTGCTTCATTTTAGTTTTACATAGATTTCTTGGGCTGTCCGCAGGCCTAAACTCCCAGTCAGTCCCACTCTAGCCCTGCTTAAAATTCACCAATGGCTTGAAATAAACATTGCAGAAATTAGTGTTTTGGTGCAGTATGTACAGCATTCTCAAGTTCACCATTCAGTGTTACAAAACTTCTGCTTTAATTAGACATGCAAATAGTGTTTGTTAAAAAAAAAAAAAAAGAGGGATGCGGATTCCACTAAGAATTCCATAGCTAACGCTATTGAATATGTGCTGTTTTTTTATTGCGCCCGCCCCCCCCCCCAAATCTAAAACTCTTCCCCATGTGCTACACGTGACATAAGAGGGGAATTCTCCATGACTGAGAGTATTTCAGACCCTGAAACTAATGCTAACGCTAGTCAGTAAGATTACTGTGTGCCTTTGGCTAGCTAACTATTGCTAACTATTGCCGGGGGGGAGTATGGAGGCTGGGTGTAAATAGCTGAATAGATGTTGTGTGACTATTTTCACCCAGGTGCAAATAGACACTCCAGGAGAAAAAAAAGGTAACATTTAAACCAATAGTGCTCAAGAATCATGTCACATTGTAAAATACAGGTCAACATTAATGTTAAGAACAAAAGTCATTAAACAAACAGAACAAAGTACAATGAATTGATTGATTTAGTTATTAGTAACAGAGGAGATGCACATCATCACTCATCCTGTGTGACACAAAAATATAGGTAGAACAAGCAATATTATCATCTGCATACATCTTTTTTATTTGACATGGATTGTTCTCTTACAAAAACATTGAACCTCAAAAAAGTAGATGCTGCCTGAATGGAAAAGATGAATGCTTCCTCAGAGGAAACTTCAGTGTCCGTGAAGAAAGCTCAGCAACCACCATTTGAAAAGGAGAAATTGTGGATAGGCACGGTAAAAAGATATCAGTGGTGTAGAATTATTTTGGTCATTTAAACAATAATGGAGATTATTGCATTGCATTGCATTGGACGATCAGCCATTTTCCATAATGGAAGACAAGGGAATTTGTCGGTTGATTCACAACTTAAAAGATGTCATAAAGCACTAGCGCACAACATTTATTTATTTATTAATTTATTATTAAATCTGGCCCGCAGATGGATCTTTCATCTTCCATGGAATAAAGAACAATGTAAGGTAATTTTGTTAATCTACACTGGTGAGCTTGGCAAGTTTCATTTCCAGCAACCTTAAGTGTTACTATATGCCTACCTGTAAAGGGTAAACAACAAAATATGTATCTTTAAGCCCCTGCCCACAAAGATTTGACCCACCATCACCCTTGAAATATTTTTCAAATTGACCACTCAAGATAACAAGCAGGTTCTGTAAACTGCCAGTTTATATACTTCTAGTCAATGCTAGACTTCGCAGTCTGCTACTTACACAGATGGACCCTGCTACAACAGGACTTAGTGTTAGAAATATATATTTTTATGGTTATGCTCTATGGCAGGGATACTTAATTGCCATAATGGATTGTTAATCACCCCCCCCCCACACACACACACACACACACACGGTCAATGAAATCTAAAACTAAAATTAATACTAATTTAAGCAGCTAAGTAAAAATACAAACTGAAATAAAAACAGAAAACGAAATAATTGAACTAAAATTAACTTGGTTGTAAGATGCCAGCTTTTGCCCACATTTAAGGGATTTACTTGGGTCAGGTTAGTATTTTGTGGGCATGTTAAACTAAATTGTGCACAAGATTTAGTACATTATCTGCACAAAATAATAAAGTAAAAGGGCTTAGAGATGTATGCAAAATAAAAAAAAAAACGTCTGTGCTCCATAGGTATAACTAAGTAAATATAACATAGGGGTCTATATGAAATCAATGGGGTCTATATGAAATCTGTATAATGTACCAGATACCAGATACTAACATACAAAAACTTCTTATTTTAGCAAGCCTTTATTAAATCATACAGTCCAAAAAAACAAAAAAAAACCAATCGTGTCCCATATTGGTCCAAAATAGGACATAGCATTTGATTTTTCAATACGGGGTGATAGCATGATATACAGGACGGGTGCAAACTCTAAACGTCACTTTAAGACTTAGACTTTAAGAATTAACTGCATTGACATGTTTCTTTGCAATAATAAAACTGAACGTTCTTAATTACAGTATATATACGGGATTAGCTGCAGTACAATCAACCAAAATAGTATTTACAAATCAGTGTATTTTTAGCTCTATGCTCATTCACTTTGAGTATACCAATTCCTTGCCCTCAATCTAACAAGGAATATTGGTGAACAAATGAGTTTATCTTGCCTAATTGCAGAACTAGTGTTCTGGATGATTAAACTTGGTTAATCTCTCTCCTTTTCAGGAACACACACACACACACACACAAACACACACACTTATATGGCCATGTTCAAGATGGCAGCTGCAGCTTTTTTCCCTCTACCGCCATCTGTTGCTACAGTTTCAATTTTGGGACATTTTTTTCCTCAAGTCTATCATGTATTTCACCCATAAAATGTTTTTATGGAGTGGTAATTAAATCCATCAAAGATTAAACAGAGCAAACGGAGTAATTTTAACAAACAGAATTATACTGTTCACAAGGTCAAGTGTCTTATCTAAGTCAACCTTCCCTTTGCCATCACTAAGCGCTATTGTTTCAGTTTTGGTGCAGTTCATATCACAATTTGAACAAGTCATCAGATATTCACCAATACAATGGACCTGCAAAGTTTGGAAAACAGCTGGCAAATAACGTTTATGTTATCATACTAACAAGATCAAGTGTCTGAGACTGCCATTTCCCTCAACAGTAGCACTGGTTCAATTTTTGGGTCTCAAAATATTATTTCCAGTTTGTCACCCATAAAATGTCTCTGCAAAGTCTGAAAAAGATCCATACAATACTTTTAGAGTTACTGTGTTCACAAGACCATGTATCTTCTAAAGCTACCACATAGCACTGCTGCTTCATGTTTTGGGAAATTTGTGTCAAAATGAAATCAGGTGTAGATTTTCATCCATATTCAATTTTTCTGAAGCAGTAATAAGATCCATAAAATTACTTTTTGACTTATCACATGCACATGTCAAATCTCTTTTCAACTTTCCTTTTGCTACCAATAGTGTAGTAACATTTGATCAGTTCCAGTTCATCGCCCATATAATATGTCTACAAAGTTTGAAAAAGATCCAGCAAATGCTTCTGTTATTGAGTTAATGGTATCAAGTGCATGAAACTGCCTTTTTCTTTGCTATCACTATACAGCACTTCTATTTTGTCTCAAAATCTCCAGGTCATCACCCATACATTGTGCATGCAGGGTTTAAAAAGATCCGTCAAAAACTTTGAGCTATTGCATTAAGGAGAAAGTGTCTGTACTGGACCTGTCCCAAAAACATATGTAAATTACTAAAACTTAAACTGAAACTAAAATGCATTAACATTTTAAAACCTAAGCTCTACACACAAGCATACCCTACAGATCCTCCCTTCCCCCCAAAAAAACTTTATTAAAAAGTGCAGCTTTGAGTGACTTATCTCAATGTAATCAGGTTCACCAGATCTGTGTCCGTGGCTGTCTTTTCATGTGCCACCACTAAGTGACACTGTTTTGGTTTTAGTGCAATTTGTCTCAGATCTCAGGCTGGGGCCTCTGTGCTTCGTAATAATGCACCTCGTTAAAACTGCTATTTAAATTAAACCGAGCTGAACGGAACTGAATTGATTTTGAGTATATGCTCTACGTTGGGCTGACATCCCGTCCCCACTCTAGGTCTTCTTCAGCTGTATGTTGCCCGGGATTGACTTCAGCCCCCCCTGCAACCCTTATCAGGACAAGAATTTGTGAGAGAGAAAGATAAATAGTTCCTATAAGAGGTTACATAGATTGTATTTGAAAATAGACATAACATAAGCATAAAAGAATGTTGCTCTTTAGCAGAATAAATTCAAATATAGCATAACTTGTCCCACTTCACCACGAACCAAGAAGGCTGCAAACTATCATAAAAGTTATTCTCTCAGCTTCTATACATGTTCAAAGTCTTGCTATTTCTTTCCTCACTGTCAAAATTGCCTGTCCAATTTTTTTAATTTTTCTGCCCATCCAGTACTTGTTCATAAATCTCAAACTTCATCCATGACTAATCTCCTTTGTTCCTCCACCAGATCTGCTCTTTTAGGAGGGTGAATGATCTGCTTTTCATTCCATCTCTCTCCCTGTCTGATAAGTCTTAGTAGAGGGCTCTTATTCTGAGGTTCAACTGTTCAGGTGAGCAGCCTCTATGAGTTGTGTGGTAGTCCATGCATACAAAATATCTGTACTTCTTCAATTTCAGACTAACTTTCTTTGTGGATGGTACACAAAGTAAAAATAAGTTACATGCAAAAAAGACTGAAAAGTATTGCAGATTCTCACAGAAACAGGGGGAACCAAGTCCCTCCCCCCATATTAAATCTGACACACATTACACTTACCAAGCTGCAAACATGTAGGTACAGCTCCATTGCTGCGTTATTGCTCAGCCACTTCTCTCCAATTTCCAGAAAGGTATTTCAACAGTAAGTGTAAAATGACTAGGCCACACATGTCCTGTATTGTGATATCTTTGGACATAGCAAATAATTCAGGCATAGATCATTTAAAGGTGCTAATGCACATTAGTATGCCCATTAGAGAAAGCATTTAAAGGTAATGTTTTCAGACAGGTGTTAGAACATCATGCATATTCATTCGCAAAACTTTATTTGAAAAATGTTCAAGGTGCAAGCAGCATGACATGTTAAGCAAACAACGGACTCTGGCTCCAAGCAACTCTGGGGATAAAATGGAGCCTTTGGAATTGCAAATCAGTCAGACACAAATCAACTATGCTCAAAACTGAATTCCGAAAGCATCATTAGGAAAAGAAAATCCTTATCTACAGTGAACACATCAGAACAAAAAGGTCATACTTGCTGGCACCAGATTATCTTGTTGAAACAATCTGACAAAAACATTTTAATTACAATATTACTATGGCCTCCAACGTGAGACTGCAGTGGAGGTCAAACTAATAGATGTGAATCAAGCCATGTGAAAAACATCTCTAGATCCTTCAGCACCATTCAAGAGAGGATTTTCTGAGCTTGCTTTGTATTGCATGACCAAAGCCCGATGTTGGATAAGGCATCATAAAGTAGAGCTGTCACATAAAGTAGAGCTGTCACGATTACACGATTAAACTCGAATACTCTTTTTTTAAGCACTGAATAAAATTTGTCTTCGCGATTACTCGACAATATGGCGGAAGGAATTGATGGGAGGGTAAGCATAGATATTTGCCGTTCAGCCTTTCCTCACCATCTTTGTCATCATTTTGACTTACATTTTCTTTCGCTTAATTTACTTTCTGCAGTTCCTTTATGGCAAAATAATTGCTGCTAAAATGAAGGTTAGCCCTGTCGCTTAGCCACATCTGTCATGCCTCCCCCTCGTGAGAATGCGGATAACAGCTGACAGCGCTGGATTTAAGCCCTGCCGGATCCCGCAACCAGTGCGAGGTATTACCAAGTGCTTCATGAGGCGTGCTGAGCCGTCTTTCCTGTGTCTCCCGTCCAGCTCCGATACATCCTACCCTACCTGCCCGCAAGTCCAGCCCTGCCTTCCTCCAGCAGGTCCTCTCCACGATCTTCCCCTCCTTGTTTTGTGTCTCTGTCTTTGAATTGCTCTCCCTGGCTGCTGGACCCTTGGACTCACGACCCTGGGTTTGCCTGCTCTTTTCTGGTTGTTTTACGGGGGGTGTCCTAATAAAACCTCAACACCTCTCAGTACATTTGTGAGTGTTCTGTTTGTTACAACATCTTGCATAATGTTACATAATAACCATATAATTTTAATTATTAATGTGAACATATTATGTGCTTTGATTATGGTTGATTAATTATATAGCATATAATATATATATATAAAGTTATTTTCCAAAAGAGCCTGTTAAATAAGTTGATGGTGTTGCTGAGAGTTGTGCCAACAGACACTAAGCAGTGCCGACAAATCACATGCTTTTGCTCAATACCATCTCGATGGAATACAAATACAAATATAGATCAATTTCTTTCCATGGCCATTTTTCATTCGCTTTTCTCACAAACGTGCCACACTGCCTATGATTGAGTGACACAGCAAGGACAAGAATAATTATGATTGGCTCAGAGAGCACATGCAGAGTTCATGCAGATACGGCAGTGGTAAAGAGTTCTTTTTGTACATATAGATAATGTTGAAAGGGAATTATTATTAAAATTACAAAGCTTGCTAAATTTTGTTTCCAATGACTGAGTGAAAATGTTTTAGCAAAACGTTTAGATGAGCCCCAACCCAGCAAAAGCACAAACATTCTCTCACTGTATGTCACACTGCCGTGGCCAAGCTCAGTCTTAATCACCAAATCAGTGGTGCTGGGAAAATGTCATTTACAAATAAAAATTAAGTTATTTAACTTGCTATGGACTGATTTAAAACATTGGAAGTTCACATGATAACATTGCATATATTACTATTTTATTTATTGTTATTAAATATTATTTATTCAGAGCATTGACTATTTTATTATGCAATTTAGAGAAAATGTGAACAACATAAGACCACCATGCCAGGACTATAAAGATTATGGGGGAGGGTTGACATATTTATGACTGACTGATTCCCGCACCTAATAATCCCTATTGGTGCACAGAAACATATCGAGGGTGGCTAAAATGGGCAGTTCATTCAAGACTGGTTAAGGACAGGGATGACTATAACAATATTTAAATAAAAAGGGCAGAAAAACGTAATACCACGTGACGGGTAAAGATAAATGATGACTATGTGTGGCATTAACATTCAATCCCCACCACCCCACAACACAGTCTGGCAGCTGATTTTGGTAATAAGAGCAGCAGGCTTTGTGTGACAGCAATATGCTTGGCTTCTTTATGAATTTTCTTAATTCCCCTAAAAAAGGAGCAACTAACGTTAATTAGGTGCTTTCCAAATTCCCTGGAGTCGCACATTTTCATTATGTTACTCCAGTCGATTTGTTCAAATCCTGTTTCTCACACTTCCTAGCATTGTCAAGTAAACCTCTACAAACACATGACCTTTTACATTACAATGTCTCTTTGTAGACCAGAGTTTCATAATCCTATAATGCTACTTCTGGGGACCTCGGAGGTATACAGACTTTTGCTAAAACTGGCTTCTTTTTAAATCAGCCTTGACTGAGCCTTTACAAACACTAAAATAGATGTTCACAGCTATTAAAGGCTAAAAGCTGCAGGTCCAAGGAAAGAGGAAGAAAGATAAAAACAATGTCTGACAAAATCAATGACAATTCAATCGTTCAATTAAGTTATGGTTACTTAATCCACAACACAGGAAAAACAGAAAGCAAATCACCCAAAGGGCTCCCAGTGATTTGCAGCTTGCTATGTTAATTCCAACAACCCTGTATTTCCACATATTCCACATCTCTGGGGGTTAGGGGATAGATTTTGCAGACTGGAGGGGGTGGTTCACCAACCAGGAGGGGGGGAACGGGGCAGTGGGATCGATCACACAGTCCAGATTAAATTCTGTTTTGGACCAGATGTGAATTGCAGTACACCAATTGAGTAACCTTGACCTACACCTAGGAAACCACAGTCAATACTGGCTACTGTTATATCCAGCCTACTAATTAACGCTCTGACAGACTGTGATCGTAACCTAAATGCTGGTGTTATTAAGTTACAGCTTACAGCTCCTCTATGATGAGCATTACAGAAAGGAATGTGTGAATAAACATTCAGCATATTACACTGCTTTTCTTTCAAATGTGGATATCAGAATATACACAACGGATTCGTCGTAATTCAATAATTTATCAACTTACTTAGCTAATAAGGAATTATCATAAACTGCACTATATAATTGCGAGAATGTACAGTATAAAACCTTCTTACTAGTACAAGTCAACTTAAATCAGAATTTACACCAGCAGCACTACCGTGCTGAAGCACATAACGTAGATATTTACGCCTTTGAGTTATATATGTATACCTATAGCCCAGGTCCTATGTGTGGACTTTTATGCAGTTTCCTCCCACAGTCCATAGACAATAGGTGTAGGTGCATTTGTGTCACTAAATTGTACATAGTGTGCAATGTAATGGACTGGAATCCCATACAGGATGTATCTTGCCTTAAGCCCTGTGTACTCAGGTTCATTGTGACCCAGGACTAAATTAAGAACTAAGAACACCCTAATACGCTAAATAACAGCTAAATTTGTCTATTCCACTTAAATTTAATGCTGAATTTAAAAATTCTAACAGCATAACATGTTTAAAATGCATAATGGTACTGATGAGATTAAACCTTGTTCCGGTATTTTCACACCAGTTATAGACTTGAAGACACAAAAAAGAAAAAGAAAAAGGTTTCCTTTGAAATAAAGACTGAGTTTAAAGACTTGTGCATTAAAATCAATGCTGCACATGGACCGAGTAATGATTAAAATTACTCTTTCTTAAATTTAACATGGGAGAAGTATCCACCTATGTCAGATGTCAGTCTCACATTATTTGAGCTCCTTGGGCCAATCAGACATTCCCACCTCCATGCAAATCTTTAATTACTTCAGCTGAAGAATGGATTAATCTACAGTCATGGCCAAAAGTTTTGAGAACGACAAGAATATTGAATTTCACAAAGTCTGCTGCCTCAGTTTTTATGATGGCAATTTGCAAATACTCCAGAATGTTATGAAAAAGGATCAGATGAATTGCTATTAATTGCAAAGTCCCTCATTGCCATGACAATGAACTTAAACCCAAAAAACCCATTTCCACTGTATTTCAGCCCTGCCACAAAAGGACCTGCTGACATCATTTCAGTGATTCTCGCGTTAACTCAGGAGAGAGTGTTGATG
>JAODJU010000007.1:23185436-23208571 GCA_026776725.1 Gnathonemus echidnorhynchus | reverse complement strand
CATTGTGGTGGTGTATAGAGCCAAAAAGATTAGAATTGTGTCGATGTCCCAATATTTATGGACCTGACTGTATATATATATATTATTATTATATTTTTTTTAACTTAGTGGCTTATGTATTGAAAAAAACCAAAGTTAGTAATCATCAACATGTATGCATCCTTGTGTAATAAACCTGTGTGTTATGTGTCAATATATATACCTGTGTTAGTACATCACATGCAGCATTATCGTGGCATAATTAGCTTTGTCAGAGGACAGTGTGCATGGCTATAAGTAATGGAGCAAGTATTTGGAAATCACAATGATTATTTTTCCATTGATGATGTATTGACAACACTTGGTTTTTGTTGATTGGGACACACCAGCAGGAACTGGCTAACAGATCAGGCGGTGGATGTGCCTTGGGGGACCAGAACAGCTGCAGGGGTGAATGCAGGCCTGCTTGGTCTGGCATACATGATATATTTATATCACATATGAGATATATGACATGGTTGTAATGGAATTTTTACGGCAGATCTCATTTGCATTTGTGTTTATTGTCTGGAGGATTTACCTGGCTCTGTTGTGCCTCTGTCACATGCTGCATCTGTGTGTCCAGGGGGGATAATTCCCAACAGGGACATCCCTCCAATTATAGAACATAATCGGTTGTTCAAATAAGAGAGAGTAATCGTCGAGAGTCCCCCACCAGTAGCCAGCACACTGCGCCAGTGGTTTTTTGTACTACCAAAGGAAAAAACAGTGTGGCATTTCACTACAGACACTGAAGTCTGCACTGCACACTTTCAGAAATTCTTTTTTCCCCCTCTTTTTTGTGCAGCATATGCATGTTTATATACACATGTGGCTAATTTGCTTTGCCAATTTAGAGCAATTCCTGGGAGGGAATGGGCTGGATTCGTAAACGTCCACACCTGCCAATGTATCTACAATAAGTAGGATTTATAAACTTGCAAGATGCCTGCCTCAGTTTACACAGGGTTTTATAAATCTGACTTTTATTCTTTGCCTGATCATTTGGGTTTTCATCCTTACAGTATGTAAATTCTTTCGCAACAACTTTTTTTTTTTTTGAGCTCCCTGAAGCTCTGCATAGCTTTGAATGATGGTAAAGTACAGTAATACATGAGATACTGGGACTCAGCTCTGTGCAAAATTAACTGGATACATTTTACTGAAGAAAATAAAGGTTAAATAAACATGCCAATACTATCTGACCCCCATATCAAACTGCACATTGTAAGGCCCTATCCTTTATTAATCTATACTGCAGCCCCAACAATTCTGTTGAACAACAACAAAAAATTTACAAATCCTACCTCTGTAAGTAGATCTCAATACATCCAATACAAACCGAATAATCCAAATATCTCATTTCCTTTTTTTCCCAGTTAGTTACCAACATCTGCAACTCAATTTCAGTGATTATATTTACAGTGCTTTGCCACAGGTGGGTACGAGAGGCAGTCCAGGGAACAAATGGGGACAGAGACGTGGCAGGGAGGGAAAAAGTTGGTGTCTGCACTCCTAAATGGGAATTTCATACATAGCTTTCTAGATTGAAGGTCATTGTAGTAAAAGACATACAATTTGAAAAAATACACCCGACCTCAAATCTATAGAAAAAATATGTGCACATTTTAACTTTTTAAAATGTAATACCCTAAAGATGCAGCTGTTCCATTTGTGTCACCTTTTATTCAATTCAAAGCAGAAGTCCCAGGCTAGAGGGGTTTCTCCAGACTCATTCTTAATGCTCAGGGACTAGAAGCTCCCATCTGATCTGTCCCACTGAAGGTTTGAAATTTTGATTTGGTTTGGTTTTTGTCATTTATTGATGAATCCTGGTTTATGCTTTCTCTTGGTAATCATCCGCACCAGACTCCGTCTCTGCCTCACTTTGATCCAGAACCTCCTGTCCAATCAGCGGTTACTTTCCTGCTGTGTCTGGTTGATCTGAGTGATAGAGTATCAGTGTGGCTCAAGAGATGCAGTTTGGGATGCTTTATGCCTTTGTCTTGTGTGATCTGTTTCAGAATACTCAGAATACTCAAAGTACTCAAAGTACACATTTTGGCAACCTCAATGTACCAGAAGACTATCGTGATTTTAACTTAAAGCAAATGCATAATCCTTCATTGGCCACAAGTACAGATACAGAGGAATTCATCTCATTGCCTACCCCACCTTGCGCTTCATAGCTTGGGGGTCACAGCACAGGACCAGCCACTGTGCAGCATCACTGGAGCTGGGGGTTAAGGGCCTTGCTCAAGGGTCCACAGACACGTGACTATTAACAGTCAAAGAGGGGAACTTGAACTAGTAATCCTCTAATCATAGGCACAGAGACTTATCCCTTTGAGCCACTCACCATGGGCATGCTGTATGAGAAATGTAAGTATACTGTATAGGAAATGGAGCAGGGCATCAACTGATCATTTTTTAACACATTATAAACATTATAATCCATCAGCAAAGGTTTAATTAATTTATAACTTCTGCATAATTCATTGAAATTGAAACTGCATGTTTCATTCCAATCACATCTCTACTTTGAAAACAATCATATAAAGGATGCCTTTGGCGGTTCAGCCTTTTGAAATGGAGCATGTTGGCAGTACTTATCTTTACATTCATTCTGATACATTGTGAATATTCAAACAGGATGCTACACTGTAAACTATACTGTTATTTCCAAATGATAATATGTCAGATCACACTAATGTTTTGCTTAATGATATGAAATAATGGTGGCATATTATTAACACTATGATTAAGAAGCACTTTATTGATCCCAGGGGGAAATTCAGGTGCAAACAGCAGTGAGAACGTAGTGCACAGATGAACATACATGTTATGACACTGTCGTATCAGCTAGAAAAGACTAATTATTCTGGTTCCCAGCATGCCTTGCTCCACATCATGAGCACGTGTCACATTTGAATATAATGTAATGTGTGTGTTTGTATATCAAGTGTATAATAAGTGTTGCAAACATGTAATATTTTTCCAAAGAATGCTTCTGTTTCCATTAGTGTCTACCCCGAGTGTGAGTGTTAGGTTAATTGTGGACTTCCCTGTCTGTCTCACTGCTGGTTATTGCTGGTATTGGGATGGTATTAAAGTCTGAACTTCCACTTTAAATAGCTGACATCTCCATTATTGAAATGAACCACACAAATATTGCAATATAGTGCCAACAATGCAAATGCAAAGTAAATATAGTACAAACAAGTTGATGTGGTGTAAATACAGCTGCAAAAAAATTAAGATACCACTGTATTTTTTAAAATCTGCATTTTTAAATCCTGGTTTAATCCTGGTTAGGCTGGCAGAAAGCTACACAGCATTTTGCACAAAGACAGCCGTACACAAAAACAAAGTAAAGCAGGAGACACTGGGAATGACCAGAAAGCAGCCAGGTAAAGGTAAAGTGGCGTTCTAATGCCAGAGATGACCGCTAACCTATTTGACGGTTTCTCCTGAATCGTAGTTTTTCATCAAACGACCTTCAATGGGAAACATGAAGTGCACTGCTAGGAGAATTCATATCAGGCTCCTAGAAGCAGGACTGAAAGCCCATAAAACAAGGATGAAACCCTTCATTAATGAGAAGAACAGGCTGCAGTATATATATATATATATATATACACACACACACACACACACACACACACAAATGCACACCCAGAAATTGAGATATGCATGGGACATAAATGATAAATGTGCCACGGCTCTATATTCCAAAGTACACAGTACGCAAATACAATGCAAGTACATGGTGGTGAATTAAGGAATTAAGGATGGGTCTGACACCATGCCTACACCAGCTGAGCATGGTGGAACCTGACATTGTCCCATATAATAACATAGGTCAATCCAACAGTTCTACAGACAGTTAGCTCATCAAGAAAGGCAACACGGAGCTCTGCACAGTATGAGCCAATACAAGGTCTGTGTCCCACCACACCATCTTCTGATATAGCTGCACATATGGTGATGTTGGCCCCATGTTGCCCAGGTACTTCAATGGTTGCCCACTGGCCAGTGACATTCCGAGCTCTCCTCCTTGTCTTGGCCAAGTTAAAGCCTGCCTCATCCACGAAAATTAAGTTGTAGCGAGAGGACAAAGGACAGGAGGCAGATGCTTGGTTCGTGAAAAAGATGAAGCACTTTTTTTATTAACTAGCAAAAAGAAGAGAAAGAGCAAGATCCGGTTGCTGCCAAGATAACCAAAAACTATATCCGGAAGTCGAACAACCCTTCAGAATAAGAGCACATCTGCCCTGAGAATTCTGATTGTCTACGAACCCGCTACACAGTAAAGATTACAGTGAAATGAAGAGGAATCTTTCACTAACAGGCATCATAAAATTGAACATACATGAACATACTCTATCCTCAGTTGCTTCACTCTCTGTATTTCTCTCAAATGGCTAGATCTGTTTTATTGAAATTTGGTGCCTTTTCAACATGTGTGCAATGGTAGGCAAACTTATGGCTTCCACGTTTGTGAAGATGTCTGCATTGTCCAGGATGTGCAGCCTAATTTCTCTAAGACGAATGTCATTTCTGGTCAAGACCAAGTTGACCACAGCCCGCTCTTGTTCGTCATTTAGGAGTCTGCCTCTGCTTCCACTGTTTGGTTTAGTTTTTATTCTGTAGGAATAATTACAGGAGAAACTAGACTTCAAACTGTAGAACGCATTTACATGGTTACATAACTTACTCTGTGCTACACACTGGCATGCAGTATACGGTCATATGACAGCTAAGAGTGGCCTTGTAGTGCATGCTGAAGACTTATTGGTTCTCATGATTGAGGCTACAGTTGATCTTCTGAGGTTTCGTTGAGGCATATGAGCTGCCCCAGCCATTCTCATACCATAATTTATGATCAGGTCTATAACCATTGTTCTGATCTCTATGCTGTTGCTGCTGCTGTCTTGGTCTGTTACCTTGTCCTCAACTACGGTCACCCACACCTCTTAAACCGGGCCTACGACCACCTCTCTGATGAGGCCCTAGCCCTCCTCTAAGACGAGGCCCATGACCACCTCTCAGACGTGGTGCTTGTCTCCTGCCATTCCTATGAACACCATGCCTCCCTTGTCCTGCTTGACCACTTGCCTGCTCCATGTTCTAGTATTTCTATGTCGCTGCGGATTCTACTTATTTTTACTCATACCACAAGGAGAACTCAATCATCAGTAACAAATTGGTGTCCGTGGATCTCGTTATGCTGATACTTTTCTGATGTTAACCTGGAATATTGTTCTTCAGTTTTCACTATGCTTTAAGTAGAATGTGACAATAACTTATCTTTTAGAGTAGTTGTATCCTTTGCTAGTTAAATCACTGTAATGAAATGAGCAGACAGTCATCTGATGTCAAGTCATCTTTCATTTTGAAATGGAGATTCTTTGATGTGTCAGTTTGAACATGCGATTTTAGTTCAACGAACAAATGATCTTTGTTTTATGCGTACTGTATCCAAGCAATTGAAAAACAGAGTTCTGAAAAATGTGCATTTTGATTAACAGTTGTATGTATTGTAACTACAGTTTTGAAAAAAGACATCAAGCTTCTTTAGCTAGTGAAAAAGTGATTGGAAAAAACTGTAAATAACATATGACTCTTAGGCGTTTTACCCAAGTCTTATAAGCTCTTTATATGACACTTGAAATTAATATACAAGGTACAATGCATATGAGTTTTTCTCAATTGCTTTGGTATGATGATATGGACTGAATGTTACGGGGTTGAAGATTTTGTGCTAATCCATTGTTGCAGTTTTTTTTCAATTACTTTGGCACATTCCATGAAGCATACTTAATGTTTTCAAGACTATAAGAGCATTTCTCAAAACAGTTCATGCATATAGCACAACATTATGGTTCAGCTGTAAAAGCCTGTAATTTAACCAATACAATTTAGTCACAGATCAAAAGCAAATAATTCCACTAATGAATTAGTTAGTGCCACCAAAATGAAAAATACAATCAGCATTGTTTTAACTGTAAGAGTCAAAATGCTTAGATATATTGTTAACATGTCAAAGTACGCTCCTGAGCTCAAAAATTCTGAATGATAGTAGGGTCCCACTTTCTCATTGTTACTAACTGATCATTTTTCTTTAGCAAACTGTTACTTATTCATCTCAGAGACACCAGTTTCAACATTGCAAAGCTTTACATTACAGTATGTGAAGCTCCCTGGCAAGAGAAAGCACTTGCATGCACATGTAACTTCTTCAGATCTCAAGACACAGTACAATAGCAAAAAAGTCACACAGAAATTGCAAAACAGCAATAAAAGAACAACCAAATCATGTACTGTGAGAACCAAAGACACAACAATGCTATATCACTGCAATCTATTGAACATATTTTTAAGTCATTTTGAAAGCTTGGTTAACTGTTCTGCTTGCGGTAGTTATCACGATAATCCCATACATATATGCTTTTGGGTAAAATTATTACAATGGGAAATTACATAATCTATTTTAACCAATAAGGCTAAAGCAACTGAATGTCAAATGATGTCAGTTGCAGAAAACCATTCACATACATTTACTAAAGCATTTGGAAATTTGTGGAAAGCAATGAGAAATGATGTTCTGCTGTGCAGAAATGAGATTATGGTGTGGGGGATTACACTTGTTGTTTTGCAATTGTTACAGTTTTTCTCGATTGGTTTGGCATGAAACATATTTCACATTTTCAAGACTATAAGGGCATTTCTTAAAACAGTAAATGCATATAACACAACATGGCTTAGCTGCAAAAGCCTTTAACATACCCAAACAATTAACTCGTCCCAAAAGCAAACAATTCCACAAAAAATTAGTCAGTGCCACCAAAATGAAAAGTACAATCATCATATTGATTTAACCATGAGTGTCAAAATCCTTAGATATATTGTAAAAATATCAGTGTAAGTATGCTCCTGAGCTCCACACTTCTGCATGATAATCGGCTCCTACTTTCTCGTTGTCACTGACTGATCATTTTTCATCACAAACCAATATTTATTCATGTAAAAATTAGTCAGTGACGAAGCAGCCAATCAGCATCAGGCACTTGATGAGTCTGGCCTGAGTAAAGGAAGAGCCCTTAACATTTGGGATGTGGATGCATGCTGGGATTGGAGATAGAACCTGTTGATCTTCACAGACCCTTACTCTCCCACAAAAACCAGACAGTTTTTCTCATTTGCTTTAGTGCATTTCTCAGATCAGAATTGAAATTCTCAAAACTACTTGTCCAACTTCCACATCAAGTTACTTGTGCACATCATAAAGCAATTTCCCATTCTTTTGGTAAAATTGCAAATACTTTGGCACAGTCATTCGAATGTTTATGTATAATTGTCAGTTGATTCCTACATTATCAGTTGTTTATCTCATTTTGGTCAAAATGTATTATGCTGGTTCTCTGTTGAACAGTCTTGCCTCTCAAAACATCCAGGCATTAGTTCATTGCATAAGTCATTACATGCAAAATGGTTGAAGCAGGTGTCATCATCGGTCAAGCATATTCTCTATACATCTCTATTACAGTTTTTTAAAATAATAATAAATGTTTCCTGAATTGATTAATTTCTCTCAGTTGAATCTTGACCTTCACCAATGAAGAGGAATGTTCGAAGCATTAGATCGACCAATAATCAACCAGTTCTCTAAAATATCTCAGAGGTGCATCTCATGAGCCTTCAGTTGGAAGCATATATTGACAGAGCACAGTACAGTGTTACAATTTGACAATGGAAGAACAAGGAAATGAACAGGGTCAACAGCCGGTAAGAAGAGGGGGAATAAGGCTGCTTAGTCGAAAGTAAGGGAGACAAAACAGAGAAAGAGGTAGAAGAGACCAAGAACAGAGGCATGTTCCTGATGAAACAAGGGTCACAATAGTGGACCATGTTCTCAGTCATGGTCTTACAATGGCAGAGGCTGGTCGAAGGGTGCAGCCAAATGTTGGGAGAACAACTGTGTCCTCAGTCATTCAAACCTTTCATAGAGACAATAGGAATGTAATCCAACAATGTAATATTGTTTACTTACTGCAGGGGTGATGTCTTCGTATTACAATATTCCACTTGCATTTTATACAATATAGTAAATAAATTTTAGACAATTCATACTTGTTATGGATCTGTCCGGGGAAGCAGCACAAACGCCCTGAAGTTGGGTAAAACGGGGTTTATTGGGGGAAACCAGCAAACAGCACAGAACGCAAAAACAAACGTCAACAAAGTCAATGACCAGACAGGGGTAAGACAAACACGGAAGCACTAAATACACAGAATCAATTGACATCAACTAGACACAGCTGAAAAACACTAGGATTCCACATGCGGTAACAAGGGGGTGTGGCACACGAGGATTGAACATGCTTGTAATAATTACAAGCAACTCTACAGTATATGTGTATTGGAAAGTTTGGTGTGCTTATTGTGTGCAGGACTTGAACCCTGGTCCTTATGAGGCAGCAGTGCTAATCACTGTGCTATCCAGGCACCCCCCTCCTACTATCCCCTGTAGGTAACTGATGTAGTTGCTTTCTTTAGGCTCCAGCTCACATTCTCAGTGATCTGTGTTTTAAGCTGTCAGCAACCATGGTACCTGCAGTTTGAAGTAGGTAGTCTGTCTGCAGCTAAGCTGGATTGGTCTGGTCAGTGTTTGGATGGGAGCCTAGTTGGTCTGTGAAGGTCCTGGTTCTTTACTGTAAGGCCTCATTAAGGGTTGTTTGGTATCTTTTGGAAAAAGTAGGGGACACAGGGAGCTATCTGGGTCACGTGTGTGGAGTTTGCATGTTCTCCCCATGTCGTCATGGGGTTTCCTCTGGGTGACGTGTGACTGTGCACTGCGACGGGCTGGGCTGGCCCCCCATCCTGGGTTGTTCCCTGCCTCATGCCCATAGCTTCTGGGTTCCTATGGCTTTGTTATTTTGCCAAAACAATTTATAATATTACTGTCTTTTTGACATTCTCTTTTAATTATTTTTGCTGTAACAATGTGGCATGTAACCTCATCTGTGGACAAAAAATGGCTTTTCTGCAAGCATGTGGTATGATTTTCCTCATTCAGATCAAAAGTCAGATAAGCAAAACATACTAATTTAGGCAGATGTATATCCAAAAATCACCACAGTTTAGTAATATACATTTCCTTAGTTCAATTTGCATTCATTATAAAGAATGAATATGAAGTATAAAAATTAATTTTAAGTTATTTTTAAACTAGACATAGCATTCAGAGCACACCTGAGGCATGCTGGAGCATAGACGACTCTGAGCCAGTAAGCTCTGGCACAATTAAGCACTGATGTTACTATCCATAATTACTTTTTCACAATTGTCAAAACATATTTCTTGAAACCTTCCATGCCAAAACATATTTCTTGAATCTTTTTCTCAGAACTGTAAACAGAAAACCTAATTGTCAAACTACATTCACAAAACCTCTGACTGTTCTTGCAAAATCCATTGCCTCAAAATAGTTTTATCGGTGCTCAAAGCAAACACTGTTTTCAGATCATTCAGAAAGCCGATCAAAATAAAAATACTACTGCGTAGTCATTACACACTACACCAAAAACGGAAAGTACTGTGTTATAGTCGTGTAGCTCCAAAAAAAGTTTATTATTCATACAGTTTTCCCAAATTAACATACATTTTCTACAATACTGTACAATTTACAAAAACTATGTACACAAAGCCCAAAAACATACAAGGTAAAAATGCTCCTAACACTGAAAAACTGCACACACAACAGAGAAAGGCAAATATTCCAGCCAAAATCACACACTTTTGCAGCAACCCAAAAACTGTAAACACACAAGAAAAAAGGCAGAAAACGCCTTCACACAGTCCTCAAAACCATTTCATGCAGTCAGACATCACACATGGTACAAAACTGTTGGTCACAGTGAGCACTAGTTACACACTGTGTTGCAAAAACTAAAACCAGTGTATTGTTGCAACTAGCCATCATCCTGCTTATCGTGGATTATGTCACATGCTTTCACTTACATCACAATGAATTCTCCCTGGCCAAGCAGCATAATATCTTCTATGACGGATCATCCTTGACAAGACTCTTTTGACTTTACAGCTTGCAAACTTTGCCTCAAGAAGACTAAATCACTCATACCGGTTCTGATGTTGCAGTTTTTTTCAAATGCTTACACAGGTAATTGGAAACAGTGGCTCTGCTAACAAATGCTTCAACATGATTCTTGAAAATCATCATAAATTCTGAGCAAAATTCACCACAAAAGTCACAAAATCACAAAAACTGGCCTATAAATTGTATACTAATATAGCAGAATGGATGTTTTTACCTGGTTTATGTAGTCGTCTTTTTAACCCATGCAGTAATTAACTGATTTAGATGAGGCACCCTATATAAGTCAGTAGCAGTTTACTGGGCCATCAGACACTGAGAGTGTGGCTCACTCCTGGTTACCCGACTTCCATAATTCTTACAGGTATGGGGGGAGTGGGGGCTTTTCACGTTGTTTTATCGCTGTTTCATGTGCTTTCCCGTGGTTGTTCATATTGATCACTTATGATTTTATAGATCCATACAGCATGGCTCCTTTGTCAGAAGCTACTCTCTCCTGGATAGTGATTGGTATGTCCGCTTCATTTCTTATTTGCCCTAATTGTATTCGGCTGCATGTAACTAATCGATGTTTTGCTCCAGGTAATCGCTGGAATTAGCCAACAATTGATGGGCTTGTTTTTCCCTGAGTCAGTTCACATTTCTGATTGCTGCATAGTCTATGATGGTGTGAGTGACTTTTTATCCTTTGTGTTTTTAACCTGAGGCTTAAAATTGTGTCACAGGAACTGTAGGTTTGCAGTGGTGTACAGCCATTTGGTTGGTGAACCATAAACAGCGCTAGTTATACTGCAAGTTATACTGCTGTTTTGCCTGCTTCGCTGCAAGCAGACCTGATTGTATTAGTCCATTTTAGTAGATTATCTTGGTTGTGAATATTTTGAATGGTGTTTATTTTGTTGTGTTTTTGTTTTTCTGTAAATGTATTTAGCCATCTCACCTAATTTTTGCTGGGTTTCTTTTTTTCCTTTTATTACATCGCTGACAGGAAGAACCTGTTTTTCTCTCTAGCTGCTGATAACCAATGGTTAGTGGTAAACTGCCATAAGCTGTTTCTTTGGATAGTCCCACTAATGGTGTGTGTGTGTCCTTGAGGTGGTGATGTTGCCTATGTTGTGAGCAGCCTTTGTTTGTACAGCATAGGCTTGGCTTTGTTGTTGTGAGTGTGCATGGGAATTGTAACGTCCATTTTTGTGATGCCCACTTTTTCTGGCTGACCCACCTTTCCCCCAGTGAGCCCCAGCTTGGAATATTTATTTATTTTTGTTTGGGGAATTATGTATTTTGTTTTTGTTTTGATTATTAATAAAAGATTAAATGGATGGAATCACGTCTCTTTGGTATAACAAACCTGAATGTGTTTTGGGGTTATTTGGCAATGATTTGGTAAATATTTCCTTGGGTGAAATTCTCCAGGTGGCGTAGTCTGATTCCAACAGACCATGTAGAGTAAATGGTGTTTTTTCATCAATAGCATCTATGTACCTGCACATTCTGATACCATATTTTCCCTTTACCCAGGCAGAATTTCTTGAAAAAGGTATTTCGTAGAGTTGTTTCATTCCGAAGAAGCCGGTCTGTGGTAGAAATGCTTACGCTATGGATATTTGCAAATGTCTCATTACTGTCAAGAACTGCCTGCCTTATTTCCCTCAGACGGATGGCATTGCAATATTCACTACTGCAGTCTCTTACTCAGGAGTAAAGAGAGGCTGCCTCCCACCTCCTCATGGTCTACGTCTACGTCTGTAAACACGTAAATTGTCAAGTGTAACTGTATGAATAAACTCATTTCTTACTGCAACATTAGAATATCTATATGTAATAGATACATTATAAAATATATTATAAAATATAAAATTAGTCTATGTACTGTAATTTACAGTTTATTGTAATGTACTACAAGTGTAACTGTAACATTTTTTTCTCTCCTCAATCAGGCAACAGTCAAAACATCCATACAGGTGCACTTTGCACTGAAAATGAGAACAGAATATATTCTCCACAAAACAAATATTTTACATACTATGTAAACACAACAAGACAATTGGGGAGATAAAAAAGAATCCTAAGCATCGTCTCTTCGCCTTGCTGGATCTGGCCACAGGACTTCATCTACATCACAGGCTGTAGTCTCTCTTGTACGAGTGAAAAATCTTCTTGCATGGCGATTCCATCCCTGCACAGACCCAGCATCAATTGGGTCACAAGCTTCCTCCATGGCTTGAATGAGCAGTATTCTGGTATAGGGCTGGCAATCATAAAACTTCCACCGCCATGCCAAGAGAAACCCCTCAATGTGGTTCATGAAGCGAGTGTCTGGTGGGAGGTATTGCACTAAAATTGTGGATGCTGATGAAACCAGTATCGAGACTGCTCTGCCTCCATTTGGCCTTCTGTTGTAACAATGTTGTGTTTTCTATGCCAAATTGTGAGTATGTAACCTGTATTGTAAGGATCCATGTTGGCATGGTGGTGGAGGACTCTATTCTGTGTGATGGCAGCAACACAGAATGTTCACAATAACTCTGTTCAATGATGAATCTCCCTTTCCTTCTTTCATTTGTGAGGTTGAGCCCTGCTTCATCTGTGAATATCAGTTCATGTGTTATTGCATCAACATCCATTTGTATTATTCTCTAAATAAAGACCAAATTGTGTAATTCAGTACATCCCTTCTATAAACATACAGTACATGGTACTGTAAAAGGTTCTGTATGTGTCGTGCATAGTTCTGAAGTGGCCAGTACTCACCTCCACATATTCATGCCGCAGGTCTTTCTTCCTCTTAGAATGCCTTTCAAATGGCACTCTGTGTTGCTGTTTCATCTTTATCTGATGTTTTTTTAAGGATTCTCCCCAGGGTTGATAAGGAGACCTGATGAATGTTTTTGAAAGCTGTGTTGTCATTGAGGATGTGTGCTTTCACTGAGGCGCATGGCATTATTGGCTAAAACCACGTTTATTACTGCTCCATCTTGTTCTGGTCAGAATATGGGGCTCCTTACTCCTTGATGTACTCGACCCTCAATCCTATGGAGACCAATCAAAATGTAGTAGACATTGTAGAGAAATTGTAGAGCAAAGTTGTTTTTCACCTTTGCCCCTGCTGATGAAACAGTATATCTGTTGAGATTACGCTGTCCAACTTTCTGTCCAGCCTGTCTTAATGTCACACCATGGTTTACCATATGGTCAGCTAGTGTTGCTCTAATCTCGTTTGATACATTTGGTCCTTGTCTTCTCCGTCCACGTCCTCCTTCAGGTCAATCTCCACCTCTCCCTCTTCCTCTACCTACCTCTCTTCTGCCGTTGTTCCCCCTTTCATTCTCACTCTCCCTCTTCCTCTCACCTCAATGTTGGCTTCTATTTTGGTTGAAGACAGGTGTTGCATTTTTATACTGCTTACACTCAATTGGCGAGTTTACATTTAAGCACCTACTAGTCTTCATATTTCACTGTCATGTCTAATCAGTTGGTTAATGAGTGTGGTATTTTGAAGGGTTGTGACATGATCCACAAATAGACAGGAAGTGATCCACAAATGCGTAAAACCTGTTACATGTGTACACATTGCTCTGCATTTTTGTGGATATGATTATACACAGCACAAATAAAAATACATATTTGTTTACAGTGAGGTATTGTGATTTTTTTTTTATGGATCAGCTGTGGTACAAAGTGGATAAAAAATCCACACATAGCAGCAAAGTCACAAATGCAACATGATCCACAAATGTGCAAAACACGTTTCACATGTACAGATCGCTCCATATTTTTATGGATATGATTTTACACAACACAAATTTGAAAAAATACATATTTGTGGATAGTGAAATATTTGTGGATCATGGTAGATATTTGGGGATTGTGTTCTGTGGATTACAAATAATAAAGTCCTATATATATTTCCATACAGGACCTGTTTTAAGAAAAGTGTTTAAAAAGTTTGTAATTAATTTTAAGTGCAGTAAATGTGTATAGTGTTTAGAGACTGTATCTCTGGCAAAAGGCTACTGTGTTTTGTACTTTGACAACTTTGTGTCACAGTGCAATAATAGTGTGTGACCAATTGAGAAAAAAATGTAAAGTAGTGGGTTGGTGCTTGTGCCATGCACTTCAGACCATGCACTTCAGACCATGCACTTTAGATCATTAAAACAGGACCCCAGCAGTTGCCAGTAATCTACAGGCTGTTGTTGTCTTTGGCTTTATGCTGTCTGAGAAATGACATTTTTTCTGAACTTCCTCTATTCTGTCATAATGCACACACTGTGTAGATAAAAAGCTATGTAGTGTTCATCCTGTTGAGGTCCCTAATTGTCCCTAGTTGGAGAGTGTGTGCAGAATATATATTAGTGTTTGGGAAATTTGCAGAGAACCTGAGAAGTATGTGATGTGTTTTAAGAAAAGTGTTTAAGGAGTTTTTAATGAGAGATATGCAGTAAATGTGTGTAATGTTTAGAGACATAAACAAGCATTTTGGAAATTGTATGCCAGACTGCAGTCAATTTAATTTAACAGTGATAAGACTGAACTAGTTGTCATTGGGATAAAATCCACATTTAACAAAGTTAGGCTGATTATCCTCCATTTGGACCTCACCACCATCGCCCCATCTCCACTGGCTCTCCTCTGGTCCATAAACTTGTTGTTACCTTTGACCCAACCCTATTGGTTGATCCACTTAAATGTTCCACAGTAAAAACAGCTTTCTTCCATCTTCACAATATATTCTAGCTTAGGCTCTTTCTAACTCTGCAGCTGAGTCCCTCATTCACACTTTTATCTTTAGCCGTCTTGACTACTGCAACTCACTACTCACTGGTATCACTAAATCTCTCCATAAACTCCAGATAGTCCAAAATTCTGCCTTCGCTGGCTCTCTATTAAAGAACACATCCACTTTAAAATACTTCTAACATTCAAAGCACTTAACAACCAAGTCCCATCATATCTCTCTAAATTGCTTCTCCCCTACTGACCTCCCCGCAGTCTTAGATCCTCCACTTATGGAAGACATTTTATAAGATGCAGGTCAAATGAAAAGACGCTGGAGGACTGCTTAACGATATCTGTCAAGCATGGTGGAGGTAATGTGATGGTCTGGGGTGACAGTAAAGTGGGAGATTTGTACAGGGTAAAAGGGAAGACTATCACTCCATTTTGCAATGCCATGCCATACCCTGTGGATGGCGCTTAATTGGACCCAATTTCATCCTACGACAGGACAATGACCCAAACACAGCTCCACGCTATGCAAGTAGTATTTAGGGAAGAAGCAGTCGGCTGGTTTTCTGTGTATACTGAAGAGACCAGCACAGTCAGCAGACCTCAATTCAACTGATCTGTTATGGGAGCAGCTTGACCGAATGATACGTAAGTGTTCATCAAGCCAATCCAGCTTGTGGGACATGCTTCAGTAAGCAGTGGGTGAAATCTCATCATATTACCTCAACAAACTGACATCTAGAAGGTCTACAAGGCTGTAATTGCTGCAAATGGAGGACTTTTTGATGAAAGCAAAATTTGAAAACACAATTATTATTTTAATTTCAAAAATGATTATTTCTAACTTTGTCAATGACTGTTTCCTATATATTTAGCTATATTTCCTATTCAGACTAACTTCATGTATGTTTTCATGGAAAACAAGGAAATTTCTAAGTGACCCCAAATTCTTGAACGGTAGTGTGTGTGTGTGTGTGTGTGTGATGAATAGGATTGTAAAAGATAGGTACAAAACAATGCATTCTAAAAGATAGTTTTGCAGCATCCGTACAATTTACATAGTATTACAGTCTCAGTTGATATAATTGCTTTATATTGCTAAGAAAACTCTATGACCCAAAACCGGATTTACAGTGTTAATTAATCACAAATTCTCAAGTGCTGCTTAGCCAATTAAACCATCAAAAATACCATAGCACCCAGAACAGAATTAACAGCACTACTCATTTTTTAGTTTCACACTTTTTTTGCCTAGCTCTCTGTTAGATGTGTCACAGGCAGGACGAGAAAGTGTTATGGACTGAAAATTGCTGTAAGCGAACCAGCACAGAGAAGCAAGAAAAATATCTGGCCCACCAAACAAATATATCTTCATTTGTAGTGCTGCACACTATCTGAGGCAAAGCAAGAGCAGGCCACGCACAATCATTATCAACAGCAGTTTGTTCACACGTTTACAGTTAAATGCAGTAAATAAGTTAAAAATATCAACAATGCTAATCAATTATAATTGGACTAGCTTGAGCTGGAATAAAGTATCTTACTTGGTGTCGAGATCTTGGTCTAGTTTCCTGTGAAGATCACATGCATATTTTCTGCAGCTTCCATTGTAAAGGACAGTAGTCACACTGGGCATTTCCTCTAAGTTGATTGGTTTTATAATGAAAAAATGTATGCAATGTATCACTATTTCTGGTATAACACACTTCCCTGTTTATATACCGCCGCATGACACTGCTGGTAATTTCAGCTTATTTTAGCAACACTGCTAGGGTGCACTTTTCCATTCCTAAAGTGTCTGTTTCCCAAAAGAAGCACAGGTTAAACATGACCTTTTAGTCGTTTGCACACCAGTTTTCTATACCTGCTTGTCCTGTGCAGAGTCATAGAAGTACAAGTCATATTTTTTTTTGGCAAAATGTAATAAAAATAAATTTATATATGCATCTTATGATAAAAATATATTGAAATATGCTTTATTGATTGTTTATGTGTAGGGTTAAAATACAGTAGAATGCCACCCACTGGCCCAATGGAGAAATCCAACTGGGCAGCTTATGAGGGACCAGCAAGCAGACACAGAATGCCAGAATTTGGTGATAACACAAAATCATCCAAAAAATCATCAAAATACAAAAGAATATCCAATAAAGGAATATCCTGCGCCCAATAAAATGAAGTCAACAAAACAGAATGAAAACAAAATGAAAATATGACGTAACCCAAATTACACTGAACATAATTGACCTACCAAATAACACACTGGGGAAACATATATACTTGGTGATCGGTCCAGCAATACGCACGAAGAGGAAACACCAAAATAACATTTGCACATGCATGCATGAAACGCAAGGGGTGTGCAAGAGTTCCCATTAACTCTAAACACTTAACTAATATCTAGTTACAACTGAAGTATGCTATTTTCGTAGCTATTAACAATTTAAACAGAAATAGTGAAACGGCTCAAATCAAAAAAATGATTGGTGTGCATCATTGTTTGTGTACTGGGCATCAAGAATTTGTTTTTAAAAACCACCTAGATTGCTTTTGTTAAAAAATATTACAGCCAGATTGCTGAATATTGAATATAAGGTTAATCCTTACTGCAGTATAAAAAGAATGTCTTAGTAAGACGCTCCAAGGTTGAAGTGGAATATTATGAAGCGTGTTCGCCTCTCCATGTTCACACAAGTGTGCTCAATATGGTGATGATCTAGTGTTCTAGTGTTCAAAATATAATTTCTTGTGCCCTCACGATGAAATATTGTGTGCACAACATAATTATCTTGTGTGCACAAGTTAATTTATTGTTCGCTCAAGATAATAACCCTGGCACAGAAAATAATAATATTGCATGCACAATATATATACTGTATGGCATTTGAGAATTATTTATATGAATCAATACCCAGCATACACTATATGGTCAAAAGTATTGGGACACCTGACTCATACACTCACACTTTTATGACATCCCATTTAAATTCATAGGCTACCACTCTTCTGGGATGGCATTGCACAAGATTGTGGAGTGTGTCTATGGGAATTTTTGCCCGTTCAACCAGAAGAGCATTTATGAGGTCAGACACTGTTGTTGAATGTGAAGGCCTGGCTTACAATCGCCATTCTAGTTAATCTAGTTAAGTGTTTAATGGGGATGAGATCAGGGGTCTGTGCAGGCCAGTCAAGTTCTCCCACACCAAACTCATCCAACCATGTCTTTATGGACTTTGCTTTGTGCACTGGGGCACAGTCATGCTGAAACAGAAAAGGGCCTTCCCCAAACTGTTCCCAGAAAGTTGGAAGCATAGAATTGTCCAAAATGTCTTGAAAAGCATACCAAGACATTTTAGACAATGCTGTGCTTCCAGTTTGACCTCAACCTCACCGAACACCTTTGGGATGAACTACAACGGAGATTGCTAGCCAGGCTTTCAGGTCCAACCTCAGTGCCAATGACAAAATTTCACAGACACGCCAAAGTCTTGTGGAAAGTTTTCCCAGAAGAGTGACAACTGCTATAGCTGCAAAGGGGGACCAAATTCATATTGATGTCTATTGGATGTCATAAAAGCCCCTGTGAGTGTAATGGCCAGATGTACCAATACTTTTGTCCATATTTTTTGGCTGTAGAATAGAAAACCAAAAGGTGGAGTAGCAGTTATACTCTAATACTGACAAATTCAAAGTTCAAAACAAGACAAGATGTATCGGTGCTCTTCATTGACCTGAGGACTATGTAATTGGAGTATGTGCATCATGGCTTCCTGAAACCTTCACTCCTAATATTTTAGTCTGAAAAAACAGAGGGATTAATTACAAATGAGACAGAAACCAAGTATCAATTAAGCATCAACAATCTGTGGACACTCCAGCTATAAATTGCAGTTTTGTTTGCACAGTTAAAAAAAAAAAAGTTGTGAAAAAAATTGTGAAAATTACTTGCTGTAAAAATGTATGGGCGTACTTAATTTTAATTGTAACATTGTCAGGATAACTTACGTCATAATCACCCTATAACAACAAAGGACAGCCTGAATCTATGGTCTCATTATAGATACAGTAGATGAGGATGATATAAGTATTTTAAGTTGCATAAAAAACTTTAATAACATCATTCCACATAGTAATACCTATTCAAAGAACATATGCAAAGAAAAGTTTCATTTTTTAACCGTCTATAGGTGGAAATATAGCTCTGCAAAAATTAGCAGACCACTATATTTTTTGAAAATTTACATTTTTAAGTCCTGGTTTAATCCTGGTTCTGCTGGCAGAAGGCTACACTGTGCAGCAGGTTGCTTCCAGACTCAAAGTTATGAAGACAGCAGTACACAAGAATAAGGTGAAGAGGAGACACTGGTACTGACCAAAAACCAGCCAGGCAGATGGCAGAAGCAACTTTCTAATGCCAGAGATGGCTGTTAACTTATCCGACAGTGTCTCATAAATCAGAGGATGCCCTCAAGTGACCTTCAAAAAGAATGGGAAACATTAAGTGGTGTGAAGTGCACTGCTAGGATAATTCATTGCAGTCCTGGAAGCAGGACTGAAGATCCATAAAGCAAGGAAGAAGCCTTTCATTAATGAGAAACAGGGAAGAGCCAGGCTGGAATTTGCAAAAAAAAAAAAAAAAAGTACAGATGCTCCTCTACTTACGAGCTTTCAACTTACGAACTTTCAGACAAATGAACAAAGAGTACTGTAAGTCCAAATTGTGTTCATTGGGCTCCTGTTTCCTGTCTGCAATATCAATTTTTTTTTCTGTGCACCAATTCCACCTACATACGACTTCTGGCCCCTACTCCCACCATGCAGCAGCGTAGCGTGCGTACTCCCAGCATCCTAGCTCTTGGTACTTGCATATACCCTTAAAATGATGTTGAATTGACGACTTAAGAACATTTCAAGTTATGAACGGCCTTTGGGAATGCTTCTTCATAAGTAGAGAAGTATCTGTATATTTCACATTGGCACATACCCATAAATTGAGAAATAAGTGAATCTGAAAATTTTGCTGTGGTCTCCTTATTGTTAAAAAAATGATTTACAACATTCACAAGCCATTCACAAAATTTTAGCACCAGTGGGCTCCAACACTCGACTGCGAAAAATGAACTACGCTAAATGATACTGAATGTCCCTTTAATGTAAACACCACAGCTTTAGTCTAACCTTATTCTTTGCATTCCACAAGCACAGGTCCTCTGTTAGAGAATAACATAAGCCCTGTGTGTAAAACCTTTGTGTAGAATTTTATGTTCTATTCAGTTCACTGCTGTGCTCATTGGGGAGGAAGTCCAAGTCTGAGATGAAACAATCTGCATTGTTTCACAACCAGGTCCAAATAAAACAACACAAAGGAGAAAGTGTTTTTTATGGAGGATGCTAATTTTACTGCAAAACAAATAATTTGTCTTTCAGGATTACTGATAAAGACATTCAACCTGACACCATATGATCGCCTTCCTTGGAAACAGGTGCAAAAATCCAAACACAGATTAATTGTTTACTTATGGTTGTTGTTTGTCTGTTAATGTGTTATCTTAAGATTTATAACATCTGCCACAGAAAAACAGCAGATGTGCTAAGTATCACTTCTGGAGGCCTCTAAGGTATTTGCTTTTATTGGAGGAGGATTTATTTGATTTATCAACATACCTTAGCAAAAAAGTAAAATATAATGTGCTAAAAGTCCTGTAAAAGTAGAACGGATGCCAGACCACATCACTGCGTTCCCCAGACAGTCCCATCAGCCGCTCCTCCCATGTAATTCTTACTCCTCCTGCACTCGCCAACTCTCCTTCATATATTCAAGATCTTTACTGTCATTGTAAAACACAATGACATGATCTTTATGACAACCCCAAAGTGCATTAATAAATACAAAATAAGCTAACAAAAACAAACAAAATAAAAATAATTCTAGAAATAAAAATTTCTAGATGTGCTGGACGGATCATTAAAAACCAATAAATGTGTTTTTACTTAATGCACGGAGTCCTAGTTGTGACATGTAACTCTGAAACTACACCTATTGATTTATTGCACATTCCATTTATAGGGGTTGAACAATGAAACTGGAACAATGAAACTGAAACACTGAGGTTTAGACCACATTAATTTATTAGTCGGGTGTAGGGCCAGCTTCCTTTTGCAGCCAATTCAGCACCCATTCATCTCGTGAATGACAGATACAACTCCTGCACAGTGGACAGAGGGCTTTAGAACCATTCCTCTGGCAGAACTGGACAGGTTACTATGAGATGCTGATGGAGGAAAACATTTCCTGACTTGCTCCTCTAACACACTCGAAAGTGGCTCAGTAATATTCAGATCTGATGACTATGCGGGCTATGGAAGATGTTCAACTTCACTTTCCTGTTCATTAAACCATCCGTTACCAGTCTTGGTGTGTATATTGGTACATTATCATGATACATGACACCACTTTCAGGGTACAATGTTTGAAACATTTGGTGAACACGGTCCTTCAGAATGCTTCAGTAGTCCGTGGCAGTGACACGCCCCTGTAGAACAAGTAGTGCACCTAGGAAATGCCATGATATTGCAGCTCAAACCATCACTCATCCCTGCCATGCTGCACTCTGGATATACAGCAGTCCAGGTGCTAAGCCTCTTTGGGGCTTATCCACATTGTAACTCTCCCAGATGTAGGAAAGATGCATCAAAGAACAACATATGTTTCATTTTGCCCACAGACCAAGATTTGGGCTACTGGCACTTAAATGGAACCAACATAACCATAGGCATGACCAAAGGTTTGGATATAGCTGCCTGACAATGAAGATTGACACTTTAGAGCTCCTGATAAATAGTTTTGGTGGAAACAGAAGAGTCCAGGTGCACATTTAATTCTGCAGTGAGTTGGGCAGCTGCAGTTTTGTTATTTCGATATGCAGTAATCCAGGTTCATACCCAGACATCCCTTTCAGACAGCTTCCTGTTGCGTCTACAGTCCACTGGGGTGGAAGCCACAGTCTTCCACACATTGCTATCACCCAGAGCTACACACCACCAATTAAGTACTTTGCCCACAAGGAGAATAGTAAACATCTATAAACATTGCCCAGTCTGTGTAAAGATGGAAACATGTTACAACATTTATACAAAGCCAAATAATGCTAAGTGCATTTAATCAAATACCCCAAAACCCAACTATGATAACTGGGTGGAAGATGGATAAACAGATTTAATTAAAGTCTACTAGTAGGCTAATTAAACAATAGTACAGTACATAGAAAATATTGGACAGATGTCTGAGTCCCAAGAAAGAGTCTAAACTAATCTTAGGTACTATGGGTACTCTGCACTGTGTTCCACACCTGACCATTTTTGGTGAGGGGTTTTAGGGGCATTTGTCTCTAAAGTCAGTTGGAGGGACCTTTGCACATATGATGGGCCAATGCCATGGCATCTACTACTCCTGTTTGTTTTTGCTGCATACAAACTTCAAACTTGCATAGACAGTCAGATTAATGCTAAATACACAGTTTGCCTGGGGAGAAAGAACAACTCGATGCAGTTTTTCTGAATTGCAACATAAGTAGCTTGAGTAGAAAATGAAACAGATGTATGAGCATGACCTACTTCTGATCAACAAAATATTTTAAGGATTTTTTACACTGCAATCCACTTCATTTCAACACTCAGCCGTAGGTTGCTCACTCAATAGGGGCTTCAATCAATGGAGGTTATTAGTTATTTTACAGGAACTGATAAATTCTGAATCAATTACATAGTGGCAGTTGCTGGACAAACTATGACTCTTTTACATACATGTGTAAGGCTTCTAGCTCGACCAGGAATCTGTGATGCTGGACTCATTTCAGTCTGCATTGTTTTTCACCCCAGGAGGGAACTGTGAAGCCCCTATCTCAACCCACACTGAGTGACAAGCACACTCTCACATGCCTTCTGTTTGTACATCCATCCTTTCCCCTTCCTTCTACTGTTACACATTTCTCCCCCAACCCAGGTCACACAGCCAGAATGCCTACATGTGATAAACAAGATTTAATAAGAATGCAATTGGTACACAAATTCATGGCTGAATGGTTTCGGTCTTAATTTTATACTGTCCTGTGGGCATATTGGTGAAGTCGGGTATGGGGTGGGACGGTTATGTGCATGCTCGGATGGGGTGGGACGGTTATGTGCATGCGCGGATGGGGTGGGACGGTTATGTGCATGCGCGGAGGGGGTGGGAGGGTTATGTGCATGCGCGGATGGGGTGGGACGGTGA
>JAODJU010000007.1:23155303-23176003 GCA_026776725.1 Gnathonemus echidnorhynchus | reverse complement strand
AGTATATATATTCACAATTATATTAGTCTAAAATATTCCCTAAGATTTTATTATAGTTTATTTTCATGTATGTGTGGCCCTTTGACGTGAGACCTGTTGTGAGCGCTTTATGACGCTTCAGGTGACTGAAGTTATTTTAAAACATATTTTATCAGCAAGGTATCAGAGCTGATGACCTCACTTATACTCTAAATGGGACAGGTACCCAGGCCTCCGTGTTCAGTGCCCCCACCTGTATAAGACCTACTGACCTCCAATCCCAGCTCCCCCTAGTGTGACATGACTCTACTGCCTTCAATAAGACATTGGGCCTTAACTATGCACATATATCTGTGATGACGATAAAGAAAATTACTGTGCAAACCTCAGCCATAGCATCTGTGATAGCATGTACAGTAAGGCCTGCTTTCATTAACAAAGATTGCATAATTAATGTGCAATAATTAGGATACTTTATCCATTTGCCATCGGTTAAGCAGCCCTCCTCAGGAAACAAGGAAAAAATTACCATGCTTCAGGCCATAATTAGAGCACCAAACCTTGCTTTACCTCTTAACTATGAAGGAAGCTGAATGTTTGCATTTATAAAAAACTCATTTGAAACCAGAGCAGTAACCAAAGATAATGGAAATTTTCAATAAAGAAGTAAGAAAAGGGTGGAATAGGGAAGGCAAGATTTGGTTAACTAGCAGGAAATACATTAATTTATTAAAATGCAAATCCACAGCCTGATCAATGGATCAGAAACTCATTGAAATTCCCTCTAAAATATAAGCATGCTGTAAATGATCTTCTTCATCCCATATTCTGTTTTAGTGAACACAGTAATTTTGCTCCAGCTGGTGCCTCCCTTGAGTAGAAATTAACCTGAGTAATGTGTGTTGTTGGGGCAGAACCTGGGCTCTGGTTTTAAGAAGCTGACTTGTAAAGGAGTGTGGTTTTCTGCAAAGCTTTCTGGGTCAAAATTATACATATAGGCTCAAATATACAAATATACAGATACACCCCCTCTAATATTTGGTGAAATGTCCCTTAGCAAGCTGTACCTCGACCACATATGTGTGTGTGTGTGTGTGTGTGTGTGTGTACTGTGTATAACTGAGCCCATATGGTTCTTGAATTCAGAGAAGAAATAAAAATGAGCACTGCAATGTGTTTGATTTATACAAAGAATGTGTCTCTTACTTTACCAGTAGGTCATAAAGAATGAGATCAGTATTCAAAATGACCCTGCATCATGAAACATCCTTGTCTTGTGATACGTGATATACCAGGCTCTATTTTGATGATCTACCGCAAAGCGTAAAATGCAAAGCGCAACTAACATTTATGGGCGTGTCCGAATCCATTTCGATATTTTTGACAGTGGAACAAACTTTGCACCAGCGCAAAGCGGAAAAAGGTTCAGAGGTGTATTTTGGACATAACATGCAATGGACCAATTGGATCATGATCTATGGCAGATTGCTATTGCAATGCCAGCAAACAACAACGGTTTTCGGCCGAGAAAACGGACGTACTCGAGCGCCAGGTGAAAAGGCATGAGGACCGCTGTTCCACCAAAGCCTTTCGAAGTGAGGGTGCAGCACCTGCGTGAACTTGGCCCCCCATATGTTTCAGATTTCAACTAAACTGGTCTGAATCGTATGTGCCGTGTTTGTGCCGGATTGTGCCGTTAAAATTTTTGTTTGTGCTGTTTTAGTTTCTGAGATATAAATGTTTGTTTATAAACATCATTTAAAAAACACCACTCCTACAAGCAGAAAGTGGATGCAAAATAATTTGCTAATTTGATGATGTGCATGCATAGTGTAAAAAATGGGCAATGCCGTGGTGAGCCAGAACCACTTCGCATCATGCTTTGCAGAGATGGACATTAGGGCCGACTGTGTTTCAGCTTAAACTCAGTCACTTTGCAGGTTTTGGGAAGGTTAACAAATTACCAAATAGTTTGATGTGATGTTGTCTGTTGCTCAAATAAAATTTTCTTCCTTTCATTACCTCTGAGGCCCAAATGATCCCACCATTAACTTCAATGGATTTTCTCTGCATTTAGATTTTCATGATCCATAAAAACACCCTAAAATTTTATCTGCCTTGCATAAAATGTGCTAATTTGTCCAGAAGAGATCCATCCATCCATCACTGTAATTGCTTAATCCCAAATGGGGTGGTGGTGGGGGGACCAGAGCCTATCCTGGGAACAATGGGTGCAGGTGGGAACCAACCCTGGGCAGTTGCCAACACACTGCAGGGCACACAAACACACACATCAACCTGCCCTGCATGCTTGTGGACTGTAGGAGGAAACTGGAGCCCCCAGCAGAAACCCACAGGAACAGTGTGCAAACTCCACACAGAAAGGACCTGGGACTGAACCCAGGACTTTCTTGCTGGGCCACCTCCAGAAGCAATCCAAATTTATTAAAATAAAATTTTCAAAGAACCCTGCAACATGCTTTGTAATCTAAATGGTTCATTTTCCTCCAAAAATCAAATTAATTTACGATAACAACACCAGTGCTGAATCCCAACAAGCCCAATACACACAAACACACACAACGGTACCGTCAATCAACACAGAATTAGCCCAGATTGTCCTCTTCTGAAACTCTTCTTCAGTTGACTCCCACTCCACATTGTCATTCACAAGTACATCAGTCACCTCTCTGTCTGTGAAGTGCTCTGTTCTGTCTCTTACCAAGAATCAACTGAGGCTGTAGTAAGGTTTTGCATTTATATAAAAACCACACCCCTTTGCTTTCTGACAGGTGCTATACTATGTAAACATTTTACTTTTTTGTCTGAAGGTACAGGCCTGACAGAGAGAAACGTGTTGTTTTCTTTTCAAAGATTTTCGACCTCAAACCTGACTGGGCTTCCATGGCAACAGAAAAATCTATTACACTAAAAATAGCTTTTAAAGCAGTCTAAGATCTACTACAGTAAATGAGTAGTCAAAACTGACCCCAAAGTAGGGCTGCTGCAATTAGTATTCGATGATGTTGATGCTGAAAATGTGTATTTTTAAAAAATTATTTTTATGAAATTGCCTTTATGATTTCTAAAGCTCTTTAATGTTTTTCTTCAATAGCACTACGTAATTATGAGAGTAGTTCAAATTGTCACACAAAAAGGTGGTTTGTACACTACGCAAGTACCATACCACAGCAGCACCAGCGCTATGCACAAGAAATAAGACGCAGGCACTTTCTGGATGATGGGTTACCAGGCAAAACCACTGTAAGCTTTGTCTATTCATGTTTATACAATTTCATTTAGAATGGAGAGCTTTTTAATATATTTTGTCCTTGTAGCTGCTAAATACAGTGATTATTAAAGCCATAAAGTTGTCTGCCTGCTACCTTAGAATTTTCTATAAATAGCGAAATACGGTGGTCCTCAACACCATTTACACAAAAGCGTGAAGGGAGTTTATAGTGAAAACCACGCCAGGGCCAACAAGGCTGAGTAAGTCATGGACAGATGATACTTTATCTGCATTTCAGATGTTTATTTCAAGGCCAGTGGAAGATATAATTACAGAAATGACAAAGCTGGAGGGGAAGAGGAGATTTGACAGCGACTTACAAGAGATCAATCACAGTGAGTTTAGTGCCTACCTCAGGTTAGTAATTCTTCAGTCTTCAGATCTAAAGGAGAAACTGCTGTTAGTCTGAGGGATTCCATCACAGGAAGGGCGATTTTTCCTGCAATTATGTCCTGAAGAGGTTTTGTGCTCTCAGCAACATTGCAATTTTGACAATCATGAAACACGAGATTCATGGAGAAAGACAGATAAACCGGCAGCCATCAGAGACATTCGGGACATCTGGGTAGAGCAGCTGCCTTGTTTGTACAACCCCAGCCATGACATGACTGAGGATGACCGGGTGATTCCATTCAGTGGTAACTAGCTTATGTTCTTTATTACTTATTAGTTAAAGTAGTTAAACCTTTGTGAACTACTGAAGGAACAAAAAATGAATATCACAAAAGGTGAAATACTGATGTGAAGACAAACGCGGATCGTTTGCAATGAATACACCCGCTTGCACGATCTAATTCAGCTGCTTCATTTTAGTTCTAATTGCCAGTAGTATAAAACCAGGTAAAGGGTGCAGTCGTTGAGGGGTTTTGCCTTGTTATGCCAGACTGCTGAGCGGTTTTCTGGCCTGTTCTTCCCTGTTTGCTTGTGTTTCCTCCTGTGTGCTTGTTCTCCCAGGTCCTGTCACCCAAGCAATTGCGGATCCCGACCTCCATCTAGGTGTGCTTGAGGGTCCTGCTTCCCCTACATCATCATCAGTATATTCCGGTTCCTTCACTCCCCTGGACAGATTATCCAGCTTTGCAATATCTGCTCTGAACCCTGACTTTGATTCCCATCCTGTGATTTGGCTTCCTGGTTGCCCCACATTTGGGTACCCTGTTCCCGTTGTGTCCCGTTACAATTGATCATAATCATATTTATGCATCATTAATGAATCGTAACGCATATTTTATCTCAAGTAGCTACTATATTTGTTCATGATTTGTATTTGAGTAGCAACTGAGTTAGTAAGTTACTAAAGAACCATATTGTAAAGTGTTATCAATAATTTTAATTTGTCTAAAATATTTAGCAAATTGGTTTATTTGATAACACATACGTGTTGTCTTTATGTGTTCTTGCAGGTTGCTGTCTATTCCAGCAGTACATGCATAAAAGATCCAGAAAGTATTAAATTATGGCTGGGTCTCAACACACAATCCAGTTACGACTGGAATGTTCAAGTGCACACTGGCAAACCGGCTGACTGATCAAGAAAAAAGAAGCAGTCCATGATGGCTGTAATGGATTTAACCCAAGGGCTCAGTGGTCACAACACAACCTGTAACAATTTTTTCATGTCTTTTGAGCTTGGGAAAGAGAAACTGACGATGCTGGGCACTGCGTACAGTGCAAGAACAAGCCAGAGCTGCTGTCTGCTCTACTGCCAGTGAAAGACAAAGCAGAGTTCCCATCTAAATTTGTTTTACCTGTGATACAGCTGTTCTTTCCTATATATCTTAAAAGAACAAGAACATACTGGTTATGAGTACCACCCATGATAGTGCTCATGTGAGTGGCAGGGTAAAGAAAAAACTTCAAATGGTACCAGACTGCAAAAATATTAAAGAAGAGGTTGTTGGAAGACCCTTGATAAGGTCACTGCAGCTCACAACTGTAAGAGAAAAATGACATGCTGGACCCTGGTACTGTTTTTTTTAATATGGCTGACATTCCAGCATAATGCCATTCTTATTTAGAGGTAGGTAAACCCATCATGGAAGGCAGATGAAAATAATGTGAGACTGCAGTTTCTGGAGGAGTTGTGGAAAGCCCTGATCACTCCTTCATTGCAGCAGAGGCCACACTTACTAGTCTGACTGGTGAGGGCGGCGAAATCAATGGGCTCTGCATCCACCTCCTCACAGGTAATCAAAGGCAAAGTGGTAGAGAGAGAACAATGCAACACGTGCAAAAGGGGAGTGGACTACAAGGCATGCATTATGTGCTCTGAGGGAAATGTGTTAGCAAACAGCAGCTTGTTGTGTTTTGTTGTGCTTGCAAAAAATATATGCATGCCGTTTGTTTTTAGTTTAGTTTTTTTTTTTGTTAGTTTGTTCTTGGTGTTTTTCTGCACTGTTTAAATAGTTGTTTATAATAACATATAGTAATGATAGAGT
Source organism: Gnathonemus echidnorhynchus (assembly GCA_026776725.1). Classification (NCBI taxonomy): domain Eukaryota; kingdom Metazoa; phylum Chordata; class Actinopteri; order Osteoglossiformes; family Mormyridae; genus Gnathonemus; species Gnathonemus echidnorhynchus. The sequence continues at coordinate 23,170,294 of JAODJU010000007.1, read as the reverse complement.
TCATGGTGGTGCAGTAGTCAGCACTGTTGCCTCACACATTTGGGGCCACGGTTCTACTCTCTACTATGGCTCCATGTATGTGGAATGTGCGGCTGGGTTCTCCATGTATGTGGAATGTGCGGCTGGGTTCTCCATGTATGTGGAATGTCCCCTGGGTTCTCCGGTTTCTCCACACAGTCAGGGAACATGCTCAGGCTAATTGGAGCTGACAAATTGCCCGTGGGTGTGAAAGGTGTGTGAATGTGCCCTGTAATGGGTTGGTGCCCCATCCTGGGTTGTTCCCTGCTTTGTGTCTGTAGCCTCCAGGATAGACACTGGACTCCCTTGGACTCTGAATTGGACAAGCAGTTTCATAAAATGGTTGGATGGATAGTAATGAGGATGATGTTGATAATAGTAACCTATGTATAATGATTATACATAATAAACAACAATAATTGTAGTGCTGATGGGACAGCTCCGCTTAGCGGAGCTAATTAACATATCCCAACATGCTCCATGGGTATTGTAAGTAGTCCCTATGTGTATTATTGTAAAGACTTCTGCTCTATTCCCTATTATCCCCTGTATCCTTGTCTATGTCATATATGAACCCTGTCCAATTCTCGCGTATCTTTAGCCATTGTGTAAACTACCCACTCTGTGTGTGCCTTACTGTCTGATCTCCCTGCATTTCCCTCTTATGTGTGCCAGTGGTTGTTCAGTGTTTGTGCTAGTTCTTCTGAGGGCTTTAATAAAAGGGTGTTTTTCACCCTTAATTAAGCCTCTTTGTCTCTTGCTGCCAATGCAATGTTTCGGTCTGCCAAACTGTAATATAATAACATTAATATAGTAAATTGCATAGTTTGATTGCATGATTTTTTCTCTTGTTAAAAGATTGCAACAGGGCTAAATATTTCTATGCAGTGGCACAGAGATTCAGTATAGGAAAATATGAGGAATTCAAAAGTACAATAATGGCAAAGAGCATCCCCATGGCTGCCGCCAAAGCTAGAATGGCAACAAATCACTGACAGCAAAAATGCATAAGTACAGTTTGATTGTCATTAATATACTTGTTTTAATTTCCAAACATGTGCTTTGTGGCTTTCATAATTATTCTTAGTGTTTGTACTCATATTCATAATCCAATTTTATTACTCAATATTAAATAAACTTGTCACCATTCAAAACCCATTAAATATTCCTCCATCCATCATTGCCTCCAGGCCCTGGTGATAACGCACAGTCTGGATGAGGTCTTCACTGTTCAGTGCTGCAGAGAGGTAATCAATAAGCAAGCAGGGCACTGTGGATGTTCATAGTGAGAACACAGACATGGAAACACTATTCAGACAAACACAACATGGCTGAGTCATACCAGAGCAGCGAAAAAACTGAGAAACAAACATGCAGACTGTGACAGACTCACCAGGATACGTCTCTTTTCAGGTACAAGGAAGAAAAAATAACTTCCAAAATAAGACTTCCCGTCTGCACTCTTCCCCATATTTTAACACTATTTAGCCATTTTCCATTGTGTCCAGTGTGGGGCGTCAGAGTGTGATTCAGGACATGTGACCTCAAAGCTGATAATTCAAGTGTGCAGAGGTTGCCTGCTGCTAAACGCTTAGGAATGGCACAGCATCTAGAACATCCAGGTGTATAAAGGAATAAAGCTGTAACTGTGTTCTGGCGAGTATAGCTGTGGATAGTAATAAACTTGTATGACTCAAATTGTTTGAGAGATCAGTTTTGTTAGCGAGAAGACTCAGAGACAGGGTTATGCTCCCTCAACGCACCCCCGTGTTGGCCAGCTGCTCTCTCTACACACCGTCGGCCACACAGCGCTGAGCTTGGGAGGTTCTGCTCACTGAGGGATAGAGCTTTTCCTGCTGTGATGACTGACGGCTCACGGGGGCCTGGTGGGTCTCCAGGATGTACCTCCCCTTGGGCAATCCAACACACCCCCAGACAACTTAACAGTCCTGGGGTGAAACAAACCCAACTTACACCACACTGCTGTACAAATGCTGGTCACACTCAGGCAAGATTATACAATTCACAATTCAAGCCTCCTATGACGACAAATCAAGGAGAATCATCATATATGACGATATGAGAGGACTGAAACCTGTGTCTGGGATACTGGACAGCTGGGACATTTTAATCCTGCCAGATTGGAGACAAAGGCAGATGGACACATTGAATCTCATTGGAGAACTGCTCACATAAGACGCCCTCAAGCACAGAACACCTTCACTACCACTTCAGCATGACATCATCAACTCAGTGTTTATAACTAAAGAGTTTGAGAGTAACGAAAAGATACTTCCCATTATATTGCTATTCCCTATTATAAGCCATCACAAAGACATTGATTTTTGGGTCAAACCTCTTTCTTTACAAAACTTTGCACATCGATTAAATTAACTTCACACTGTTTTCTCGACAGACAACTTTTACTACACTGTTTATTGTTTCTGCATCAGCTGGAAGGAGAACAAACATCTGGGACTGACCTTTTGAAATTCAGAACTCCACGATTATTTGGAGTTAAGTGAAGCGAATGATGTGTTTCTGATTTCCCCTGAAACCCCTGAAGCCCTGTGTTGTGGCCACCTGCCCCACACCGGCATTTAAGGCGTGTGTGTGCGTTTGTATCCTCGCGTGTGCATATGTGAGGAATGAAGCGTAAAATGCCCCAGCTGGCGGGAGGTGCCCAGTTCACACAGAGCTATCACTGCGTCTGCGTCTCACAGCAGGCCGGTAAGGTGTATCACTGCGTCTGCGTCTCACAGCAGGCCGGTAAGGTGCCACAGCACAGTTCCGGTTCTGTCCCCTGGCACGCTGGGCACTGTGGCTGCCCTCCCTCTGCCTGTGATAAGGAGGCACCTGCTCCTGAATAAACACAGAGTGCCAGTGAAGTATCTGGGAGCATCCAGCCAACAGGGCATATTGCGGCGAATGCAGGCATGTGTGCAAGCTGGCACTGACGCAGCTACGGTAACCTTCTTATGGAAATCAAGCTAATTTCATTAAATAAGCCACAGAGGAATGGTCCCACCAGAAAGCATCAAGGTGCCTAGAATGAAGGGCACATCTTATAATGTATAATTAATGTAACAATGTACGTGAAATTGCCTGAAGTGCTGCTGAAGTAACATTATGGCAGCTTGCCATTGTTTGGGGGTAGAGGGGTGTTCCAGGGTACTGACTGCTGAGGCTAGAAAGGTGGTGGAACATCTGCTGAAAGAGAAAGCAGTGTGGGGGGTTGTCAGCATGTGGCCCTGAGCGTGCTGCCGGGGGGAGGGGGGGGGGGACGCTCCCAGAAGCACACAGCACCATCCGGCTGGCTCTGATACAGAAAGGGGACCCAGCACACAGCTAGGTTAAGCATTGCTGGGAGTTGGGTGGGCTTCTGCTACACTGCTACCATATTGGCTCAGCATGATTAGAAAAAGCTCTTCCTTTGCATGCCCCCCTCCAGGTGTTAAAAGATTTATTCCATTTCCTGACAACTGCATAGAAAGCAACTCAGTTCCCTCACAAAAGCTATCTGTTCATACAGTCAGAAAAAGGGTACAACATTGATAGCTAATATACCCCCAATGGTACAAAAATGTTCCTTGGAGTCCATTTCTGTACCTTAAAAGGTACATTTACCTACAGCTATGACACAATTGTCAATTGTATTGAACCCTCAAAGGTACAAACAGTATACAGTCTCCCGGCTGAAACGCAACAGAAAGCCTTCAAGTCTGTGATGTGACCACGACTCAGAAACATTATGTACCTGCTGGCTGTTCACAGCTTACTCTGCCTCATCCCCCTGCCCCCATCCGATTATGTCTTCGGTGTCACTGAACAAGATGAATGGCAGTGCTGTCAGCCAAAATGCTGTCAGGCAGCATGGAGGGCAGCTGTGCTGAGTTCCCCACTCCGCAGAGAACCTTTAGCCTCGGACGTAGCAGAAGCTCCCTCTTCAAATGAGCCGGGCCCAAAGATGAGCATGAACAACAGCTTGTTTCCTGGAAACTGTAAATAACACAGCACCCCCTTGAGCCATTATCACAAATACCATGAATACATCATCGAAGACTTTGGCTGCTGACCTCGACCACTTCATGGTCCGTGAAGCTAGACAAAAAAAAATACATGTTCTTATTTACAGTATGTATATGGGATTAGCTACAATCAAGAGCAGTATTTACAAAACATTGCTACGTGTGGGCTGTTGTGTGGCTCAGTAGGCTAAGCCTCTGTGGGTGGGATTGGAAGGTCACTGATTTCTCACTTGCACGCGGCCTCTCATTTTCTTATATGTATTGCCACAAATACAAAACAAGTGTTTTTTTTTCCCAAAAAAATAAATCTAAACTGTGGTCGCCTTATTTTCAAGGGGTAGAATTTAAATGTTATTATACAACAGCGGATGGCATTAATGATCTGCCTCCTGGCTAAAGGTAGCTGCATACTTCAAACACAATCAAAGTCATTTCAGTGATACAACACTGTATTAGCGACGATCCCACCCACTGTCGACAAATATGATGCCGTGGGGTTGGTCAACAGCCAGCATGCTTTGTACTGCACCACGCTTATCTTTAAATGGTGTGAATTAATATGTGTATTCAAGTATTTATGTTAATTGCTACTGTGTAATGTTTGCCATGGAATGCATGTGTTTCTTTGTAACCATGAGTATCATGTACACTGAAGGTTTCCAAGTCTGTGCCAATGCTAGTATTAAATCGAGAGTGTCGCTTAATAAAGAGAATACAGTAAAACCTCGGATAATTCGTTCCGAAACGTGCTCGTAATCCAAAGCATTCGTATATCAAAGCAAATTTATCCATTAGAAATGATGGAACCTCAAATGATTCGTTCCAGAACTCAAAAATATTCATATAAAAATGATCAATACAAAATATAAAGTAAAAATACATAAAACAAATTAACCTGCATTTTACCTTTGAAAAGAATCATGGATGGTGTGAGGGAGACAAGAGAGGAGAAGAGGAGGGTTATTTTGTAGGACGACTTTCACTATAACTAACAGAATTACTGCTATCTGTTGGCTCACTGGAATTTTTTTTTTTTGTGCGACTTTAACAAGGAACCTATCCAATGACAGGTGATTTTGCCTCCTTTTCAATTTCGTGGAAATGTGGACATTGCATTGTTGTTAAACAGATTCATCGCTCGCACTGCTACGCCCATATTCGGGTGGTGCTTTTCTACTATATTTTGACTATACGAGTGAGGCACGCCGACTGAGACCGAGCATGGGAAATGATTACCCACAATCCCACAGCAAGAGAGAGAGAAGAACCATCAGCTCAGTTGTGATGAGATATGCTTAAATTTGTATGTGTCTTTGTCAACTAAAATTGTTTTTCTTTATAAAGATAAGATATGGCAACAGTCATTTTGTTTCAGGCAGTGTTGACGTGCCTTTTCAAAAAGAACCTCACCATAAAGAAATAGCATTAGGGTACCGACTTCATTTTGCAACTTTGTGTTTTTTTACATTTTGCTTATAAATAAATAAAACTGAGAAGGCAAATTACTTCCAGGTTGTCAATGAGAATACTGAATGTTACACTTCTAATGCTTAGAAAGGTAACATACTTGATGTTACACTTATTTTTTTATTTCATATTGCCTGTACAGGTGCTCTTCATGTTCATTTTAAATAGAATAGACAAAGCACCTACAGGGTAACAAAGTCAAGAAGCATTTTTAGTTGTAATGTTGGACATCTTGGACTCGTTTGGAGTATACCCACAAAATAACAAGAAATACTAGCAAACAAGTAACTTTATCTTGCATAATGACTATTCTCCTGTTCCGATTGCTTAAATTTGGTTAATCACTCTCCTTTTCACACACACACACACACACACACACACACTAAGTTGAAAGCAAACCTTGGGGCTATTTATTAAGCGCCCTTGTAACATTTCGTGTGACTTGTCTTAATGCAATTAGGTTCACCAGATCTGCGCCTGTTCTTCAATGTGTCACCATTGACCTGGACTTCCCCATGATTTTGCCAACCAGCTACTGGTCTGCTACTGATAAAATTTGCTGACTGGGGAGGCTAGCAATGAGGAAAACATCACAAACTTCATTATACAATATTCAGAAAAATCATCTCACACCCCACACCTTGAGAATCACCCTTGTGTTTGTTCCTGGGAAGTTGCAAAAATATCCACGGAATGACAGATCCCCCCCCCCAATGACAGATTGCTGTGTACACAAGAAGGCGGCTGCAGCCTCTGTTTTCACCCTGGGCTGTCATCTGTCGTTCCAATTTTGGGTGGATTCGGGGTCTATCATAGGCAGGATTTTCAGGTGTAGATGTGGGGTTGTGGGGACCGAACAAATGTCAAAATAACAGCTTTTTATCACATTTGGTCCCCACAATGTAATGTATATCTGACCCACACACACACGCCAATAAAAGAATGTCGAATTCCCAGTTCTTAAAAATTTTAAACCGTTTCTAACATGGAACCGTTTCTCAATACCCAACCATACACATCAATCCTTGCTCCCTCCTGGTCCTGGGATGGATGGATGGATGGATGGATGCAACTAAATGCAACTACATGGTCTGTCTGGAGCCCTGTACATATATTGCAATTTGGTTGGCCTGTCAACAATCAAGTGTGATCAATATTGCAGTTCATGATTCTAACCAAATATGTTGTAGTATGATATTTTGGCCATATCGCTCACCCATACTCAAAACACAAAAAGGCCTATGACGTGGACAGCTGCCCATTTGGCAAGCCCTGACCATTCACTTGCCAACAAACAGTTTTCTCATAGTAAGGGTAAGTGTTGCTGTGCATGCAGTGTTTTCAAAGCAAAATTAAAGTAAGTAATTAAACAAGTAAAGAGTAAAGGCCACAAGACACTGCAGAGAAGAGGGGAGTTAGATCCTCCCCCAAGTAATTTTTTTTTTGGGGGGGGGGGGGGGGAGGGTGCTGCTAAACTAAAAGATCAAATTGTCATTGAAGGTCTAAATATCAACTCAAATTTAAAAATAAAACCTATAAAATCAACCTAAGAACATTTTTATTGTTTAGTCTGTATTTACAGAAAAGACAGCCAGTCTTCCATCTGAATCAGCATACTTTAACATGCCTGCACCACCGGGATGTTGGTTTTACTTGATTTTCCCCTTTGGGCCTTTAAGGCTGCCCCACAGGACGGTATGGTCTCTCACCTGCAAGCAGTCTCTAATGGGCCTTGTAACTGTGGCAGGGATGTGTGGTTCAGTCAGTGTTGGGCCGCCGCACAGACACAAACCCGATCCACGCCTGGAAAATTCTATGGTGTGCGAGATTTACTGAAAGGACGGGGTTGAGTGATATAAAAGATAAAATTCTCCTCATATCAAATGTAAACAATAAGAATACGAGAAACGTCAATAAACTGTCAATAAGGAACATTGCTTGATAGCATACATCAGCCTCTCACAGCACAGAAATGAGCATAATGCCAACAAATCATATGGCTGTCTTTTAATAACTGACAAACTACACCCAATAAAGATGCAGCAAGGTTGACCGAGTTAGTGGAGCGCAATATCACGGACGAGATAAGCGCTTCCAGAGGAAACCTCTGTGTCAGTAAAGAAAGCATCAGCTCAGTAGCCACATCTTTTAAAAAGGAGATATTGTGGATAAACCAGACAGAAAGATAGTGGTGTGGCTTTATTTTTTTGCCCTTTAATACCCGGCACACGACAGACTGGTGCTGTGTACTGTAAACTTGTGCCAACTAAAACTGGAAAATCTGTGAACTTATTTCACCACTTGAAGCATTGCCATCCAATAAAACATGCAGGACACAAGTGCTTACAGTCATATACACCAGCAATTAGGGTTTACACTTTCAATCTATATAAATCTATATAAATACAGGACAACTTGCATCCTGTATTGGTTAAAAACACAACATTTTATTATTCATTACAGGAGAGGTGACAACTCTACCAGCAATGACACCTCATCCCTGGAATGAGCAGCGAGACAGTCAGAGAAAAGAAAATACGCAGCAACAAACCGTACTGTCAGCACTTTCTAGTGTAATACCATACAACAAAAAAAATCTATTTTTGAGGTTATTATTAAAAGTAGACTTAGTCTATTCAATTTGTTGCCTTTTTCATGTTCTGAATTCTATGTGAACTGGAGTAAAATTGGAGCATTGAAGTAAAATAATGCCTTGAATTATATTCTGATGATTATTGATAAGAACATATGGAAAAAAATTACTGTGATAAATTTGCCATATCACCCAGCCCTATAAAAGGACCCCCTGGTTGGTGAAATCTACCAAGAGGGAAACCCCCCCCCCCCGGGCTACAGACATGATAAATGATGAATAGTCAGTCTGTGTGGATGGAAAGGTTGAGAAACCCTGGTCTGGAGTTTTTAGAAGGCAGAACACATCTGCAACAGCTAAAAATATGACGAGGGCAAATTAAAAAAAAGAAACATACACACACCCACCTAAGGCCACCTTTATTTATTTACAGCTGTGACGCAACTGCAAATCCCTCCCTTTATATTTAGCACCGTTTGCAGTTCAAGCTGCCCAGTAAATGGCCGGGTAGTGGGAGAGAGGCGGGGCAGTAGCCACATTAAAAGGCAAGCGCCATGCTCCAGGCAGACTTTCCAGTGCCCACATGCATGTGCTGCAGTCACTAACCATGTGTGCCTCGCACGATTCCCCCCCAGCGCTGTGGCTGCAACACAGACCCAAGCCGGTTCCCATCTCTCCCACAGCCATAAAGCTGTCTAATGAAAATACATCCTCTCTCACATGGACAGAGGCAACGGCGGCACAGGGGAAGGGTCCACGTGTGAGATGGACAAGAGGCCGACAGGGCATGTCTACACAGGTCCACACTGAAGCTGGGGCTGACCCCTAGAAAGCGGTCACAGCTGGGCAGCAATAAAAACACTGGAAAAGGCCTCAGTGACAGAACAGTGAAATAAATGAGGCCAGTCCTCAGTGAAGCCTTACCCACCTTCATTCAACAGATCTGTGGCCAACTAGGAGATAAACAGAAGGACGTACACAGGCGACGGTGCAGAAGTTTGAAAACTCACAAGTCATTGATGAATAAAATAGAACTTCACCACAATCCAGCTAAAAATGGAAACCGCACACTTTGGTATGGGATAAAGGTTAAAAGCATTCAGAGGCTTTGCAATAATGGCAGTTTGGACAGACGAGATGCAGAGGGCCAATGCAAACAGCTGAGCTTACGTGCACACATCTCTCATGCTGCGGGGCTGCCCTCTCTGGGGCCAGCGCTGTGTTCTTTCTTGGGTTGGCACATATCAAAGGCACTGCCAGTAAATCCTGATAAAAGTCAGCATAAACAGGCGTTTGGGCAGCTGCAGGAGGGTAACAGGGCAGAAGAAAGCAGAGCCACCCTCCCACACAGCACTGACCTAGCAGCACATGTAGCAGCAAAGAGGAAGTCATCATAAAATTAGTAAGCGTATGGGCAAGATTATGCACTGCTTCAAAAGGATACAGCCGCCATGCTGACAAAGTATGAAGGAGTACCAGGATGGGCATGCAGTACAATACCCAATTAAAGGTTTTACCAGTAAAAATCTGGTAAAAAGGCTTGAGTTTGATACCTAATGCTCAGATATTTTAAGATATGCTATAAAAACAAGGGGAATTTGCCCAGGATGCCTTTTTGGACAATGTTCCATAGAAAAGTTTAAAATACAAAATGTCGCACTGGAGCTTTAAATTAATTTTTGTTGAAATATCAACCCACAATGTACATAAACCTTTAAAACACAGAACAGTGCTTTTCTTGGCAATGCAAGTACCAAGAAGACAAAATATACACAAACGCTTAGCTCTGGCATCGCAGGCCAATCAAAGCACATGCTGAGATTCAGATCCTACAGGCTAACATCTGGCAAGGCAAAAAACGACATGTAGCCAGCTACGAGAAGTACAGTTTACAGTTCTCTCTATAGACAGAGTATAGAGAGAGCAGCACAGTGCTGAGGGAGACCACAAGCGGGGCAGGCAGAGGAGGCAGACCTGATACACACATGCCACAAGATACTGCCCTTCTTAGGAGGCAGGAACCCAAAGAGATGAGAACCTGTTTAAAAAAACCTAGAGACTAAATATACAACCCATGCAAGACATAAGCAGTGTCCAACACGACCTTTTCTGTGTGATCTTTTCTCAGCTGCTTTGCTTGAGGTATGTTTGATTTTTAAGGGCAAACAAACAAGGGAATAGAAGCAATGGCCAGGATGGTAGATCTTGGCACAGCCATGCAGGTCCTCTACCCCCTTTGTACTGCCAGTGTTCATGTGGAGCAGAAAGGCTCCCAAGAACCCCACAGAAAATTCCAGGTGTTAATATTCTGGGGGTGGTTCACTGCACACTGCAAGATGTGCTGCAACTCTTTAGCAGCTGGTTTGTTCCACTGGTTAAAAAAAGTGTGCAGAATTTATCTGGACCTTTGCAGAGAATATTCCACCCAAAATTATGTTCAGCTAATTTTATGCACTGAGCCTCTAATTGCAAAGTAAAATTTAAACTCTCTATTAATTGCATAATTATTTGTTTTAAAATTGCATATATGTTGTACTCTAAAAGACACGATTAGAAGTATTAAGTATTTCGCACTCTTTGGTATCTTATAAGACAATGGAATTATAGCATAATTAGCAGTTAAGATGAAAGGAAAAAAACTGATACCTACTATAAATGAATATGCAGAACAAAAGGAACCAAATTTCTATTAAATTTCTATTTAAAGACTGAAGGCTCAAGAAGGTACAAGTTAATAATCACTTTTGGAAAGATTCTAGTTTTGAATGAAGCAAACAAACCCACCCTCCACTGAAATGCTGGAAAAGTGGAACCACACATCTCAGAGCTAACACAGTTTCCTTAACATCACAGTAACAGAAAAGAAGTACTGTGTTCGCTACTGAATAACAACCTCTCCCTGAGTTTCCATTATGTAAAACTGAAATAAAACATTGTGTCAGAGCCCAAAAAAAATGGCAACCGCATGTATTTCAAGTACATTGGAGCACAGACTCCAACTAGCATGTCAATAGACTGAAAAGGAAACACTCCTTTCCGCTGTTTTGGCACATTCAAAAAACATCAAGGAATCTGTTCTTTCGGATTTTTTTTCCTTGTTTTTGTGAAAGAATTTTTCACTGACCAAGTTGACCTGACCGGTAGACGCCAGAGTGCCCGTTTGTCGAACGTTTGTCGGGCATTCACACTTGCCGTCAGCAGTCTGGCTCTCAAATGTTTGCTCATTCACCAACAAGCTGAACAAATTATTATTACTCATCAGGGGCTTGTATCATAAAGCCAGATTTCTTGCTTAGCTGGATAATATGTTGGATTTAAGGTAAACCAGTTTAAAGGTACTTTTACATTTGTTCACTTACATTTCGCCCAGATTACCTTAAATCTGACAAGTTATCCGGCTAAGCAAGAAATCCTGTTTAATGATACAGACCCCAGGGCTAGATGTTGCACATGGGTTTATTCATTGGTCTATTGGCAATCCGTTCCTTGCATTTTCGTGATGCTCCCAGTCATTCACTGTCCGAGGAGTCAATCAGAATGTACATGCATCAGTCACTCACGTTAGACAGTCAGTTGGCTAAAACATTTGCCATTCATCAAAAACTTATCTGATTTGTTTGCATGAGGGCTTCTTTTGTTCAGTGACACCAGACTATTTTGAGAAGTGGGTGCTTTGTCATACATGTAAACAGAACATTTATATTTCGCCTGGCGGTCATTATGAAACATTATTAAATATTATTCTTTGTATGGTATTTGGATCATCAGTAATGAAAGTTTTTTTTTTTTTAATTCCTTAGTACGCTGAATGTAAAAAGATCCAGACCGGAACATCAACCAATACCAATGCCAATATAGTGCATCTCTGGTTCTCTGGTGATTTTGTATCATTGAAAGTACCACGCTAAGATGAATTCCTTGTGGGAACTTACATGGCCAATAAACCTCATTCTGATTCGCAAAAGTATCAGGTCATGCAAACCAAAGGAACAGAACAAGAATTAAACCAAACTAACTAAATAGACCTAATCAACAAACATGGAAATGAGACACCAGCAGACAAGAAGTGCAAAAAGCCCAAAAGAAATGAGATGGAATGAATGAATGAAAGAATGAATGAATGAAATAAGCCCCAAGCAAGGCTCACCAGGCCTATATATAGACAATCTGGAACACACTTCCAGGACAGATTATGGCCTGAGAGACCACCTCTGAAAAACAACAAAGGTGTAACTTTGTTTACTTCATCATGGAAACTAGGGATACTGAAATAAACATAAAACGGTTAGCTTTGTTTAAGCAGAATTATTTTTCCCCCTAGTTTTAAATGGTAAAATTTGGTGATTTCTCTGGTTAGAAATTGTTTACATTTGAAGTGTAAGATAAATTTAGCCTTCTCCAATTCCGCATTATTTAGTTTAACTTCCTTCAGTCAGTTAAGATGTAGAAACTGTACCGAGGCCAAGTGTTTGATTAAATGAAAACAAGTCGGTCTAATGTTTAAAGTTCTTTCGTTCATCATGCGACTGGAAACTGCGGTGACTTTGAAGCTATCTAATATCTCAGGCTTTCATATCCACTCAAGCATAGGCTCTGGGCTGCAGCTCCCATTAAGGCATTATAACAAAAAAGCAGGAAGTGCGTAGATCTCGATTACTTCAAGATGAACTGATCTGGCTATGCTGCAAAAACACCCCAAGCATTTTAGATTCATTAGATACTCATTAGATAAACATGGCACAACTATTTAATTTGCTGCCACTTTACCCATTAACAAAACTCATCAATTGCTCAGATGCTCAAGAGGCAACATTCTTTATCAAAATGGCAGTGGGGGTAGGTTCTAAAGGGCAAACAGTGACCACAATGCAGCATTCACCGCATCCAAAATCAGAGCAGCTATGGATGGCAGGAGTTAAGTTAATATGAGTGCATGTCCTAGATCAGTCTCAGATTCAAAGGTGGGAGGTCTCATGAGGGGATCTGGCCCAAAAAGCGCCAGTATTAAATGCTGTCTGCTGGACCACCCCCAAACCTCATCCCACACCAAAGCAGAGCTGAAGTTGCTAATAAACACCCTCTGATATTTTGGGCAGGAAGCAGAGTCTGTAAAAACATTACTTAAAGTGGCTGGAATATTGATTGTTTCAGCTCCATTAAACAGGGGAAATTGATTCATTCATCTTGGTTAGCACAGAATGTCGCAGATGAGATAAATACAGTAACTAGCGCAGTAAGCCACCTTCCAGTCATTCCAGTCAAGATTTTACGGTAACTCAAAAAAGATACATCTGCAGCAGACCAAAGAAGAATCTGCAGCACATGGAAACAGAGGTCAACCAATGAGGGTTTGTTCTGCATGCTTTGGGTCTGAATTCCCAGAGGCAGGCTATAGCAGCTACATATTAAAATCATGCAACAAAATTGACTTAAGAAACCCTGAAACCACACTGTTGCATACTAAGTGCAGTAGTACATCTTGGCTTTGAGTAGGCCTTGGACACCATGGGATGTATGGGGCCTTATCACATGGCTTTAGGGATGCAAAGTCCAAGAGAATTAGGGTATCATGCCCTCCATAGCTGGAGAGCCCCCCCTCCCCCCACCAAGCATGGCAGGGATGAGGAAATGTCACATATTTCCTCCATTTAATTAACTTTACAAGCACCATGGGTTTATGTTTATACTGACGGAATAAATGCCAGAGTTCTCTCAGACAAAATAATGTGACTCTGAGCCCATGGATTTAGCAACAGTGAAAGGGAGAGAGAAAGCAAACACCAATATAACAACTCAGAGGAACAGAGAGCAGTGGCTCATTCACAAACTCAAAGCCAAAGGAAAAGGGAAATGATAATGGACACAGAAGACCAGAGGCATGTCTCCCCCTACTGGCCAACAGATACAGTCACATAAAAATACACTACATGCTACAGAACAAACCATAAAACATAAAATGTGTAGGAGAAAAGTTCACAGAGATATAACAGTACATAACATTGTCTTTGGGAGAAGGATTATACTATTGAGAAAGAAATATGTTGTTAATAAAATACTCAGCTGATTTCAGCTAGTGTTGCCTACTCTGTTTAAAAAAGACATCTTGCTTACCCTATGTGTTAAGGCAAGTATCTGACATACACAAACCTATAGGGTACCAACATTTATATTCATACAAAGGTGCAAAGTACCATGGTAAAATACAATGATATCCTCACACCACCACCTTGATGATAAACATCTGCATTTGAACAACTAACCAACTCAAACAACTGGTAAATTCATGTATAATTGCTTCTGTTAGCTAGCCAGATAAAATACTTAAGATGCAATTTACCTAATGCAGGAGAAGTCCTCTCTTTTTCTGTCTGGCATAGGCTATGCAGCTATGTTTTCGTTTAAAAAACAAAGCTATCAATCTCCATTTTTACCTTTTCTCTACACTGCCTGGGAGTTTCCAGCCCCCAAAAACAAAGACTTCTGACAATGCTCTCAGAGCCATATCCAGTCAGCTGGCACTGTGATTCAAAGAGGAAATACAATAAAAATACATCATGGATAACTGTGAATTCGGATAAGAAGTAATTTTGTAAATTACAAAATGCCACAGTGCAGTGGTTTGCCTCACACCTCTTTGAATCACAGTAATTCTTGTTCACACTGTTGCCTCACACCTCTGGGACCCGGGTTCGAGTCTCTGCCTGGGTTACATGCGTGTGGAGTTTGCATGTTCTCCCCGTGTAGTTGTGGGGTTTCCTCCGGGTACTCTGGTTTCTCCCCACAGTCCAAAGACATGCTGAGGCTAATCGGAATTACTAAATTGCCCGTAGGTGTGCATGTGTGAGTGAATGGTGTGTGAGTGTGCCCTGCGATGGGCTGGCCCCC
>JAODJU010000007.1:23134787-23145225 GCA_026776725.1 Gnathonemus echidnorhynchus | reverse complement strand
TCCCACCAACATGCACACAGCCTCCATAACATCCCACCAACATGCACACAGCCTCCATAACATCCCACCAACATGCACACAGCCTCCATAACATCCCACCAACATGCAAAGCATACGCATGATGAGGCCTCCAATGCTCTCAGGTCAGCAACTCTTTCCTGTCCTGCCATGCTGGGTGTCTCATCACTGATTTGGAACAGCATATGAAGGCACCACATTTAAGGCAAAACCTTAAGCAGTGGTGCTGATTGGTTTAGCTCAGACCAGGTTTAAAACCTCTTATGACCAGGGGATGTGAGTCAAGCCAATTGTATACTCTGGCCAGTCATGCACATGGCAGGGAGTTATAAGGAACTGCATTAGGTATCAGCACCATACCTGTGGGATGTGAAGGATCTGATCTCATTTGTCTTAAGTGTTAATTAAAACTTGATTTGTTAATAGAGTGTTTCAGGTGCTAATTAATATAACTTGGAAGCTTACGGGGTGTCAGTGGGAACAGGCAGACACTCCGTAAACAAGGTGGTGTATGAATATCATAGGGCAAGTGATTAATTCTGAATAATTCTGAATTCTCAATTCTGAAAAAACCAAACCAATAAGGGCAAAACCGATTTCTAGTATAAATCCAGACAATATACAAATGAGCTTCCCTGGGTGAACCGCTAGTTGCCATAACAGTGCATAAGGAAGAAACAAGGAGGGCAGCACCAGTGTTTACATTATATGAACCTCAAGCCATATTTTCCTTATTTCATGACTGGATCAACCAACCAAACTAACCTATAGATGTTAAAATGCCAGGCCACTCATGTAATATCAAGAAAACATGTTACCAAAGACAGCAAGAGAGGTGAGAGAGGGAACAGGGACACATATACCTTCATTCCAGAAGACACACTGTTCATTTTTATACCTGTCATCCTTACATCTCCTTCTCTTGGTCCCAGTGGGAAAAAAAACTGACGCAGATTTAGACCTACAATCTGATCAGTCCCTTTTCAGAAAATGATATCATACAAAAAAATTATGGAGACAGATTTATGTCTAAAGTAATTGTACTTAAATGTCACAATGATATTGTAATTTTATGAAACACAAATCCATATTCAGAGCTGAAAAATGTGTGCCAATCATTTTACATTTATGAATCCTACCTTATGAACGATGTTCAGGTTGCGATTACAAATCAGTGTGTACATTTATAACTTCAGCACTACATTTACGAATCACTAGTTACGTGGGGAAAGTTATGTTGCCAGTGGCCAATGGGTTTTGGCAGAAAAATCTGAACTGAATGTGTGAATCTGTTGTCGTAAATGTCACAGTAGAGGTTTACTTGAAAAATCTTTGCCTACAGGTCAAGTTACAGATATACAAATATGATTTCGGATTTGCAATTCGGATCTTTTTATGTACAATTAGACATAAATCTATCTCCATAAAAAGTTATGCACAACAAAAAGCATGAACAATGAGGGGAACAAAGAAATATCACCAGTTAATATAGAAAATAGCATGTAACATTAAATTAAGAACAGGACTGGTATAATGTAATCTGTAAGCCACTGTCAGTTAGCCTCTATCGCATGAAAACAGCCCAAACCATGAGGCCTCAACAACTGAACGAGACATTCACTCAAGGATGTGTGGAGACCTCAATGTAAGTTGAATTTCAATAAATCATAGCAGTGTTGTGCTGTGGTGCAAGGAACCGAGACTGTACGTGCCAGATGTATTGAGGGAAGGGGAAATTTAAGGAGCAGCCTTTACACTGTGGTGCACTTGAGAGCTTAAGTATTAAAAAAAATATATCCAAGCTGTCTCCATCAAAATAGCCCAATTATAATAGTGTTCCTTCAGCCTCCCACAGACAGGGCAGATGGGATCTTGTTCCAACCTTTCTAAGTAGGTGCTCTGAAAAGGCAACACACCTTAGAAACAGTATTTATCGCCAGCAGGGTCCTATCAATATTAAGACACCTCACTGGGGGTCATAATGAGACAGACAGATAGCCTGAGTTACGCACTGCAGACACTGGTGTCCTGGAGTGTACTGGAGCTAATTCAGGTTAAGTAATTGGTTGGTACAGCAGCTTCTCTAGCTAATCCTGACATCCATCACACACTGGCGTTTTACAGCTATGGCTTGTAACCACACAACAAATTTTCATTTGAGATGGGGCTAACTTGAATAACAATGACTTTCATACTCCACACTTTAGGACTGTAACGGCTAATAGATAACATCAATAATAATCGGTCAAATATCAAAAATAGCTGTCATCAATTGGTTGCATTTTTGCAGTTTGCTGCACAAATTGCATATAATGGCATGACCACCTAGCAACATTAATGCTGGTGTGTAACCCTAATTCATACTTAAACTTTGATATTCCACCAGATGAGCAGAGATGTATTGCAATAAACACAAATATAACCAGTGTAGTGAAATGGGTATACATTTTTATAGTTTTAAAGTTGTTACTATGCTTGGGTGTAGTGTTAATTTTGCTGATTAAACTATAACAAATAATAATAATAATAATAATAATGTTAAAATATATATTAAAAAAAACACATAAAATCAAAAAGTTTAAAACAAAACGTATTGAAAACTTACACAGGAAGACAGCACAGATAAGAACAAATGAATAACCAGATGAACACATGCATGTGGGTCAAAGAGCAGTGGTTAGAGGTTATAAGCAGATTTGAAGAGGTGGGTTTTGAGAAGACAATTGAAAGTTGCCAGGTCTGTACATTGTCTGATGGGTTGTGGTAGAGAGTTCCAGAGGGAGGGGCGGCTACAGAGAAGGCTTGGTCAGTGGTCACCCCAGGTTCGGTGCTTTGTCCTGACAGGAGGATGTAGAAGGCTGGCGTCAGCGGAGCGAAGTTTACGAGAAGGAGTGTGGTCAACTAAGATTTTAATTGACAAAAAAATTACGATAAAATAAAAATTTAATTTATGGTGCCAAAAATGATGACAAAATATACAGACAAAAACAAAAAAAGACAGAAATGTCAGGAAGAGATGAATTTAAAACAGATCCAATCAGAAGTAGTATCTTTAGTTAGTGTTGAATGTAGCTACGCATGACTGGATAATGAATGGACTTCAAACGTGAACACCATGTAGTTCTTTCTCTAATGATGTATAACATATATATATGCAAAATTTTAAATATATATTTTTTTTAATTCTGATAAGGTCACTTTTTGTATTACAATGTATTATTTGGAGCAGATGTATAATGCTTTAGTGATACGAAACCAAATCAGACACAGTCGGAGCCTATAGGAACAATGGTGGTTACTATGGAAACTCCTCCAGACATGTAATGGCTTAATTAAAAAGCCTGGGTGTTGTTTCCCTGACCTTTAAGGGAAAAGATATGTTATCAGCACCATATGAATAGAGGGGTGAGGAGTGTTTTATCACCACAGTGGCCTTCATTCGCTGCTGCATTAAAGGTCCTTTTACCAAACCAACATGGATTGCGCAATCCATTAGATCTATAGGCTGGCAATGCAACAACCACATGGTAACAGGAAAGGAGAAGCAGCATTTATGTGGCAGGCAAGTAGTGCTCATAGCCCAGCACACTAATGATGAAGCCCACATACATTTGGCTTCACAGGACACCCCCACAAACTGTTCTGTATTTGTGAACCACACATCAGAGGCAGACTCACATCTACACAATACTTGCATCAAGAACCACCAGGGGGCTTGGCATGCCAAAAGTGACAGGCAATGCAACATTTTCCAGGACCATAAACTATATACTATTTCTTTTCAAGGATGGCTCTGGTACGTCATACTGCAACTGGTAATACAGATGACTTAATATGAACATAGTACATACAATAATTTTTGACCTTTGTTTTAGGTGACTATAAGGGGAGTGTTTGATTAATACACCCCACTACCCAGAGCAAGCCAGCACATTATCATCATGAAAACCCCAGTGTTTAAAACCAATAACTTGAAAATACTGAACCCTGAGAACTAAAGGATACTGAACCTCATGTTAGGTTTTACAAAACAATGCAACTGGCAACCCAATGATAAAGTCTCTGAACATCAGAGAATCAAAACTACTGTGAATCCTGCCTTGATTTCTTATTCAGGAAATTAAATATCTTTTCTCGTAGAGGCAGTTCTGCCTGAGAGCACTCGACATTGCTAATGCATTCTGGGAGATACTGAACGCCAAGCCTTTTCTTTGTCGACATTTGGGGAAGAGCAGAACACTCCCTCTTCGATGTCAACTTGTGCGACGGCACATCCTGCTTCCCCTGGCAGAGCGTGGGGATCTCGCTGGCATTTAATGAGAACATTCATTTATCGGTCAACACTGAACTTTAAAACTCTTTGTTAGATGCATTTCAGCATTAATCTGGCAGTAAATCAAATGCACTTGGAAAATAACCTCTGTAACAGGGACGCAGCTTGATGAGCATTGACATGCATTTCACCACACACGACAACGTATAGTAAAAAAACAACTTGGAGATTAAAAAAAAATTTCAGCTCCTCAGCTGAGAAGTCAAGCTACATGCTCTGTATCGACTGGTATGTTCGCAGCACTACACACTTCATGCATTACTTTGATATTTGCACTTGACTACAGTGTAGAGTGCCAGTCTGTCAGCACAGTAATTCCTGGGAGATCAGGGCACTTTTTACATAGTGCCTCTGTGGGTAAAATGATCAAAAATAAAAGGATGACAAAGAAAGAGAAAACAAAAAAGACTTCAGCCTAAGCTAGAGAGGGGAGGCACCATTATCTGGTGTAGAATCTCCATTTCCAAAAAGTTGGAAACTCCATATACAAAGATATTGGCTGTTCTGTCTCATCTAAGGAACAAGGCGCCATAGCAGGGAGGGGACCACGGCTAATAACAGAGCACAAAACCTTCAAAGCACTACTCACAAATGCCTTAAGAAATGCTCCGCTTCCTCCAGGAATTCACCTTTGAAGTCTGGTGCATAGCAAACTTTGTCAAAAGCAAGAAAGGAGGAGGTCCCAATTCCCAATTGACACCCCTTGGCTTGAGTCTATGAGGAGGCAAAAACTTCTCTTCTGTATGATCACATGGGCAGGCCCAAACTGAAGCTTTAGCCCAAAAGTAATGAGAGTGAAAGGGACCTGTCACATTAGGCACTTTCAAACTAAAGTTCTGGAACCTGGGTATGGTTATGAAGTCTCTGGGCTGTCTTGCCCTGGAACTACTGTAGGTCCTGGCTACTCAAAACAGGAACTGGGATCTTTATGGTAAATAAGCAAGGAAGAGGCAAAAAGGTCATAGGTTACACTTCACACATAATTTCATACAAAACTGCACCTCCTCACCAAAACAATGGAGGATAAATAAATCGTTTTGTTGGTTATTTGTTAGTTACTCGGGGGACTGATTGCAATCAAAAAGGGACACAGCCTTTTATTCATGTTTTACTTATAGGACCCGTGACATGATTCTTATTAAATCTGACCAGCAGATCAATTTTTGGTTTTCCACAGAATAAAAAACAATTTAACGTTATTCCACTAATAAATGCTGGCCAGTTTCACCATTGGCGGCAGCAATGTTAGACAAAACATATTGGTTAACGATCTAATTTTCCACTGCAGAAATACGGAGACGCAAGCAAAAACTGTATTAAGTGATGCATTAAATGTAATTGGGGTACAAAAATAATTCTATCTGTACAATTTTTGCTCTACTACACCTCTTTTTCTGCACTTCCGTGTAACTTCAAAGTTAGCACCTGTGCTTGTGGTCAACCAATCAGCAAGCTATCGCTGTAAGCGCCAACAAATCAGCAAGCTATCGCTGTAAGCGACTCCTCAGTAGTTCATGTTCAAACAAAAAGTACCTAGTCTGGAGTAGGTAACTAAGAAAGGGTTCTGGGACTGCCTCCAAGGAACTACAATTGGGCTGAGCCCCTGTGGTGTGAACACGACAAAAGACCCAGGGGTTCCAGAAAAAGGTTCTGGTTCCAGAAAAAAGTTCCGGTGTTGTGAAATTCCCATTGACAACATATGGCAGGAGTCAACAGTAGACAGAATCGTCCTGAGCACCTCTGATAGCGCCATTGTATGGCAGCAGAAGGAGATACCAGGCACCTTTTTTCAAGGCATTCTTTATTGTGAAATACAGAACACAGGGAAAACTTCAAGACAGCTTATCTCACTAAACAGGTATCTGTCAACTTGTGTCCCCATTGGGACTGAGACCACTGGACGCAATTCAGTTCGGGAGTATATCTATAGTTATGGGGAAGAGGCAAGACATTATGTACAGTACTGTAAAATACACAGCAAAAAATAATGAAAATATAGAATCACACCACTATGTGGAAATACTATGGAAGCCCAGAGAAAAACACACATTTATCTCAGAATTCTGATTTATTAAATAGAAATTATGACTTTTTATTTCAGAATTCTGATCTAAGTCGAAATTCTGACTTCTCAGAATTCTGACTTAATAAAACAAAATTCTATCTTAATATCTCAGAATTCTGACTATCTCAGAATTCTAACTTATTGAGTCGAAATTCTAAGTCAGTACTTTGACTTAGAAATCTGAGATAAAAAGTCAGAATTTCAAACCCAAGCTACTTGCCAGCAGATTACATTATATGAATGATGTGTTTGAGATAAATTCCTAAATAGCATCCTCCAGAGAAGGTAACGCTGCCTGAACTCCACGCACCAATTGTATCACTAAGCAGAAGGTATCGCTGGGGGGCTGATGCTCATATCTTCTGAGCATTATATGATCGGCATGTGGAATTCAGTAGAAGAAAATTGTTCCTAGATTAAACTGCTTACTACAAATGGATTATCTTGAGTAAAGGGGTTATGGTTTCTGGAGATATTACAGTTGCCTTTTTCAAATGTATTTCTCTGGCGCTTTAATCATCACATAGAATGCCATTCACTCCCAGAGAGTCACATTTCTATGGCCAATATCTCCAAAACTAGGCAACTCTTAGCAGAACAACCTAGACGGATAGATAGCACTAATGCCCCTCTAAAATATATCTTTTTTCAGTGTTAGGGCGACCCTTTAACAAAATCAGGTTGTGTTCTACTAGGCAAATATATTAGCAGTACCAAAAATTAACAACATAATTTCAGTTACCCGTGTTTAAATTGATGTGTAGAAGTCATTTTTTTTTAACTCTCACAGTGATATTAAAATCAGTAAACAGTGTTTAACGTTTCAGCTTTTTTGGTTAAATATAACTTGGTCAAAGGACCAGTAAAGCAGCATATTGGGATGATCATCTGCCCAGAAAGGAGCAACCTCAAAGGGACCAATACCCTTTTACTATAATTAATCCACCTCAGAAAACTCACCAGGATATAGTAACAGCAAGATATCACTTCAGCTTAGGTAAAGGTCAGACACCCACCACCCACCTGCTTGGAAAAGGCTCATAGTCACATGATCATGGAGTTCACCAGGAGCCCCATGCTGACACTTTTCTAAGGCTAAGCTGCAAAGGATAATTTGAGTTTTATTACGGCTGTCAGTCAAATAATTTTTGTAATTATGATTAATTGCATATTAAAACACATTATACTTTGAAATACACTGCTACTATATTCAACTCAATTTATTGCTGGTCATATACATTACTACATTCTCAAACAAATCAGGCAGCATTGTTAAAATAACTTCAAGATCAACAACATAAAAGAGGTAGACAATTTTTTCAGGTAGACAATCTATAATAAGCTTGACTTTTATATTCCTCAATATTGTCTCTGCCAATATTTAGCAACACAAAATTACTATAAGTTAGTAGTTGATTTCTACCAGATTAAGGAAAAACAAAAGAAAAAAACAATATGATATCAATTATCATAAATCAATGTACTTAAAACAGCAGTGTGAAACGACCAAGCGTAATGCAGAGACTATTCATTACTGTTTTCGCTTCTTATATCAAAGTAGAAGTTTGGTATTCAGAATTTATACATTTCAGTGTAAATTACATGCATAAATATATTACATATATCACCCTGACATCAATGTATTTAATGATAAATAAAAATATATATTAACAAAGAATGAATTTGTCCTATTTTATTCCACATATATTACAATTTTTTATAGGCCAACGCAATTTTTATTACTTTAAATAAGTGTTAAATAGGGCTGTCACTATTCATTATCTCAATAATCTACCGATTAATCGGATGATTCATCATGTAATCGTTTAAATAATATAATATAATATAATATAATATATCCATCCATCATCTACCGCTTATCTGGTTTTGGGTTGCGGGGGCAGCACTCTAAGCAGGGATGCCCAGACCTCCTTCTCACCAACCACCTCCTCCAGCTCCACCAGGGGTATACCAAGGTGTTCCCAGGCCAGCCGACAAATATAATCTCTCCAATGTGTCCCAGGTCTGCCCCAGGGCCTCCCTCCGTTTGGACATACCCGAAATACCTCCACAGGGAGGTCTCCTGGAGGTGTCCTACATAGATGCCCAAAAAACCTCAACTGGCTCTTTCGATATAGTGGAGCAGTGGCTCTACTTTGAGATCCTGCCTGAGTTCCTCGCCCTATCTCTAAGGCTGAACCCAGACACCCTGCAAAGGAAACTCATTTCTGCAACTTGTATCCACAATCTCATTTGTTTGGTCACTACCCAAAGCTCATGACCATAGGTGAGGGTAGGAACGCAGATTGACTTTGTCTTCTGACTCAGTTTTCTCATTATCATGACAGAATGGCACAGCATCCACAATACTGTCAATGCTACACCAATCTGCCTGTCTTTTTCCATCACTCGTCACTCTTTTTCCCTCACTCGTGAACAAGACTCGTGCATATCTGTGTCAATAACGATCATTATGCACCCGCACGTTTCTAAAATGCGCAGCTTTAATACTGTTTAACAACGCACCACTGACTTTAGACATAGATTTTGTTGGTCAAAAGTGCAATGACATTGCTCTGCCTTTAAAACAGCAATTCGCCGACAATGCACACGGCCAAACTTCATTTAAAATACACCACTCCTGCGATCGCAAAGCAGGCACAAAACCATTTACTAATTTGACAATATGTGCGCATGGCATGAAAATGAGCAATGCCTTGGTATGAAACTAGCAAAATCAATTTGCGTTGCCCTTTGCGCAGGTGGAAAATAGAGGGCCAAAATGTTTGTGGTGGGAAGTACTTCAAAGTTAACAAAGAAAATCAAAGCATTATGAACTGCATTCTGTGCTCCAGGCCTGGCATCTGGGGGGGTACAACTAAGCAAGGTGTCCCAGGCCCAGCCCAGAGGGGAAACCCAAGAGAGACAGTAATTCTCATGCAGGGGCCCCACTGAAATTATTTTGTCCGAAGCCCAGGATTTACACATGCCAACACTGCTGTGCTCTACTAAACTATCAAGAGGAGGTACAAATACAGGTTCAAATAATACTAGTAATCTAATTAAACTTCTAAAACTAAACACAAGGAGTAGCACTCGACAACCTAATGTGCAGCAAACACAAGAGCAAATGTCAAAAGATAATTCTCGTGCAGTGAAAATAACATAAGTTCTCACCCAGTATATTGTTCTCGATGATTAAACATGTCATAGAATCAAGAATGAAGAATCAAGAATATTTATTGTCATTGCAAAGAACAACATGACAGAACAGCATCTCCGAACAGCTTAACACAATTTCAATAAATAAAATACAAGCTACAATAGTGCGGGGGGGGACACAAACAGTACAAATATATCTACAAAGTACGTATACAACAGATTATAGGAAATGAAGTAGTCAGTAAGAGAAACAGTATTCCACTACAATGCACAGGTGCACATGCAGTGGTGCATACAATGCAAGTGAAAAGGTTCAATTTCCAACTTAAGTTGTACATGCATTATGTGACAAAGGGACCATGGTGGTAAAACGGGGTGGCTGAACTCTCTCAAACTCACCCAAGAGGATCTAAGCCTTGTTTAGTTGCGTGAGAGCTTGGGAGCAGAACCTGTTATTAATTTTGGAAGTCCTAGCTCAAACAAACCTGTATCTTCTTCCAGAAGGCAGAAAGTCTAACAAGTTATGAGCAGGATGTGATTAGTCCTTAATGGTGCTATAAACTTGGCCTGGGCAGCACGAGTTATAGATGGTGCTTGAGTATATCTGGTAGTTGGGATCTGATTATTTTTCCAGTGGTCTTTATCACCCTTTGCAGAGCTTGCTGGTCCCCTTTTGTGCAACTTTCAATGGCACAATAACAGAAGTTCACCAGGAGCTTCCTCAGTCTTCTCAGATTACCGAGACGCAAGAGATTACCAAAAATTGTGACTAGGGATGTGACTTTTTGGCAAAAACACTATTCGAAAATCGAGGAGAACTATTCGAAATTTTTTTGAAAATCGACCCCCCCCCCCGCCCG
>JAODJU010000007.1:23076282-23130009 GCA_026776725.1 Gnathonemus echidnorhynchus | reverse complement strand
GGAGGGTATAATTGACCACTCCCCCTTAGCCCTTGCTGCTTTGAGACACACTTCAACATGGCCACGGGTCTCGGGAACGCGCAAACGAAGGTGGAGTGGTGAGGCGGAGTGTGTAGGGACCAGTTTGGGATTTGGCCGCTCTCTCTCTCTCGCTGCGGGATTGTGGGTAATCGTCTCCCATGCTTGGTCTCGGTCTGCGTGTCTCACTCGTATAGTCAAAATTTAGTGAAAAAGCACCACCCGAATAAGGGCGTAGCAGTGCGAGCGATGAATCTATTTAACGACAAAACAATGTACATTTCCGCCAAATCGAAAAGGAGCTGAACATTTTCTGCCACATAAAAGAATGGTAATTGCTTTTTCACTTTACGTCATTTCGGCTTACAAAAAGTTTCATAGGAATGCTAATGCTTTCATAAAGAGGGGGATACCTGTATTCGCTGAGGTGGTAAGCGGTGTTCAAGTTTTGTAGACTGCCTGGGACATGTTCTACATAATTTTCCACAGACAAAAAAAATGAGAATCAGCATTGCTAATCAGCACCCTACACCAACTGGCAAGGTTTAATTAACGGCGACTGTTTAGCAGATTACCCGTATGTTTTTTTTTTCATGCTAAAAAAATAAGATGCCCCGCTTGGTGCCACGTGCATGTGTGCTTGTGTGGGGGATATTGGTAAAAGATACTAACTGGTACTGGCTAATCAGATATAGCCTCATTTTTTTCTGTTCCAATCCTGATACACAACTGCCGATACTGATTCAGATCCCGATACAAATACCCCGGCCTTTTACTTAAATATTTTAATATAATATATATTTATTTATACATTGTATATTATTATTTTAAAACTAGTAAATACGAATGAAAAATGTATGCCAAAAAATCTTTAATTAAGCTACTCGAAACACATAACCTACTGTTCCATCTCGTTTGTATATCTTGCTTTAAGCATCTCTGAGGCATTTGCAATTCAATTTGAATATTTTAATACTAGCATACGCATTCGACGAATGCTTAAAATGCCCCACAATTTTTCCCCCACTGGCAACAACGTCGCAATAGCAGCGCCCTGCGATAAAGCAAGCCAAGCTAGCGACTCCCAAATCATCTATTGCTTTTTTCATATTACTCGTGTTGTTTCGCACAATCGTGTGCACTTTGTTTAGATGGATTTTCCACTAAATGCTACTTCTACCTATCAAAACGTTGTTTTTACAAGGACTGCAAATTGCTGTTCTCCCAGTTCTTCTTGAAAGTGTAAAATATTTCCAGATCGTCACCCTCATACCTGATTTTCTTATGCTCTTTGTACTGTAAAAGGTATGCACATGACATCGCAGTGGGTGGAACTCAGAGGCAGTGATAGTGTTCTGCCACAAAACACATCTAAAATAAGAAAGAGCTGTCGTGCGACTAATTATACAAATCGATGTAACAAGAACAGGAACTATCTTTTCACAAGTACGTATTTGACATGGATCGGTCACATATGGCCAACACCTGATCCGTCTAATAGGTCTGGAGCAATACTGATCCGAATATCGGATCAGTGGATCTCTCATTTCAGTGTAGCTGCAGCTAAAATTCCACTTACAACAGTGGGCATATCCAACTGGAAACAATGATCTCAAGCCATATCTATATATAGTTGCGTAAAGGAACTCATATACATGCAAACAGGGAAGCCAAAGCAGGAACCACAACATCTCCCCTCCACCCATCAGCACCATCGGTGCTGCCCTTTTGTCCAGAGATTAACCATTTATGCACAAACTCTGGAAAACCATCAGCAGCTCTATCTGAGACCTGTGTCTTTGCCAGCAAGCCTCTGAATAACAAGTGGATTTCACTCATCAAAACGCTGCACATGACGCTGTTTCCACTGCTGGGGGAGAAGAATTTTCTCAAGGGTACTTGCTTTCTGCATTCAAATTAAAGTGCACTTTGCTCTCCTTAATATCTCCACACGCATTTCCAAAAGAATGTAAATAATAATTAGTGCCATGTTTGCTCCTTCACCTGACAATGACAATGAATCGTTTTTGAATGTTATGCTTGATAGCAAACACTTCTTCAGCCACTAAAGATGCTGCTAGTTAAAGCCCCCCTCCCCCTTTGATTCAGCAGCAGCTAATCTGATGATCGCTGCCATATTTTCAACTTTTGATATGGCTTCAATCCACACGCCCCCAAAGAGGCATAATTAGGGTCTAAATTACTGCTTACTAATAATTTTATCAGGAACCTTTGTGTGCTATGTGGAATAGCAATTACATGACTATGAAGCAAGAGATTTCATTAAGAACTAATTAATTTCTCATGCAGCAACATGACACTGACAGTGTACAAATATAAAAACTTGCATCTGGTGAAGTTCACAGATATGGATTAATTTCAGTTATTGTCAGTGTGGCGAAGATAAATATCCAAGTGTTAAAACAGAGAGCGGGTTGTTGTATTAAATTAAGCATTTGCTGATTTTTCTCATTTTTCCTCTGTTGTTCTTCATACAAAATTAAATGCTAATTCAGTTACAGTTCACAGAACAGGGAAAAAGGTGCTATGCAGAAGCGTGTATCAATATACCCTTTATCCTCAAACTGAGCATATATAATATTACCATCTTCACAGTAGAAGAGGTAATCATGCTAGAGATGCAAAGATGGGGCATACTTACAACTGCTTTTAGTGCTCCATTTAGTTTTTTATTGTGTACTGTAAAACGATGGATGCATGTGATTTACAAGTACTTTACAGCGGTCTGTGCGATTTCGAATTTATTACACCAAATAGGAATCATAAAATGAAGCCATACTTCATCTACAGTGGGAAGTGCAAGCACAGACCTGGCCTTCAAATGAAGAAGAATTATCCTTTCCCATAATTCTCTGGCAGGCCCTCATTAGGGCACTGCGAAATCATCAGTCACCTCATATTCAGTTGCAATTGGCTTCAAAGCTGCATGACAAAATTGGTTGATCTTCCAATGCATCGTAGGCTGCACAGGCAGACCCTTGTTTGGAGGACAGTTCAGAGAAAGCAACACATGCACATTCAACATTAAGCCACGGTAGAGCCAGTGCTCCTAATTAGAGATGATTGCTATGTGCTTCCAAGCCAGACATTCTTGTAACATTTCTTTTCCAGTACCAGTTTAATTATTCTATTCTATTCTATTCTATTCTATTCTATTCTATTTTATACATATTACCCACAAAATTGTACCTAACTCTTTTTACACAAATGTTGGAGGCAGGATTCATCCTTGTTTTCCACTGATGTTATCCTATTTATTACTCTGTGTGCGTGGCACCAATTTCCTCCCTAGAGTACCAGGGTCAGTGAAATGCAGAAGGTCAGCGCAGTCTAAGACTTCAGGATGATAGGGCAATGGATTCAACTTTCCTATCTAAACAGCCTTATATTATGACTCCACAGATGGCTGGTTTAATACAATCGTTGCTAAGGCTGGAAAAAAAAAGCACCCAATCTCCGTTCTCAATGCAGCATCTCCAGACTTGAATGGACTGGGAATCTATAAAGAATTGCTGCAATCCAACACCAACACAGAGAACATGACCCAGGGTCAGGATCAGCACAGGTTTTGTATAGCCAACAGCGTATATCAAACCAAAGAAGCACACCATGCCACATCAGCAATAGAATGGGCGGGGCTTTACAAAATCTGAATGCAGTGACATCAGAATTGTAACAGAACAGATGTCTACGGCAATGAATTCAATCACAGAGCTGTCATGATTACTCAAATAAACTCAATTACCGAATTATTAAATAGCATCAATTAAAATTTTCATTCTCGATTACTCGGCAATGTCGCGGAAGGAAGAATGCGTATACAGGATCAGGGTCCAAATAAAGAGCAAAAGCATCATTTGTGTGAACGCAAGTCACATTAAAAGTGAATGAGAATGCAGTTGTCTGTCATTATTGCTAACTTTGTACAGTGGTGCAGTGGTTAGCACTGTTACTTCACACCACTCAGATCTGGGTTCAAATGTCTGCCAGGGTTCTAAAGGTTTGGAATGTGCATGTTCTCTCTGTGTTGTTGCGAGAAGTTCCCCTGAGTTCTCTGGTTTCCCCTCATGGTGGAGGCTCAATCCCTGGTCCCTGAGATGTGAGACAACAGAGCTAATGGCCCTAATGGTATATTATATGTAAATGATTACCTGATGGATCATCACATTAATCAGTAGATTACTCAATTATTGATTTAATCAATAGTGACAGCTTTATTTAAATTGTATATCCATGTACCAGGGATGAGCACAAACATTTTTCATGATTTTACAGGTGACAGGTTATATTATAGGTATGACACCCAAACTCTTGAACGCAGGGAAAAGAAACAGCTACAAAACACAAGCAAATTATCTTACAGCAGTAATGATGGTGAGCTGGATATGTAGCCTAAATAAAGTTTTTTTTTCATTGTTTATTCATTGTAGCTGAATGGTGATAATTGCTAGAGGGATTTCTTTATTTTAGTTTTATTCTACCAGCAGGCCAGCAGAGTAACTATTGGTTAATAATATAGTTTCAATTATGTAATAAGGAATATTTGAAAAATATTTGAAGGCTCAGTTTTTTCAGGGGGCTCACTTGGATTTAAACGTGGCCCGCATCTCCACACCATAATCGGAGTGCAGCCAACCCTAAGTCAAGGTTTGAATGTGATTTTGTTTGTTTTGATACCAACTTCTTTTATCACTCAAGCATTTTCATCCATTTTTTTCCATTGAATTTTCTTTTTGGTATCATTCAACTTCCAGGGCACGAAATAAAAAGAGTATTAAATCACCTTCACAGCATCACTTTGTCCTTGTCAGAATCCCCCCCCCCCCATCATCTCTTAGATGTACCAGAAGATCATTTCACAAAAGTCACAAGAAAACCACCATCATAAATGGGAATATTTGTTGGCAATATGTCTTCAAGAGCGGGTTGTGTCACCTGCAAATATCTAGTAATATTCTTGGATATGCCCTTCATATAATTTAGTACTTCAAATCAGTGAAGATAATAGTTTAATAAAGATAACGAATTAATAGTAAGATATCCTGTCACTGTTCCGGCTTATTCGGATTTTGATTTAGACAAATAAAAGAAACCAATTTCATTCTCTTACTACAAGTAATTTTTGAGAAATGTTCATTTGAAAAACTTAAAACCACAACAAAACTCAACACGGTACTCCACTTGTATTACAGACTCAACATTATCAACTGATCTGCATTTGTAATGCACAGAAAATCAGCTGCATTTTAAGCCAGAAATCAGTGGTTAGTTTGTCTTTACCATGCCTGCTCTCACTAGTAAATGGACAGTATTCAGTTGCATGAATTTTGCAGACTGGCTGTACAGCAGAACATGAGCCAGTAATACTAACACCAACACAAGGGTCAAAGCCTTCCGGGGCAATGATCAGGGACTGGCTGTACACTTCATACTGTACAAAACTACCAAGGATTATGTCTGCACAACTGTGGCCAAGATAGTCTATAATATAACTTTTTTATAATTTTTTAAATCAATTTTACGTTTTCTCAGAGAAGGAGGGGTGGTTACAAGCTCAGTCCCAGAGCCCTGTTCATTTTTGCAGGGTTCTTAGCGTAATACAACGACAACTCTAGCTGGCCCAGGTGCTCACCTGTCATCATAATCACCAGCTATAGGCAGTTCTCGCACACAGCCCAAACAACACAGAACTACATAAAACATTTTCAAATCACTTTATTGCAAGTAACCCACAATAAACAATCAATTTGTATCATAATATGGATGTACTTTTTTCTCAATTTTTCATTAGTTTTATTTTTCTGGTCTCTTGCCCTGGATGGAATGAAATACTTTTGTTTATTACAGAAAAATGGAAATATAACAAAACTGAAAAACTACCTCAGAGGCCAAATTGCCATTTGAGATGTTGTATGATTTGTGTCTGTCTTCAAACTAAAACAGTGTGTCATGGCTACAATTATACTTTTAGTTTTAACGTTAGGTGCTAATTACAGATTAATCACAGAAAACAATTTTTATCCATTCACAAAACTATATTATTATTATTGTTGTTCTTCTTCTTTATTTATCCATCCATCCATCCACTGTAACATTTGTTAGAAGCTAAAACATGCAACAGGGGTGTGCAGCACCGTCCCACCCCCCACCACCGCGTTGAGCTTTACCACAGCGGAGCACCATCCGCACGCTGATTATATCACACAGGGAGGGGGGCCAAACCCGACGGGAAAGGCTACACCAATTCAGCAATTAGAAGTCCTACCTCCCTTAGGCCACAGAATCCCCGATACAGAAAAGGAAAAAAGCTCCCGCACGCTTAATTAAAAGGTCTCATTAGATGAGAGCGGCAGGAATCTCCAGCGTCCCATTCCTTTGTGCTGTAATCCAACAGGACCTTTCAAGCAGGTTTTCATGAATGGGAGCGGCTCCCACGCAAGACGTTGTCTCACCAGCAGGTCAAAGACAACATGGCATGTTAGAGAAATAATCTGCTGATGTCTGACATACAGGGCTGATCCTTTAATCCAGGCACCACCTGTGTCATATGCATCTTCCTCTGCCAGCCCCTATGGGCATGTCCCACACAGTAGGATAAGGATGAGGCTTGCTTTGAGCCATTTACCTATTCAGTCAGTAAAAAGTGTTTTTAATCGCCTTGCTTATCGGGATACATGTCTTCACCCAATATTACAATACTTAATATGTAAACTGAAAACTTTACAATATGTGATTTTATATAAAATAATATAAATTTATTGACTTTTTATTGGGGCACACACCCTAAAAAAACACTAAGCCTGGCATACTGATAGATTAAAAATGAAATGCATTTAAAATTGTAATTATTACTGTTCCCATTTAGCAGAGAAGAAATTACACAGGACTATAAAAACCATGCAATTACACACAAACACACACACCCAGTAATCTCTCTGTATGACAGTTTGAGCTGACAGGTCAGATAATTACACTTGGACAAATCATTTGGTCAGGAATGGGTCCAGATAGACACTTGGCAAAAATGGCAGAGGAAAGTGGCCAGAATTCTGGTGTGCTGGAGAACGTACCTGGTCAAGTAATCATCCCATCTGCTGGGTCAGCCTGCAGATGAATATTTTTTGCTGAATTTTACTGTTTTGCTATTTCTCTCTGGAACTCTGGAATCTACATTAAATCATGCCTAGATTACAGGACTGTATACCTATAGAATGCTAAAAACACAGCACAAATAGTGAATGTTATACTACAGTACTCAAACAGTGAATGCAGCTCTGCCACCAACTAGTGCTAGACAACAACTGAGTTAGGATGCTGGCCAGTGGATGTTTGAACAGACGGCGTGCTGACACACACAGCGCTCGATCTACGATTAAGGCCAATTCATACTTCACTTTTCCACATTCGGTTGTGAAAAAGGGGAAGTGATGTAAATTTTGTCATCAGGGGTTGGTTGCAGACGGCTGTGGACTATTGTGGTCAGTGCACGTGTAGCCCAGATTTTTATGTCTAGTGAAAACTACGCACATCCGTGTGCATTGACCGCACATGTGCAAGATAATTGATTAGGTATTTCCAGTAGGTGGCAGCACTGACTTTCATAGATCAGCGGTCAAAGACGAAAGAGTACAGGAGGAAAAGCTGTTGTTGTTGTTGTTGTTATTGTAGTTATGGTGAGCAGTTGTATGAAGAGGGTCAGAGTTACCCACACATCTAAATTTTCATGCTGTCCAGACATTATACCAAGGTATACAGCTGTAGTCCGGCATTTTTAAATATTAGTGATAAAATTTGCCATCTGTTTGTATGTTGGGAGGGTGGGGGTGCAACAAGCCACTCCTGTTACTCATGTATCCCTCTTGTCTTGCCTCTCGTTCCGAGCCCTCATGTGGAGATCACTCCCAACTGCCTCTCATTAGCCCCTTGTTAGACTTTGAACTTATAAGTACCTGTTTGTCTCATTGTCTCATCATCCCCAGTCCAGTCATTGACGTTGAAGCTTCCTGTTGCCTGTGCCCTTCCTGGTTGCCAGTCCTCCTATTCGTGATTGCTCACTGTCCTGTTTGCTTGCATTCTCAGCTCGATAAACCCCCTTTTGGGGTGATCTGTCTCAAAATTTGATCACTTCCAGGTTGTCACTGTTACAATGTATCTGCAAAGTTTGAAAAAAAAACTAAAATAACATATTTTTAGAGTTACTGGTTCAAAAGACCAAGGGGCCAGATTTTTTAAGCAGGGCAAATTAGCATGAGAGCACAATAAAAAAAGCACAGATGGGAGTGGTCAGTTCTGCAGGTGATCTACCAAAAATGCACCCGTACAATTGCTCTGTAAAGTTTAAAAAAAGATCCATAAAACCTTTTTGAGTTATTGTCTTAACAGCAAAGTACAGTTGCAGTAGACAAGTGTCAGAATCATATGTAATGATTGGAGTCCATGGAATACATTGAATCTGAGGTTACTAGAGGTGACCAAATGGCTAGATGGAATTATTCTGAGAAAAATATAATCCAAAAATCCTGAAGGCCAAACCTAAGGCACAGTCAAGTGCTCTTTTCACGCGCCAATGGCTAATTATACTTTTTGAGTTGGCAGCCAGCTCCTCTAGATGAGTGAATGACAGCCAGTATAGCAGTCCATCGCCAAGACATTTCTAGTCAATCGCAACACAACTTCCAATCTCCACGATCAGCAAAGTATACCAAAGAGACTCCCCCCTACCTTTGGTCGGTGAAATGTACAATAGTTCGGCACAATAGTTCTTTGTAAAAGTAGCTCTCACTGTAAAAAAGTCTATTGCAACCACAGACAGCTCAAATAAGCCACTGGGGCAAGACTCTCATTTGACAGCAGCGGCAATGTGATGACACACTTCAAACATGTAGTTCAGGTCCAGTAAAGAAAACCACAATAAACTTCAAAGTTTCACAAAACAAAAAGGGATGCATACTAAACATATTCAGTCTTCTAAATGTCATAAAACCTCTATCAGCTGTCAAAAATAGAGGCGACAGAAAAAAGATTACAAGGAATCTAAGGATGAGTGATCTTCCCAGAAAATCATATTGCAATCTTTATAACACACAATTGCAATCCACAATCTGAATTGCGATCTTGGTTCCCAGTTTTGAAATGTACTGTCAAGAACATCCAGACTCAAACAAGCCTAAGGACTTATCTGTCAGAACCATTAAAAACATGATATTCCATTAAATACATTGTTTTCAAAATGGTAATTAAATCCTGAGTTAAATTTTATTTTAAATATCAAAGTCATGATGCTTCCTTGTAAGGTGGTTGAATAGATTTTTCCGGAAGTGCCAACTATGGCCCAACAAAGTTTACAGATAACTGTGCCTTATGAAATATCTGACTGTGTATGTCTGATTTGTACCTCGCAATTATTTCTCAAAATGAACCAAAGCTATAAGTATAACAAAATACCATGTCGCTGTAGGGCAACAATATCAACTGATGGAAATAAAAACTAATATTTCAGATGTGGGATATTTAGGCAATCCAAAAACTGGAAACAGATGACCAGACACATAAAATGACAAGCAAAGAAAACAGGTTTTTTTCCATCTTGCTAAACATAAAAGAGACCACTGCAGTTTGTTGGAAATATAGACATTATGGTTTGCCCATTGCACACTTGTGTGAAAGTACTGCGTATGTGCAGACATGCAAGGTACAAATCCAAGTGGTACAGATCCACTAGTGACAGTGTGCGTTTACACTAAAAAAGATATTTGGTCCAATGCATCCCAGACCATCCCCGTAGGTGGTTTCATTGATCAGATCACAATGCATCTTACACCTTGGACCCATGCTATGTTCACAAATCAACAGAATGATTTCCTACTAAATGGCTGCGTTGATTGCCCAAATTATATCATGCGTCTCTATCACAGGATATAACAGCATGATCTCTATGATTTGCATCAAAAGTAGATCGTGGACATCTTCAAGATCGATCACAATATCAAATTGTCAGATCACCTACCCCTACTTATAGACCTAATTAAACCAAAGTTGAGGTCTTAATGTTAGCAGAAGGACGACCATGTCTCCAGTTTTTAAATCATGGAACCCATATCTCTTACTCCCAAAACTCAGTAGTAAGATTTCTATGCTGGAGCATTACATAAATAAGCCATAAGGGTGATTTTTTTTTTTTGAATGCCCAACAGAAAATTTAGAATCATAAGAGATGCCTAATAATCCAAAAAGGCAATGAAACCAACAAGGAAAGGAAAGATAGAATTCAGGGTAATTGCAATAAAAACAGGAAAATTAGGATACTTAAAAATTCAGAACACTTGTGCAAAAACCATAAACATTACCTGAAACATTGTGTGTATGGCACTTATGTATATAAAGAGGCCACCAGTGATAACCTTGCAGAGAAAACACATGCTTATGTGAGAAAATCTGACCTTAAATGACCCTGGTGCCTCATCTGCAGTAAGAAGCACACAATTAAGGACTCTGCAGTCACTAACAAGGAGAAGACACTGCCAAATGAATCACAATGCATTATTCACAGCCTCACAGGACTTCCTCTTAATGGATGCAAATCACCTCAATCAAATTCACCGGTAAAAGAAACTAACACTTTCTTCCTCCAGTTTTAGAGAACTCAATTTATGCCATTGAGTGGTATCTTCCTCCTTGATAATGACGGTAACAGTGATATAGCAGATCAAGCTCTCCCTTCAGGATCACAACGATGCCATCCAGAGAACAACTGATCCAACACCCTCTGATGCACAGCCAAGAGTGCTTGTCCCATTCTTTACTGTAGGTTAATCTGTTTGATATTCAGTGCAGGGCTGCAATAAGGGGCTCAGTGGTCCAGCGGAAGCCGGGTGACTGAAACTCAGATGAAGGTACTGCTCCAGTGCAGTGGGACAGCGGCATAGACCAGCTGCAGTCAGACAGCAATTATCATCAGTTTCAAGGGAAAAAAAACCTAACACAAAAGCAGATGTGACAGGAATTCCTCATACCTGTCATCTTCCTGTTCAAATATATCAGGCCCTTTCCCACCACAGAAACTTCTCTCGTGTTCCCACTGCAGGAGTTCAGCTCAGTTGTAGTTTCTGGGAGATAGTTCCTGAACCCTACTCCTTAGTCCCTACTCTGGGATTGTTTTTTTTTTTTTTCAGCCACTACAGGGCCTGTAGTGATAAACTTTGTAGATCTGTTAACCATAATCATGGGCTCCAACTTGGAAGTTAGACAGAAGTGTAGGGAAAATAAAAAGAAGTACCTGAGCAAAATTTGAGAATACGGAATTATATATGTATTTCAGTTACATTACATGCATTAATGGATATTTTTGCTTGTATCTTCATATTTCTGTCTCTAAAAATTCCATCTCCACAATTTGATGTAAATGTTCTCTGCCTTTCCTGTCGATTTTTATAGTGGAACACGGAAATGTACATTTGTAAATCCTGTATGTTATGGGATCATCCCATATTGTAAAATAAAATGCTGAGTCCCATTTTGAACCAACAAGGGACGTGATTTGCCCCATATTTTTGGACCATGTGACTGAGCCCCCCGCTTCCCCCTCAAAAAAAAGAGATTAGATGTACAGTTTAACTGACAAACTATTTGCATCTCTCATGCTTTTTTAGCATAAAGGTCATAGTTCTTATTGTGTGGTAGGAAAGCAACACACGAAAGCTGCCAGGAACTACAAAAGCTCCCGGTTGAGACAGCCCAGGAACTCGGAAAAAGAAACCAGTAGCCTCATTTATCAAAGTTGTGTACGCACAAAAAGATGCCCAAAATGTGCACACCCAACTTTTATGCAAAACTGTGGATTTATCAAACAAAACTTGATGGGGAAAACATGTGTAAACCTGAGAAATAACCAAACCCATGCGTGTGGGGTTTAATGATTTTCCATTTATTTGTATAAACCATAGACTATGTATTTGCCTTGGAGAATTTAATTTGCTATTTCAAATACTACATCTCGTCACCTTTTCCCATGAATTGAAAATATCTGCAATTGTCAGTAGTTGCATTATATGTGAATTAGGCGTCAAAGATTTGCATATGTGGATCCACGCATAAAAAATGGACTATAGTCACGAGAATGTGCTACACCATGGGCAGTGGTGGCTTGATGGTTAGGGAAACGCCCTTGTAATCGAAAGATTGCAGGTTTGAATCCCCCACCAGCAAGTCCCCACAGAGGTACCCTAAGCAAGGTACCATCCCCAAGCACTGCTCCCCGGGTGCTGAATTAGCTGCCCCCTGCTATGTCACGAAAGTCGCATATGGGTCAAATGCAGAGGACATATTTCGTTGTTGCGCACTGTGTGCTGTGCTGTGTTAACAATGATCA
This sequence comes from Gnathonemus echidnorhynchus, assembly GCA_026776725.1. Classification (NCBI taxonomy): domain Eukaryota; kingdom Metazoa; phylum Chordata; class Actinopteri; order Osteoglossiformes; family Mormyridae; genus Gnathonemus; species Gnathonemus echidnorhynchus. The sequence goes on along the minus strand of JAODJU010000007.1, from coordinate 23,117,603 downwards.
CTAAATTCTAATTCTAATAATGGTATTCTTACAATTGACTATGCAAACCGAAAGAGTAGAAGGGAACGAGTTTTAATGGACTACCAACTAGGGGTGTTGAAATTAATCTCATAATCGATGCATCGCGATGCAGACGTGGACGATTCTGCATCGATGCAGTGACAGAACATAATCGATTATATCATAATGACATTGCTTGGTGATTTTCTGGCGGTCTAGTTAAAAAGTAGCTCCGGTAGTGACTGTGGCTGCCTGATCTGAGTACAGCGCTGCTCCGTGTAGGAGTAACGGTGCGTTCGATTATTTCTCTCCAAGTCGGAACTCGGATGAAAACATCATGAAACGTCACGAAAAACGTCACTTCCCGTCGTAAACACGCCTCTTTTATGACGTTAAAGTCGGACAAGATTTTGTTGTCCGAGTTGCCCCCGTGACGTAATTTCAACATGGTGGCTTACACGCTCAACAGTAATTCTATTTTCTTAAATCTTTAAAAATGTTTATTTTGTTAAATGTATTTTTATAAATATAATTGCACGTGTTCGATTTAGAGAATATCATATCATAACAGTATCCTAGCATGCAATATCAGATTTTTACCAGACTTGTTAGTGTCTTTGGTTTGTTTGTAGTTTGTTTGCCTCTCGAAAAAAGATTATCGCTATGAATGTACTAAAAATTTTTATAAAGCTTTTAATGCGGTTTGACTAGTTCGTGTTTCTTGTTTGTTTGTCTCTCGGAAAAAAATAATCTCACTCCAAATCTAAAATATAAAGCAACAACACACAGCAGCGCGTTCATGGAGGCAGCCATGTTTGGTCCGAGGTGTGGGTAGCTCACAGTTTCTGTTTACATTTTGATAAGCTATGTCTATATTCCTTGTTTCTGTTTACAATTTAATGTAATGTCACAATTTCTGTTTACATTTTCAGGTTAAATAAAAACGGGAGCTTGCATCTCACTGCTTGTATTTGTATTTGAAAATATAATGTGAAGTAATGTAGAAAAATTGATGGGATGCATCGTGATGCATCAAGATATTGAATCGAATCGCTGACATGATAATCGTAATCGAAACGAATCGTGAGACCACTGAAGGTTCACACCTCTACTACCAACATTATTTTACTTGTTTGTCTTTGCCTTTGTTTATTGTTTTGCACTAAATTATGTTTCCCTGGTATTGCTGAAAAGGAAAACATAAATGCTACATTTGCAGAGATGTTCAATTTCCCTAATATAATCGGAGCAATTCACTACACTGACATTGTGTCATCTCAAATCAAAGTTTATTTATCAAATGCAGTCAACATACAGTAATAGTTGCAGACAATTAAATAAATGCTAATTAAGCCACTTTTTTCAATCGAAAGTCATTCTAATAATGTGCAAGTCTTCTGTGATGCTGACATGACATTGATGGTCAAAGGTCTGGGGTAACTAATGATTTGTTCATTTTTAGTTTTACATACCACATCAGTGCATTACATTTTATTGTTTGTAATAAATGTGTTAAGGCCCACAGTGCCTCTACCTGACACTGTTCAAAACTCTTCTTCCAGTTTTTTTTTTTTTTTTTTTTACAGTCGCTAACATCAGGCTTGTTTTACATATTATATGAGCATGCAGCTCATTTGCATTATTGACCCCTTATGGTTATTGAGTGAGCAGCAATGGCCAGGATCTAAGACCTCCTCTGGCCTCCTAATCAACCCCTAGATCTAACTGGTGTATTCGCTCCTGCCCCTTCATCACCTTAGCTAATGCATGGTGGGCGTACTGGTACAGAATGACTACCATTGCAACACCTAGGTGGATGCTATACAGTGGTCGTAGTTCAAGTGTTTTCTCCAGTGTTTCTGTGAAGTGCTTTGGGTGTCTTGAAAAGCACTATATAAATGTAAAATTCATTCATTCACATTCATTCATATAAATGTATATAATATAAATAAATGTAAATGAATATAAATAAGTGAATGATTGTAAGTCATGTTTGTTACATCCGGATATTTTTGTGTATACACAGTTTTCTGTATTTAGTCATACACATTTTTTCACAAGGAAAATTTAAAGTTGAATCAATGAGGCCCCAGGATCCTGATTCTTCCTGAACTTCAGTGGGAAGGTGTCTATCATCTCATCGGCTCCCCCTGTAGCTGAGTGAAAGCCTTGCAACAGCCAGTCACAAATTCCCACCCAACAGATGCATAGGTACTGAACCTACAGTTATTCCACTGATTGGGTCTGATGGACAAGGTAGGATTTTCTAGCCAGCACAACTGACTGTTCAGCAGCAGTCAAACAAAGCAGATTAATGAGGCCTTCCTGACAGACAGGTGGACCACAAGGTCATGTGATACTCTGCTCGTATAAGGGGTATGAATTTTTTGACCAAGATGACACTCATGTAGTGTCACCTCCCTCCCTTGCTGTTGTAAACATGCTTCCCCACAGAGACCTTATTCTTATTTAAAGAAATAAAGAAAAAAAGAAGTAAAAAATACAATTTATGTTTTGTTTCTTTTACCCCCGCTGTACCGAAAGCGTATTTTTTGTGTATCATTACACCCCTAATACGCATGTTGATTAGCTCTGGTGCTAGTAACTTTTACTGTTGCGCATTTCTACTATTGCCTGCTCAAAACAAACACACACACACACACACGCACGTATCAGTGTCTTTAGAGAAAAACAAGCCTGCCATAAACACAACATACACACACTCAGAAATGCCTTCCATAAACCCCAAGCAGCTGGTCAGTGAGCTGCATTTCTCACCTCTAATCTGCAAAGGGGTTGCAGCAAGAAGAACAGACTCCACAATTTGCATAACAAGAGGAGTGTTGGGGGCAGGGGGTGATAATAGCCCAGTCCTGCACGCTGAGATAAAGCTAGGCATGTAGCAGGGGGGCAAGGGGGTTGGGGATTGTGGGGAAACACCCAAGAGGGACAGGACCCCAAACTTCACACGCCAGATTGTTCAAATCACAGATCTCATTAGAAACAAGGCAAGATGTCGACGTTCACATCTACTGACATAGGGCCTTCTGTAACTCGCTAAAGGCTTAGCCTTTTTTATTTTTTTATTAATATTAATACCCAAAAGGGTAAGATTCTAAATTAAACATATGAAAAGGGTTATCAAGTTGGGCCTGTCATTTAAAATGGATTTTCTATTGGTGAGTTAAATTCCTGAGATACTTCCTAACAGTTTTCATGCCAAAAGGAAACATTACAAACCAAAAAATAGAAATGATAAATTACAAAGAATTTCAATTATTAAACACTGGACTAATGCAATGGCATAATTTGTACAGAAAAACTGGTTTGCAAATAACCAGATACTACAGTGACAATAAGATACTTGTCAGAGACTGTCATTTAAAAACAAGCCAGAAACAAATGTGTTCAGTTCTGACAATTCATTGAGTCTTTGCATGTAGAGAAGCCAGAGAATGCCATTGCAACAAATAAAGTATGTTTCTCCCATTCGCTGAAGTCTCCACATTTCCCTTTCTTGATAGCAATATGTGCCCAAAGTAAGCCCACATTGTCCCCTTATGTGAGGCTCCACAAGCATTGTGCGGGCCAAGGCAGACAGTCCTACTATTAAACAGCAACCTCCACAAAGAACGCCATTATTCCCTGCTTCCCGGGTCTGTGTCCCTGGGGAGTACGCCTCCTTCCATTGCTGCACTATGGAACTGAGTCTGTAAATGAAAAGAAAACCTTGATAGCAGAACAATGGAAACGTGTTTCTGGTGGACTACGAAAAAGCAACTTAATGGGATTCTTGAGCATGGAACACTAGCTTCAATATTAACAAACACATGATATTTTCCATTTAATAATGGGGAGACTCAATGCCAAACACTTTATTGCCAGGAAACACAAGGACATTGGTCCTGGTTGCAATTACAATTCAGACACTGTACTGCACTGGGCAGAATTTCCCCATAATACACAAACCAAAGAACCGCAAGCAGTCTTTAGGGAGGACAACTACAGAGAGTGTGCTGTTTGCTTACTAGGTAACTTACTACCGTACTTATCATTGTAATATATGTGTGCTTGTGGCCCACTCATCTGAAAGGATGCGTGTCAATACATCATCATAAAGGCCAAGACAGACTATTTGCTGTGTCTTTAATATTTGATGAGCTAGCTGCCACTTTCTGGCTTTGGACAATCGATACAGTTAAGAGGGAGACAGACATGAAAACCACACTGTTTAGGATCGTGTGACCATTATATTGACAATGTTCAGTAGGGACTGACCTTGAAAAGCCAAAGCAAGCACTGCAAAGGGTTGGTTGTAAGGACACTGAATATTTAACAAGGATTAAATACTTTCTCCAAGTATGGTCCTCTAAATAAAATGAGAAATATTGCTTTCCTCCGGTGTTAGAAATTATAAATTTAGGCATGCTCACATCTTAAACAGCAGAGTTGGCAAAGTGTTCTGCTGAGATCAACACAAGTGAGGTGTTTTATCTGAGAAGGACCAACATGAGGATGACTAGAGGTTGTGTCCTGAATGAACCTTGTAGAAACTGCCAAAAGGAATGAGTCACTGTAATACTTTCCTTGCTGAACCTTTTCTTCTCTTAGTGCCGCTTTGTGCCACCTATCATGCCAACCCCATCACATGCCTGATGCCACAAAAGAGTCACTGTCTGACAAATTCCCAGCTGTGCTCAGATGGAGACAATTACTTATTAATGCCCCTTCCATGTGATTGTTCACCCAGCAGCAGATCACCAGCAATAAATAACCCACCCTGATACTCATCCCCCCATTAAAGGGCCATAACAACTGGGTGGAGCCCAATGGGACAGATGAGTCCTACTCTGGCACATCTCCCATTGCCAGACCATTAGCTGCTGATGGCTGACAGGTAGTGGAGGAGCATGTGAAAGTGGGGAAACGATAAACCCTCATCCAGGCCAGCATAACAACATTAAAACCTTCCCAGAATGCTCCCTGTTTGCATCTTCAAGCTTCAGGAAAAACACAAATCTCATAGCCTCAGCATACACAATACAGAAAAGCTACACATTGAAACTAGATGGTTTGTGAACATGGGGTGTTTATTAGGGGCAGGGGGAAAATCAATTCAGCTACAAATTGTCATTCTTTGAGGTGGTGAGTGTCATAACACCATATAAGTTAAAAATTGATTCTTAAGTATTAATTTAAATGTAGGTTACTGTAATTATGTTGGTCACATATGTTACTTCTAATGAATTTGCTGAGTTGCAAAACATTTATGTTGTTTTGATACTTCTTGAAGTATCAAAAGTATGGTACCTGGTGTGGTGGAAAAGTTCCCTTTAGTTGAGCAGTTTATTGGACAGCTTTACAACACTGTACATTTAGTACGTGCTGTATGTTGGACTTTTTTTTTTTTCCAACAAATGAGATGCACACTATTCCTGGTGGCTATGGTGTTATTCGAAGGCAGACAACACCGCCGTATGGTGCCCCAACAATGCAACCTCTGCTCCAAGCTTTTTCTTTGTACTGGCTTCTTATGTTACTTCCGGGTCCAAGCCCAGGGGGTGGTATGCAGGAGTAAATCGACACGCAATCACATTATCTAGTATGAATTCAGTCGGACATACATGTTTACATGTACTTTAAAAGTCTGGATTTAGTCAGATTAACACAATAACTAGATTTTCCTGTGTGCACGAGATCTCGCGATATTACAACATGACAAGAGTGAAAAGCGGTCTTGTGAAGGCGCTGCAGATCAGGTGCTGTAAGCATGTCGGCATCTGAAGAAATTACAATAATACATGCCCCAGACATTTAAAATTTTTTGTGTGGCAGCATTTTGGGTACCTGGCGGAAAATATAAAAGGCGAAAGGGTGACAGACAAAACACGAACCATCTGTAAGCATTGTAGGAAAATAATGCCGTACACAGCGGCTAATGCTACTACTATGCAAAGCCATTTTCAGCACCATCATAGCTCTTTACTGAAATCCACTGCACCGGTGAAGAAAACAAAGAAGTTTTATGTTTGTTATTTATAATGTTTTATTTATATTCTATTTTATGTTCAATTGAGAAGTCAAATAGGAGAGAAGTCATTTGAGTTTGTGGTGAAATATTTTATGGTGCTAGATATTTGTTTTGTTCTTTACTGCATATGATGATGGTGATTATTTAACACATTTCACCATACATCTGCATTATTTACCATTTTTTTGTCTTTCAAATTAATCAAATAAAAGGCTGCTTTCCTGTAATATATTTCTTCTTTTAAGTTTTCCTTAAAATATTGTTAAAATATCATTTCGTCTCGTGGGCTGAGTATATCGTTACACCCCTAGTTTTAGGCCTATTTAAAAAGAGAATTTTCAGGAATAATGTTTCCTATGAGGGTCACATTTGTAAATGTTATTTACATATAGTAAAGATTTCAACCAAAAAAACTGCAAAGTTTGGGTCAAACTGTTATTAATTAAATAAGAAAGCCTTAGTCGACCTGCACATTTGTTGGTGGTTTTTAATACGGCTCTTTCAGTAACTGAGTTTGACACCCCTGCATTAGTGCATTAAATTACCATATTTACTGGAAAAAAAGTGACTCCCGCATGACTATGAGAATATCATGTCACATCTATTGCTAACACCTAGCACATCTCAGAGACTGCATCTTAACTTCATTATCTGTGCTCCAAGAAAGTGTTAATTGCCCACATTACACTTATGGCACTTTTCCAGTGCCACCAAGTACCGAGCCAAACCTGAGCCATCCCGCAAACTGATGGTCTTCCATTGTAAATTATCCAAGCTGTACCCACACTGACATGACCCTGCTTGTTAGCGGCGCTGAAAGCATGACCAAACCGAGCAGGTTGTGTCACCACCATTTGGTTTGTCGAAATGCACCGAAATATCAGTGATTTGGCTGTCAGATTAATCAACAGTCAAGCGTTTATAAAAACTGAACTTTAAGTCAAAATAAATTATTCAAATATATACTTTGCCACTTCTAGAATTATAAAAAATTTTGGTTGGACAAAAATGTGCAAATGACACATTGTGCTCGAGCTACAACAAACAAATAAAACCTTCTAAAATTATATTCTAAAAAAAGTTTTGTTTAATTGTGCAAATGAAAAATGTCGGAAATATATTCATTAACAACCACTCTTATAGCTATGTCATTTGCCTTTGACACGGAGCAGTATTTGTGCAGACGTAGCCTAAGATGGCGATTCTCACAGACTTGCTAGCTGAAATTAGTACATAGTAAATGATGATGTACACCATGTAAAAAAGTGTCTCTTTGGTTTTATGTCACTGTCGCTCTCCAAGCCCGCCAATGCCTTTGCCAAGCCAATCCTCCTGCAGTGGAAAACTGAAGTGAATTGGAACCATGCTGTAACTATTCTCTTTTTGCAGTATAGCTCAGGTAAGCCTTGGTTCCTATGCCAGTGGAAAAGTGTTATTATTGTATTTCCATGGCTAATGTTTTTTTTTGTAAGATTTCTTCAAAAGGTTAAGCTTTGAAGAGTACAAATCATAAACAAATTCAAAGAAGAAGCCCAGCAGAAAAACCCAGAAGAACCCAGCGGTTTTTAAGATAGTACAATATTAAATACACATTTATTTCCCCCCTCCAGTGCCTTCTCCAACCCCCAATACCACAAATAGCCTTTAGGGAGTACCTTCAGTGACAGGGAAGGCAGGAGCAGGAACACCTAGCTAGGCCTAACTAGCAAATACTAACGGGTACAGCTGGAGTCCTTAACAGGCACAGCACTTATTTTCTGAACTTGACAAATTTTGTAGATGAATGTACATCAGGGGAATGTAAGAAAAAAGTGGAGTGATGGAGACTTATGAGTATCTAGGTGTTCACCTTGAGTACTCACATTAGACCAGGGATGGGCAATCTTATCCAGAAAAGGCCGCTGTGTATGTGGGTTTTCGTTGCAGCTCCCTAATTAGATTACTAATTAGTGGACTGATTGACTGAAGAGTCTTCACACCTGGGTTTGAACAGCCGACCTAAAGGATATCCCGAAAACCTGCATACGCACTGGCCCTTTGTGGATAAGATTGCCCACCCCAGTGTTAGACAGATACATGCTGGCATTCAATAAGGTGCAATGCCAAACCAAACACCATAATGCTGGATTTCCGATATTTTCCTCAGCAAGGCTAAAAAACATCCTTCTTGTCCTTGCTTAGAGGTATGAAGCAGCTGTGTAATTATGGCAAAAAAATGTAAAACTTGCACAATGAAGTTGCCCATTAGAGAAAGCTACATTAAGTCTCCATTTCTCTTACAGGCAAAAACACCCACACACCTTCAGAGTGCCTACAGCAATTAGGAATCATGAATGCTAAATTCAGGAGTGAAAAAAAGCAAGGTGTAGTGCTAGAACCATAGAGGGTACAGGCTTCTGTCCAGAGGATGCAATGGATGACCTTCAGTTGCACCTGAATGTAACACAATTCCTTCTGATCTGGCTCTTAACATAGGGCCATATCATATGTAGGAATAAACATAGTGGAGCAGTACTACTTTCCTGATGGTTACAGGCCTGTCTTCACACTCAAAGTTATATAATTTTTTTCCATCCGAACACTCACAGCCATTTGAGCCCAACTACCCAATCCCTTTATAAGCTACACAAAAAAGAGCGGTCAGATTTTCCTGGAAGAACGCAGCAAATGGTAACACTTTACTTGATGGGGCACAAATATTTGGTAATAACTGAGACTACTGAAGTACAAATTTTGAACAAATCATTAACAAATAGTAATAAAATATGAATCACAATTCATTAATGATGAGAAAACATGATCAGTATTTCACTTGTGTTATTCATTACTTGTTCCTTCAGTGGTTCTTTAGTAGTTCATTAGCAGATCCTTCAGTAGTTCATAAAGCTTTACAGAATTAGATATGGCAACAAATATAGTAACTGCTTGGGATAAAAGATGATGAATATGACATCAGTTTGTAACTAACACTTAATTTCTGGTTAATACATAAGTAATAGTATACTACTATATTATATGTTCCCTCTCAAGTAAAGTGTTACCCAGGAAATTTATCCATGGCAAGGCAATCTCCACTTTCCATTTTACAGATTTCATATGGATTTACACCATGCTTCAGCTCAAGGTGAGCTGGTAATTTAATTTCATAGAAAGACTTCAAGCCTGCTCCACCGCTCCAGTGTACATCCTTTCGTGTTTGCGAATGCTTTTGGTATAACAACATTCACACTTCTGATAAGTATCTCTGAAACCCATCTTCAAGCAGGGGTTAAGAATACTGACAGATTTAAGTCCTTATGAGAAATGATGCAACAGATGGCTGTAAACACGTCTGGTTACTGAAAACACACCATGCTTTACTTACCTTTGGGATGGGAGAGCTGATGCAATAATTCCCAGAAATGTGACAATTCCCAGCCAGCTAACAAAAAATTCACATTTTTCATGGCCCCTGTCATTATAATCACCTAGCTAGCTAGTTTTTTTTTGCCTCAGCTATGTACTCTAAATGTATATTGTACAATTCCACTAAATAACGCTGTCTAACAACCCCCCCCCCCCCACCAACACCAAATAAGATCTCATTTATATGAGGCCTTGATGCAAAGGCAGGTTTACAACTTGTGGCCCGAAGGTGGACAGAGAATTGCGAAAAATGTAAATACAATGTGGACTGTATTCACTGTTTGTAGTTCTTCTACTTCCCCTGTCAAAGGTACAGAAACCTTAGTCTGGACAGAGTCTGGTAAATGTCTGTGTGGAAGTGAGTAGGCGTCAGGAGTTAGGTGTACCCAGATTTGTGGGTGTTAACCCTTCATTCTTTGTAAAAGATTAACAAGGAATCTGTGAGCCAAATTCTCCCTGGTGCCGCCCTCTGTAGCTCCCTTTTGGCCACCCTCCACCCATCAGCATGATGTGAAAAGTGACAGCCACAGGCAGGGCTGGGTGATATAAACAACACGTCGATTTACTGTCATATATAATTTATATATAATAAATGTTAAAAACAAAATAAGAAACTTTGATAAGCTGTCGACAAGGAACATTGCTTAGTAGCATACATCACAGAAACAAACTCAATTCCAACCAATCATATAGTAGTTTTTTAAGAATGGCCAACGAATGCCCAACAAACATACAGCAAGGCTGACGGACATAGCAGAGCATGCCACATGTTATTGGGTCAAATTACATGCTGTATTGGTTCAAAATGGGAAAGAATTTTATTTTTCAGTACGGCACGAGTGGTAAGCAGGGGTCAACACCACAGCGAATTCTGATACATTGTTATCAACATGAAATTTTTATCATGGACATGGTACATTACGTCACCGAAAGGATATGGACACCTTACCATTATATGTGTTTGTTGAAAATCCCATTCCAAAACCATGGACATTAATATGGAGTTTGTCCCCCCTTTGCTGCTTTTACAGCCTCCATTCTTCTGGGAAGGCTGTCGACTAGATTGTACAGGTGATTGTGGAAATTTCAGCCCATTCAGCCATAAGAGCATTAGTGAGGTCAGGCAATGATGTTGTCTGGGAAAGCCTGGTCCACAGTCAGTGTTTCATTTCATCCCAAAGGTGTTTAATGGAATTGAGGTGTCAAGCCTACCTATTGTGTTTGGCCACTGTGTTAGTTTATTGTGTTTAGTAATTACCAATTATTCTATGCTGATTGCCCTCATGTGTTGCACAGAGGTGGGTAGTAACACTTATTTCAGTAACTTTATTTTAAAAAAAAATGCATTTTAACAAGTATTACTGAAGTAGGTATATACAGTGGGACCCCCACATCTGCAGTTTCAGCAGTTAGTTAATTGTGGTTTACCATGGTCGGAAAAAATTGGAAAATTCCAGAAATAAATGGTTCATAAGTTTCAAACTGAGTGCAGGCTATGACGTGGTGAAATCCGCCAGCCCAGTCACACTTAGTACACAATTTATCTCCCATTGTCTCCATACCCACGTTTCCCATCAGAACTCTCATCCAGTCTGCTTCCAGCATTCTCGCTGATTGGATTAGTTGCTGCATTATCGTAGTGTCTGTGTTATACAAATGTATAAAAAGCCTGATTTTCATTGCTATCCTTGATACATATTTTTCATTGCTCTATCATCTCCTGAGAATTAGGCTGAAACATCAGAAGCACAATCATGCTGGAGCAGGAAAGGGTCTTGCCCAAACTGCTGCTACAAAGTTTTTTGAAATATCTCAGTATGGTGACAAATTAAGACTACCCTTCACAGGAAATAAGGGGCCTAGACCAAATGATAAAAACCCCAACCATTATGCCCACTGAATCAAACTTTATATTTGGCATTATAGAGTCAGGAAGTCAGGATCTTCTGGGGCCTGTATCACAAAGTAGGATTTCTTGCTCAGCCGGATAACTTGTCAGATTTCACCCCAAAAACTGAAAAAGACATGTTTTAGAGGGGTTTTACTGCCATCTATCCATCTAGGTCAGGGGTGCCAAACTCAATTGAACAAGGGGCCAAAACTCAAAGCACACTTTAGGTCATAGGCCGAACAGGATAAACATATGGGGCGCTTTTCCACCGCACCAGGTACTTCCATAAAGTACCGAAAGTATGGTACTTCTTTTGTGCCGGTTTTCCACTGGCGCAAAAACTGGTACCGGCAGCAAATGACATCATCAGTGACCTGTGTTGTTTGGTGTTCCGCGTGTGCCCCATTTCTTCCAAGCGGCTTGCTATTACAGCAAATACTTTTTTATTTCAAAGTCCTGCCATTCAAATATCGCTGGATCTGTTCATCCGACCATATGGCGATTAAAGCCTATTAAAGCCTTTTCCTCGTTTGTTCATCCTTCTATTTTACTTTTTTTATATTTTTGTTTCTACTGCTTTTTATTTACTTTCCCGCTGTTCGCTGTGTGTTTCAAAAGATGGCGGTTGTATTTTGTGTTTCGATAAGTATTCTAAAGTATCGATATCAGTATCGTATTGGCAATACTTGCCCTATATTTACTTGGTATCGGATCGATACCAAATCTTATAGTATCGCACACCACTACTAGCTTTGTCTTGAAATTAGGGTTGTATACATCAACAGACGCTTGATATATCTGACGTAATTGTCGCGGGAATGATCGCAGGTAGCCTATCATTTGATATGGCAGCTGTTACGCTGCATTATAGAATTTGTAGTTTATGTGTTATCGGCGCTTCATCTCACCGGGCCATTAAAAAAAAGATATATAAAATGATCTTGCGGGCCGGGTATAATTGTACGCTGGGCCAGATGTGGCCTGCGGGCCTTGAGTTTGACAAATGTGATCTAGGTTGTTCTGCTGGGAGTTGCCTAGTTTTTCAGATATCAGCTGTAGAAATATCAGGCTTCTCTCAAATATAATGGGAGTGAATGGTTAAACATAGTTAATTGGACTCGTTTTCACATATACTAAGACACACATACAAACACACACACACAAAGATGAGTGAAGCTTGGGGTTTGAGTGTCCGGTGACTCTGGAGCACTTTGTATGATAAATTTCACTAAATGAAAATACAGAAGTCTAAAGAAATTATTATTATAAGCTTACCTTATTCTCCCCACATCTCCAAAAAAGTAAAGGACACAATTAAATTCTCCCACAATAAAAACAACAAATCACTGACCTACACAATGTTTCTGGGAAGTTTGCAAAAAGATCCACGGAGTAAATTTAGATGCCAGCTGTGTTCATAAGATGGCGACTGCAGGTTCCATTTTCCACTGTCGGCTGCACTTTGTCTTGCAGTTACAGTTTTGGATCTGATCACGTGTACATTTTTAGGTGTAGACTTTCATCCATATAATGTTTTTGTGACATGATAATAAGATCCACCAAAGATCAAATGTGGTAGAGTAAATATTAACAAATAGATTGATCCTGCTCCCCAAGATCTCGCCCTTCTCTTCGCTGTCACTAAGCGCCATTGCTTCAATTTTTGTGCGATTTGTCTCAAAATATGAACAAGTCCAGATTTGTGCCTATAGTCCGTGCTAGCAAAAAAAATTGGCTAAATAATTTTTGAGTTATCATGCTGAAAAGATCAAGTGTCTGAGCTGGAATTCTCTTTGTTTTCACTCTCCAGTCCTAGAGTTGGCTACAAAACTTCTGATACTTGTTTGACACCAAATGAATTGCGCACACAGGCTTCAGGAAGAGCAGTAATTAGCAGGTTTGTTCAGGAATGGGTGTGCGTGGGGTGAATTTGGCACTAATGTAAACAAAAAAAAAAATCATTGGGTTTACAAAAAAAAAAAAAAAAAACAACAAAAGAAATCTCTAGACTGATATGTTTTGGCAGAACAGGGAACTGAATAAGTGAAGATTAAGAGACTTGGGACTGGTGTCAACAGTGACACTCAGGTTACTGGAGCGAAAAAAAACACAAAAAACAGAACATACCAATATCTACAAATCATAGAAATTGAGGGGCAAGCAGTATAAATCATCCTGATAAACCCAGCCATCTGATTCTTTTGCCCGAGACAACCTGCACCCATGCTCCCTCCCAACCTCTGCCATAAAGTCAGAGTTAGTTTCTCAACTGACAGGTAAACAGGGTGAAAACATGCCACCAAAGCTGATATGTGCTCTAACCTGTCAAAAAAGTCTAATAAAAAGCTACTCTCTGTCTAGCTAATTTGTCAGTTACAGCAGATACCTTTCCTTTCTCTCATATAATGTCATTTTTCAATATTACAGCCAATGGTTTTGAAGCTGGGGAGAGCAGAATCACCCAGCAGAGGCACAGGGCCTGACAGTGAAGATTCAGGCTTCACCCTGTAGAGAAAAAAATGCCATTTCTATCACACAGTACTGTGCAATATTCGTAGGCAATCAAAGAAAATGTTTAAATGTATTAATCTGGTTGGTAAATGGAAAAAAAAACACAATTTACAACATATGAAATTTAAAAGCAACACAAGAAAAAACTAACAAGAATTTCTTCTTTGCTCATTGATATATTGTGGTCTGGCTAAATGAACACTTTGGTTGCCAAACCATTACTCAGAGGTACCCCAGCCACACCTTGCATTCATTAAGTTTCACCAGCCTAATTAATTAATTAATTCACTGAGATACTGATTGCTTTCTGGTATTCACCAATACCAATTCCAATTAGGGCTGTGCAATGTCTGAAAACTAACGGTAATTTAAAAATACTGGGTTAAACACTAATATTGACATTCGTAGCACAAAGCATGCAATTTGTTTGCCAAAAAAAATGTGAAAGCCTGAAAAAGACAATATACAGACAATCCACACAATAGCTGGCTTTATGATTTGCCACCTGGGGGGTGGGAGGAGAAGGCTGGTCATGGCAGTGCAGATCATCCTTTTATAGTCTCTGTGGAAACTGATGGATCAGCACTTTATGATTTTAAAACATATAACTCGGAAACCTCTAAAGCAGTGCTTGACAAACTTTATACACAGTGTACCTCAGACTATTATACTTGCCATGTGGCACCATTACGGCATTGTGCCTGATCAATACTGGGTAGAGCTTCTGTTTTCACTGTATAAGGTTTATTGATTGACATTTTCTCCTTCTGTGTTAGTGTTTGATGCACATTTGGTTGCTGCAGAGTGTTGCTGCTGGTGGCAATTTCATTGTACTCTTTCTTATTTTTAGATTTTAGATTAGTTAATCAGACTACTTGTGTTGTAGTTGAGCACAGCTTTAGTACAGCATAGTTTGCAGTCCACGGTGCTTTGGATTTCGTTGTTAACTTTGACATATTTCCACACGGCAGATATCTTGTCTCATTTAATTTGCTCGTTAATGATATCACTGATACATTATTACGTGGAATTGGTTATAGGCATTGGCACATTGTCACAAGGATGAGTATGAGGAGATGAACATGTTACTGGACCACTATCGGGAACAGTACACCCCTAATCACGTGCTCTCTTGTTCATGTGCTGCAGGAAAACAAAGAACACAGTGCCAGCATGCATATTTCCTAAACATAGGATGGCCGGGGAAGATTCATAACGGACGTACCACAGTGGTTATACTTTTCGTAAACTTGTAATAATGTGACTAATGGGGGTCTGTCACTTTAAGAACATAGTATAGTCACTACGTTATGGGGTGTATGGGGCGGGGGTTTGGGACATTGGCTTGGAATGAACAATGGAAGCTCAAGGTTTTTCATTGTTTAGGCAATGGAAGTTTAGTAATATAGCAAAATTTTGGACATTTTCAAATGATGTTTATAGTTTAATAAACATTTAAAAACCTAAAATTAATTTATTTTATTTTTATTTTTGAGTGGAACATAAACCGAGCACGTGTGAGCCACAAGTCTCCCTCTTGGATTTAGTTTCCCCGATCAGGAAGCCCTCCTAGCAAGGTTAAATGGACACAGAACAGTTATTATTATTATTCTCGCAAAACTCTTACGAATGAACTCAAAACTATTTCAAAATATATTTTCCCACCCAGACCTCTTAGAAAATAACAACATAAGATACTTACAGATGAGAGGTGGCCATTCAGCCCATCAAACTTGTTTGGGGAGAACTCAGCTCAGAGTTGTTAAAATCTTATCTAGCTCTGATTTAAAGGAACCCAAGGTTTTACCTTGCACTACACTAACAGGAAAACTATTCCATACTGTAATTACATGATGTGTAAAGAATCCAGTTTAAAATGTTCTCCTGCTAATTTCCACCTATGGCCACAAGTTCTTGTATTTGAACTAATATTGAAGTAACTATTTGGTTGAACAGCATCCAGATCTGTTAGGATCTTATATACCTGGATCATGTCCCCTCTTAGTCTCCTTTGCTCGAGGCTGAATAGATTCAGCTCAGCTAACCTCTCCTCATAAGACATTCCTCTAAGACCAGCAATCATTCTTGTAGCCCTACGTTGAACCCTTTCTAAGGCAGCAATGTCCTTTATAAGGTAAGGTGACCAAACCTGCACAAAATACAGTATTCTAGGTGGGGGACTTGTATAATCTTAGCATCACCTCCCATGACTTAAACTACATACACCGGGAACATCCTACTGGCCTTTGCTTCCCTACACTGGTGAGAGTGGGACAAGGAAGCTTCAACATACACACCAAGGTCTGTCTCATAATCAACTACCTTTATTTCAGTGGAACCCATAAAATATCTGTATTTTATATTTCCGCTCCCTGCATGGATTACCTTACATTTGTCTACATTAAATTTCATCTGCCAGTTATCAGCTCAGTCACTAACCAAATCAAGATCCCACTGTAGCCTCTGTGCCGCTAGTTCACTATCTGCTACACCACCCACCTTGGTGTCATCTGCAAATTTAACCAGTTTACTGTACATATTGGTGTCAATTTCATTAATGTCAATTAGGAATAACAGTAGTCCTAAAATTGAACCCTGCGGTACCCCACTATGAACGCAGGTCCACTGTGACAGTGTGCCTCTAATGACTACCTGCTGTTTCCTGTCTGTTAACCAGTTTTCAATCCAAGCTGCTACAGTTCCTAAAATCACTGCTATATATTTGTTCTTAAAACCCTCTTTGCTGACTGTGTTAATTGGTACCATGTCTTTTGCAAGATGGAAAGTTATCATATCGGTTATTTTTTCTGTCGTTTGGAACCTCTCTCATATGGTGTAACACTAGCAAAGGCATCTGAAATAGGTTTTTGCTTTGGATGGCAATCAGATTTTGCTTTGCACCCAACATACAGGACTTTGTGGTGCCGATTTAAATGATCAAACAAATTAGTTGTGTTTCCTCATGTTGTGGCAACAGCTGCAAGGCACTGTCGACAAATTACCTGTTTTTCGTTGACGTCAAGCTTTCGGTAGCCAAAATAATTCCACACAGCTGACGTTGCATTTCTTTTTGCAACAAAATAGTTTTTCGCCGGTGTCTTTATCCTGTTCCTCACTCATTTTTACGCTGTAGTGAAATGACGACTAGAGGGAGCAAGTTGATCAAGAATGTTTGTGATTGGTGGTTCGTTCTGTGATCGACATGTTTGTTAGCTGCGTGTGCAAAGCTGCGTGTCAGCTCCGGATCCAAAAACCTTTAAATTGACATACATTATATTAGACAGATTTTTGTGGATTGTTTAAGAATAAGAACAGTGTGACATTTGTTAGTTTAGCAAAAACACAGAAAGCGCTGTACACGCCGCTTAATTTAATTTGCGTTACTTGACATCGCACATCTTGCGATGTGACTATTGCACATGTGTACATCGTGATGACGAGCCAAAACGATATATCATGCAGCCTTACTTCCCGTCTATTTGTGGATCACGTTACCTTTGTGACCTTGCTCCTTTTTATTTGCAGATTTTTGTTCAATTCCTATCACAGCTAATCTGTAGAAAAAAATCCATAAATACAAGGTGCAGCCGTGATATATATCATTATCGGGATAAGAGATGACTTATATTAGGATATTACATTTTGGTCATGTCACACAGCCCTAGTCTCAATGTACCAGCATAGAACATGTTCTAGATTCATTATTAAATCTGGCCTGCCGATCGATCTTTCGTTTTCCTCAGAATAGAAAATGATGTAACATCATTCCACTAATCTGTACCAGCAAGCTCCGCCTCCAGCAACTCCCAGTCGGGTTGCACTTCATTTAATGTGTTTGTGTTTTTTCTGTACAGGTCAGTAGTGGGCCATTTGACAATGTTACACTGACTGGTTCTTCCTGTTTGATAATAACAATAAACATAATGTTCTGAGATTCTACTTTAACTGTATTCCATTAAGACAGATAAAGGTGGGGGTGGTGAGTGACTCAGAGGGATAAGGCTCTGTGCCTGTGATCAGAAGATTGCCAGTTTAAGCCTCAGCAGAACAGTCACATGTCCATGGGTCCTTGAGCAAGGCCCTTAACCCCCCCCCCCAGCTCCAGGGGTGCTGCATCTTAGCTGACCCTGCACTTTGATCCACCAAGCTACGGTCAGCAAAGTGAAGCATTACAATGTCCCTGTACTTGTGCAAATGTCAAATAAGTCATGTTTGTTTGTTAATAGTGTATAAAGTGTCCATGGCAGCATTTGTGTATTTATTTTCAGTGAAGTTAAAAAGGTCTGAATTTAGGTAATCAAAAAAATCGATTAATTGAATAAGATTGTCACAGAAATTGAAGATGTCCATCCAACCATCCATCCATCCATTTTCTGAAACCGCTTGCCCTATTCAGGGTCACAGGGGTTCTAGAGCCTATCCCAGAGGCTACGCGCACAAGGCAGGGAACAACCCAGGATGGAGTGCAACCCATCGCAGTTAAGATTTCCAGTGCATCGAATCGTTCCCTCGATAATCGCAATCGAATCAAATCACATTGGGGCTAATGATTTACACCCCTATTAGCCACACCCAATGAGCTTATTTGGCTTTTGAGTAAGCCAGACTGAATGACGAAATGTAGCCCTAAGTAAAAAAGCCTGAACAAACTGAAAACATTAACAGAACAGCATGCAAAGTGGGCTGGATCAGTCAATCACACTGGCATTTTTGTCATTAATATAATTTCTGGGGCCTGTTAATAGACATATTTCAGCTGTCATGCTTGGGTTTCACAAAGCCAAAATGTGAATTATCATTTATTACCTTAAACGGTAAGCAAGCCATTGGTACCATTTTAAATTCTGACTCAATGTAGTGAACAGTGACCATTTGGCCCCCATGTAATTTCAGCAGGAGAACCACAACCTCAGCAGCTGCAATCAATAGAACACAGGATACTGAGCTACTGAACACCATGCTCTTTTTCTCCTCCATGGTAAAAGCTTCACAATTGTGCATGACTGACTTGGCCTGCCCAATCCCCCCCTATGAGCAGATGATGTTTTAACAAAGTCTGAGACCTCTTCAACCTGGCGCTACTACAAACACATGGGCTACCACCATATCTGTGCACCAGTGGATTTGAATGCTTGCAGTGACAAAGTAACTGCAAGACAGCCAGACAGCGCTTATTTGAGCACTGATTTCAAGCCATTGGTACAACAGCTCACATCTGTGCCTCTAGCCAGCCGTATCGCATTACAGAGCACTGTCAAAACCCTGCTTTCCTTGCCCTGCTACTCAACAATTTGGAGAGCTTGTAGGGGCTAAGATTACATGGCTGTCTTTCAATGTCAGTCAGAACAACCTTCCAGTTTTGTGCTTACACAAGCATTCTCCTAAAAATGGGCAGGGTCTAAACAAAAGACCATCTTCTAATCATAGTGAACTGATGTTCTTTTCATCAACCCACAACAAAGAAATACAATGTAGTGTAGGGTTGGACGATATGGTGATATTATCATTAATCAGTGATATTAGATAAGTATCCTGGTGTTAATATATGACAGTAACAAACTGGCGATTATCGCTTTGGTCAGGGAAGTAGGCTGAGAATGCATTTATACTCAAGGCTCACAACACGTTCGCTTACGTATCATGACCACCATGCATGTACTGTACTCCGTTCATTCCATGCAATGTTTGTGCAGCTATGCAAGGAATTAATGCTTCACATAAGTGAGATGCGGTACCACCAAAAATCTTGGGGGCAGTATCGTCGTCTTTTGTAACAGGACTATGTGTAAAAACTTATATGTGACTATGTGTATATATGGTACAGTTGATATTCCAGTTGTATCTGATTGTTTTTAGAATGAGTGGCTAGAAGATACTCAAAATGGAATATTTTCAGAGGTAAGAGAAAAAAATATTCCAAACATTATTGTGTGCCTCTGTGTTCAGCATCTTCAAAATTTAATGCAGTTCAGAGTCCTGCACGGGTCCACTTTTGGAGACCCGCACAGCCCGCACCCGCACAGTACAGCACCACACCCGCCCGTGCCCGATTATTTCAAAGTTAAATCCGCACCCGCCCGGGCCTGTTAACATTCCGCCCGTTACCCGCCCATACCCGTGATAAATTACACACAATTATTTTTTCTATGCACCTCTCAACGTGACAAGCGCTAGGCCTACATGAATTTTGAATTGAAACGAAAAAGTCCGTTTAACACAAAATCAAATGAGATAGATCTAAGCTATCCATACTGTGACGAGAGTGAAAGAGAGAACACGACGACACGCTCCAGCAAGGATTCAGACGTGTATGTGAATGTTTGTCGAATACTAAGTAGGGCTTGCCGATGTGCGAAATTGTGAGACATGCAATTTTCACATCTCAAGGACCTTAATTGTAAGCTGGGTTGAGATCAGGCTTTTGCATACTTCATAGTGTAAGCCCATTATATCACGGTATAAGGTATTTTCATAAACATAAAATTTTTCAATACAGTTCCGGTATTTAGAAATCTTGGCGATAAAATTCATAGTTATATTTCACAAAAACATTTGATTGTCATAGGAAACAAACCTTTTAAAAAAAAAAAAAAAACAAATTAAATGATTGTTTGTTTTCAAGATTACCTAGTATATGTCAAAACAATACTTTAAAGTTTACCGCCACCTCTTTTTCATGAGCTCTGCACGAGAATGTGTTTAAAATCTGTGGTATATAGACCATCCTGTACTGGAAAATGAAATGTTATGTCTCATATTGATCCATGGAAATACATGATATATCCCATACTTTCATATGTTTCCCCAGACCCCGCTTGGCAGGCTTAGTTGTTAGGGAACAAGCATTTTAACCCATCACAAAAGAGAAATACCAGAATGAATGTAGAGCAGTGATTATTGATCTAATGCTACTATTGTTCATACATGTTTCTGTGGTTGGGGGGAGTCTGAATGACTTGATTTTATTATCATTTAGCAATATTTTCTAAATACTGCACACAATTTTTTAGATATCACCCAGCTCTAATGTAAGTTTCATAAAAGTGCCATTTAACTTTTCATTGGACGAGCAATTGCTTGCAGTACAGAAAAGTCCATCAAAATGACAACAATCCAGGTTGCCTTCCATATGGCTCAAAGTGTTTTGTTTATGAATCATAGAGGTAGTAGCTTGTTAGAACCAGGGAACTTGGGATTATTATCCAAATATAAGATCAATTGGTTTCACGTGATTGTTAAGAAAAAAAAACACAGCACAAACCATTGAAGCACTATAAATGAGTGGAGGAAATGGCTGTTGCTTAGATGTAAAGATGAACTCCAGTGTGGGAGGGCCCAGGAACAGAACAGGTGTGGGGAGATGCTGGGGAACATGCCTCAAAGCAACAGTGGAACAGTGGCTGTGGACCCTGCTGGGATCAATGAGGAGTGAAAGGCTGTATTGATTATTGTGCAATGGATATGAGGGAGCTGTTACAAGAGAAATGATGAAACCAGGCTAATGGAAATAATTAATACCATGCACTGACAGGTCCACAGAAATCCCCCTTAAGCTGAGCTCCATCACATTGCATAATTGAACTGGAAAAGGGCAAGCTAGAAGCTGGAAGCATGGAACGTTAGACACTCAGTTCACAACAAACTGAATGCAACCAAATCCAAGTCGTAATCTAACCTAAAATAAGGAGAGATTTGTACTTCCAATAGTTCCATTTGGATTGCATTTCAGCCCTGTGCAAATATATTCAACATACAGGTTGTTCATTGTGACATGTTAAGACCTGCTGACTCCAGTGCACATGTCTGTAGATACAATTTACAGGAGGCGTGTGCTCATAGTCATATCCCATATTGTCTGCATGTCTAATACTGACTATTGAAATTGTATTGAGAAGTTACTAATCTAGTTTCTTAAAACTTCTGAATTAAATTCAATACAAGTATTTTTACAAAACATCAGCTGCACAGGATTTATTCCCCTATCTGGCAGCCTGCTTGTGATGTTTCAGCTGTTTAAAGCATTTCTGCCCATTTCACTCACTGAATGGGTACATATGTCCATGTCACATCACATCCCCTTCACAAATGGCAGCTTACCTGCTCATTCGGTGAAGTGGCCACCCATTGACCATTTTCCCACGTTCAAAAAGGCTACACAACTTCAAACTCCACAACACGTGAACACATGTCTGCGCATGCGCAGCGTTACACTTCATGGAAGGTTTCCGATGGTGCCCAATTTGCAACACTTCATTTCACTACATTTCCATGACCCAACCTGATCCTTTACTATTTCTTTTGTTTACGGAGGTTTGTTTACGGACTGCTTGTGAGCGATCTCCACCAGCCCAGAACAGGATATTCAGCCAGATATTCTGATTCTGGATTCTTTGTGTTCTCTGTGTATTTAATAAAAGATCTGCATAGCACCTGCACTGGTGTCTGAGTGTATGTTTATGGATCTCATTAGGTACACCAGTCACAATGGGGAGATCGACAGTATGTACCTGACAGCTGCTACTATTACGCTACAGTAGATTATGCCAGTTGGACAGACAACTATGGAAATGTATGTTATTTATTGTGTCAATTTTTTTGTGACCCCACTGATATAAACCATATAAATACGGCTACAAAAAAAATGCTAAATTTCATACTTCAGTTGAGTGAACCAAAGCTATAAATATACCAAAATACCATGCCGCTGGATAGCAGCAATTTCAACTGATGGAAATATGATCTAATAGTTCAGATGTGATTATTATTGATCCAACAACTAGGAATAGATGACCGGAGTAAACACAAGCAAAAATGAAAGCAAAGAAAATGGATTTTTTTCAGTCAGCAGAATCATTAACACCAGTTCTCGCTAAACAATAAAGTGACCACTGTAATTTGCTATAAATAGACAATATGGTTTGCCGTAAAATGGCAGGATGAACAGATTGGGCAGTGCCAGAAAACGTGGGGCTTGCATGCTTGAAAATGCTAACATGCTCAGATGTGCGACATACAACTCAGGCAGGAGGTACGAATTGGGTAGTTACACCTTGGATCCATGCTATGTTCACAAACATACAGAATGACTTCTACTAGATGGCTGTGCTGATTGGCCAAATTATATAATGCATCTATATCACAGGGTCTCTTTCATATGTAACCTATTTGAAAAACAATTCAATGTGAGCTATCGGCATGGCGGGCATGACGGGTCAGGAAGTATGGTGCGGATCTGGTAGTGACATGTTATTACTGGCCATCGAAGATCATGAGATCGCCCACCTCTAACTGGAAGTCATGCCAGCTACCTGAGTTATTTATGCTTTGCAATATTTGCGTTCCACAGTGTAATTCTTTTTACTGGATGTCGTGCACAGAAACTCCTTATGGTATATGTACGCAAACCGACTAATTCCTGACTTGGCAGACATGATGAGGGACATGAGTGTGTGCATGCAGAATGTTCAAAAAATATTGAAGCTAATGTAAGAAGTTAGGGGGGATAAAGCTGCATACACATTGCTGACGTACACTATTTTTCAAGTCATGAGTGTTTGAGTCAAGTCAAAACTAAGCAAAATTAACTCGAGTACATGACAAGACCGAGTCCATTCATATGTGAACTAATGACCGGACTCTATTCCCAGTCCAGACTCGAGTACCACAACTGCACATTATATTATACTGCTTATAATCACATGCACGCATGAATGAATTATATTTAGCCAGAAGGAGTTCTGTAGTAAGGCAACTGTTGTCAGTCGTTATAGATAAATAAAGAGATACTACAGATTTCCTCCAACAAACATTGACTCTGTTTAAAGTACCGTAACAGGCTTATGGGACACTGAGGTGACTGTAGGGGACAGAAGAGGCCCACGTGTCCTCTTCAACGGCCTGCCTGGGGTCTCCTAGCCTAGCATCCCCACCGGCTCTGAACCTTCCCTCCCACCTCAGGGATAGGGGACTGACAGATGGTGCTGGGGCCAACTAGACTCCCAGCCTAGGCCCTGCTAACCTCCATGGTCAAAGCCAACCTGCCACTTCCTCAATACAGGTTGATCTTTCAGAAACAGCCACCTGCAGTGTGAGCCATAAGCATTTGGTTTCATCAGAATGAGGGATGAGCATTTCAGGCAGAATTACTAGTCGGATTTTGCCAGTTATTATTTGAATAATATTTGATTAACCCCACTCCCATCACACACAGAAAAGTGTATAGAGTGTGGGCAAAATATTTATTTCTTTCCACACAAAATGAGATATTACTTATTTTGGCACAAATATAACATAATACCTTAAAAAGTAGCTTGAATGAATGAAATTGAAACAAATTAAAACTGAAGAGTTAGCTCAAGTGCAGTAGCACACAATAACATTCAATAGCCTGTGCCTTGGGCTGAAGCCCTGGCACAGCGTGAGGATTTCCAGTGTTTTGCCACTTGGACAGTATAGAGTCTCTGTGCTCTCGCAGCCAATCAGAGCCATTTCAGTTCTTGCTGTCAGACTTACTTACAGGCAGTGTAGTGCATTTGTGAGAAATTTAACAAAAATGAATGAGATGGGGAAAAGCGAACAAGAAGGGGTCACTGAAAGACTTTCATCTTCCTCTTTAAGAAAAAATTCTGGATTGCAGTGAGAGGATACTGGGCAAAAACAAGTGATTTGTCTGCACTGCTTTGTGTCCGCGGGCACAACTTGCAGCAACACCACCAACTTATTTGACAGACTCTGATGGTACATAATGAAAAGTTCTATATAGCTATTTTTTATTTTGGGTGAATTCTAAACTCATTTTGGTTTTATAAATAACGCAACATTTATGGAAGAATATTGAAATATCCCTATGTGAACTTTTCCCAGTATCGTTCAGCCCTACACAGTACACACAATACTTTCACTAAATAAAAGAATGCACACTTGTCATTCCTATCGGCCTATCTCAAGATAATCGGAACTATATAAGCACAAATTGAAATTAAAACAGGCTTATACTGCCTTGTACAGAAAGTTACTGAAAAACCCATATACAGGTATGGAGCTTGGATTCCTGGTCTTGATGGCAAAAGCAAGGTAATTAACTGTATTCATCTAAGTTTTACAATGTCAGGAGAGAGATCTCACATCTAAATATATCTTTTCACAGGACTGAAATCATCTGGTCCTGCCTGCTAATAGAGGAGCTACCAACCATAGGTTAAACACAAAAAGTCTCACATTGTTTTAAGGAGCCATAAGCATTCGTAGCATAGAACTCACAAGTCTAAGAGAGGGTTAGCAGCTGGGATTTTTGTTACATTAATTAACATCCATGCTATGAAACTCCCAGGTGATCAACCTAGTGCACCTAATCATATCAATAATAAATGAAGACAGACCTCTTAACATAAAAATTGCAGAACATTAAAATGATCTCATGTCTGATTCCACGACAGCCTCAAACTTCTTTGTGACTTTTATAAAACCCTCAGACACATGAAACATGCTTACAGAGCCATTATCCTGTGAATATCATTGGCCTGCTTTGTGGTTTTGCATCACACTTACGAAAGTAGACTAGCATGGACACGATGGCCTGAACATGGTCATCATTTTTCCATTTAATCAATATTTACTGAAAATAAAGAGGAAATAATATGTCGTAGGGAGGCAAGGTATCAATCCAATGTGCGCAGCACAGGAATATAGCTTGAGAAAATGATATCGGTTAAACATTACGATTTATTTTACTCACATAAAAGTGACATCTGGTCACCTTGTGCCTGAGGAGTCATTAAAACCCACTATACATATATTAGACAATAATTCAAAATCTCTGTGACGGCTGCAGTGCTCAACTTAGAGACAGCTCCATCAAAGCGTGACCGATTGATGCTGTCCCAGCTGCCAGCTGCCTGCCGCTGTGGTGCCTTCCACCATATCGGTGCACTCTCTGGTCAAAAGCCAGAACAGATGGGTGATGGGTGCCCCACAACAGCCATTCATTTTCCCCGCAACCCTAACACCCCCAAATCCACACACATATACACATAGCCAGCCCCCTTCCCTGACCCAATGCATATTAATGTTATTGTTACCAACACAATGCCCGTGCATGCCTTATCTCTGTTCAAGGTGACAGTTTAAAAAGCACTTTAGCTAGAAAACAGTCCTTTGGACAAGAAAAGTCACTTTCATGTTAATTTGATTATCCTCAAATGTGTTTTTTACGCATACAAATTCTGACACCTAAGGTGAGTTACAAGTACTTGAATTTATTTATTAACAGAATTTTTAAAATATTCCCTTAATGCACCAGACAAACTGCTCAACCATATCCTAACTCACATCAACAGACAAAGACTATGATAATTCACCCGGCATAACATGTATGCAGCTTCTGTATACGACTTAGCAACCACAAATCTGAAAATCTTACAGCTTTGGGGAAAGAACTTAAAGAAGTTAGGGAAATCTCAAATCACCATCTTCCTCATCTCAGTCAGTCTGGGGCTTCAAGCTTTTGTTCCAAGGCCACATCAATAATAACAGTTTCTAAGAATCAATTTATCTGAGGAAAAAGAAGCAACATAAAACAGAGATAATGTACCACTTACCCTCTTCTGGTCCTCTAAGCCATGTGTAATTTGTTTTCTCCTTTGGTGCTGATGTGAGGTTGTCTCTCCTCCTGATTCCATCTCCCTAAAAATGTGATTATTTCCCTCCATTGGCAGTCTTTATTCCACAGTATTTGACCAAGTACCCCCCCCCGCCCACCCCAAAAATGCCCTTCACCTATTAATCTAGTTCAATAAATGTTCAATAAATGTAACAAGCATAAGGTATTATGATAAAAGCATATATTTGTAAGAGTGTGTAGCCCAGCACCCCAAATTATGTAGTTTATAAATGTGTTTTATCAACAGTTGCAAATCTGCTGTATTTGTATATCATACAAATAATGCTTGTTTGTTATGATGTTGATGATAGAACTATATAGGTATGATAGAATTATGGGAAATGCTGAAAATATACTGTAATTTATATATATATATTGCTGCTCAGTGAAAAATAATCTATGAAAATTAAAGCTCCTCATTACTTTTCTGTATAAATGTGCAAAGTACATTATGCTGTATATTCCAAAGAGGCTGCTTCTGTTATTCCAAACATATCAGACGTGCCATAGAATTTGTTCTGCCGTCACCAACTATACTAAAAAGACGGCAAGAATCTGTAACACCTGTTCCTTTAAACCGTTCAAAGTTTCATGTGATTACAGTATATGGTGTAAAAGTGAAGTAACAGAAACTCAAGTACACATGTACATTTACTTTGCGGGATATTTCTCCAGTGGTGTATGGAATTGTCACACTTTAATGAGAAATGTTTCTTTTCATAGCTCTTAATATAGTACAAGTCCCTCGTTGTTTGTGTTATAAAAATGTGAAGCAAAAATCAAAAGCTTTTCATTTGAAGGTTATCCCAAGGAAGGGGCTGATTTATTCAATAAATCTGAACCCAACTGGGATTGTGCATTTGTATTTAAAAAAAATGTATTATTTTGTTGATATCCATTGCTGTTCTTAACAGACAGTTTCTGTATGCTATGCCGTAAGGTTAGCTAGTCATTTTAGCTTGGTCTATGACACAACATATGTACATCATTCAACATATGTACATCATCAGTCCATAATTATAATAGGAAAACAAGTAAATTAAGCCTGGTCCAGCCTTGTTCGTTCTTGTTCAGGCTCATTCTTGCTTAGTGTAAAAATGGAATGAGCACCTTGCCAAGTTGTACTCACTGTACAGTGCAGGCAGCTGTAAACCAGGTAAAACCACAAGTCATTAAGACATTCATACTATTTCCAAGTACAGCAAACAGAGAGTGAGTTTTGAGGACTCAGCGGAGAGTGACAACGGGCCTTTTTAGCTGCTTGGTGAAAGAAGAATAGAGTGTCTGTGCCGAGCCCTCCAGCTTCTGGGCCATGCCTGCAGCAGCCGATAGCATGCTCTCAATGGCCAGGGACTCCTCTAAGATTCTGAAAAGATCACATGACAGTGGTCAATGAGTGCAGAGGAGCTTGTGTCCTGTCTGAATTCATAGACGGACACGTTTGGGTTCTTCTCAGCAACCTTTGTGAGGCAGAGCTGGATGGCTGACCTGACTTATCTTTACACTGATTTATTTATCGAATGCTTTTGTTGAAAATACAGCTGGCTGATATGGCAAAATATTCTATCACACTACTGTTTTTTCGAGTCAGTCAATGTCGATAATTATCACGCTATAATTGTCACGCCCCCGGCTCGTGCGATCC
Source organism: Gnathonemus echidnorhynchus (assembly GCA_026776725.1). NCBI lineage: Eukaryota > Metazoa > Chordata > Actinopteri > Osteoglossiformes > Mormyridae > Gnathonemus > Gnathonemus echidnorhynchus. The sequence continues at coordinate 23,089,462 of JAODJU010000007.1, read as the reverse complement.
TCCTGTGTACTACGCCCCCTCCTTAACCTCATGTGAAACCCCGATGTTATCGGCTGTTTCATTAAGTCCTGTGTATTTAAGTCCACGTCAGAGTGTGTATCCCCAGTTCCATCATTGACGCCGTTAGCCGTGTGTTGCCTCGTCTGCTTGTTCCACTTAATAAACCCCGTATTCCCCGACTTTCCGTTTCCCTGCTCCTGATTTCCTGCTTGCCCGACGGCGCCTCTGACAGAATGACGGAACTCGCAAAAAAGGTATCCCCCCTGACCAAGGCTCGATATCTCGGTTTGGTTGATGAGGTCACCTACTGGCTCAACCAGCCCGAAGTCCAAGAGGATCCCAAGGAGGGATGGAGCAGATGTCCCTGGTTGAAGACGCGCACCTCGCCCTGGAGGTGCGCGATAATCTCCGGCAGCTGTAGCAGAGGATAACGGAGCTGAAAACAGGGCAGGTGGCCCATACTGCCGATCTGCCTACCGCTTCGTCCTCCGAGCCCCCAGAAGCACCCCGGATTCCACTGAAAGCTGCCAGCCAGAGAAAAAAGAAGCAGAGAAAACATCGACCGGAGGATGGCCCGGTAATATTCCTGGGGGCTGTCTCGATCTCCGCTTCCTCCCCCATCGTAACTTGAGAGGAGCCCCTCCCGATTTTAAATCCGGAGGTGTTCACGCCGGACGATTTAACCGCCGCTGTTTCCCACCTGCCGCCTGCCGCTTTGCTGCCTGGATCGGCAGCTTGCCCCTTTCCAGGAACGTGCCTGGCCCTTAAAGGGACCAGGCCATTTGGGATGCCATATCACAGATCTCCAGGGATCTTAAAGGGGCTTCCCGGACGCCAACTCCGGCTCCAGCCCCTGTGGTTCCTGTGCCAGTGATTCGTGCGCCTCCTGCTTCGCTGCCTGAGGTTCCTGCGCCTCCTGCTTCACCGCCCGAGGTTCCTGCACCTCCTGCTTCTGCACTGGCAGATGATACTCCGCCCCCCACTGTTCCTGCACTGGCGGACGATGCTCTGCCCCCCGCTGTTCTCATGACTCCTGATCTGCTCCCTGTGACTCCTGCCCCGGTGTTCCCGTGACTCCTGATCTGCTCCCTGTGACTCCTGCCCCGGAGTGGTTCCTGCTCCCGAGGTTCCAATTCCCCCAGCTCCTGATCCCCTGGACCCTGGTCCTGTGTCACCAGCTCCCATGACCCCTGTCCGTGTTCCCGAGGAGGTCCCGGACTACTCGACCACTGCTCCTTTCCCCTTGGGGGAGGAGGAGCCTGAATGGGACCCCTCTGGGATTTCTCTGATGGGGGAAAGGGAGAGAACCCCCACTGGACCCCTTCGGGGAAGTAACTCCCAAGCCACCACCACAGCGTGGTAGATCCCAGCCAGGTCCCCACTTTTCTGTCTCCCAGAAAGGGAGAGGACACCTCCGCTGGGGTCGTGTCCCGCCCGCCCGGCCCCCTGGCTCGCCCTCGGTCCCTGTGGCTGTGGCTCGGCAGTTGCTTGCGGGTCCCCCTCTTTGCCGTCTGCCGTCTTTGGCCCAGCCTCCGAAGACTCATCGGTCGCCTGCGGGTTCCCCCGTCTCGACTCGTCAAACCCCTTGCGGGTCCCCGTACTCCGCCTCGTTGGTTGGCTGCGCCTTCGCCAGCTGTGGCTACGCCGTCACCTACCGCGGCTTCGCCTGCCTCCTTGCCTGCACAGAAGTCTCCTCTGTCTTCCTCCTCACCTCCCCTGGCTCCGCTCTGACTCCCTCCTTGCCTCCTCCGCTTTTTCCTCCACCTACCTCCTCGCCCCCTATGAGGGTCCCTCCTGCTCCGGCCGCCTGGTCACCTGTGGCCCCTACAGTTGCCCCCTTTTGCCTGCTGGGGTTCCCTCGGGCTCCCCGTTTCCCCTCGTCTGCCTTCCTGCCTCCCGGTTTTGTGCCCCCCTATGTCTGCTCCTTGTCCCTCCAGTTCTCCTTCGCTCACTCCTGGCCCTTTCGTTCCTCCCGTCAGTGTTCTCCCTGTGTCTCACTTTTTGGTGCCCCTCTGCCTGTCTGCGTTCCCTGTGGTGTGTCAGTGGTTGTCCTGCTTTTTTGTCCCTGTGCCTGTTTTGTGTGTCTGTCCTGTTCCTGGTGTCCCATTGATGTTTTGCTTTTGTTTTCCAGGTCCCATGTCCCCGGTCTCGTCACTTCGCTCCCCTTAGGCGCGCCCAGTGTGCACGCCTTTGGGGGGGGGGGGGGGGGGGGGGAGATCCTGTCACGCCTGGTTCTTACGGTCCTCCTGTGTGCCACGCCCCCCTCGTTAACCTCATGTGAAACCCTGATGTTATCAGCTGTTTCATTAAGTCCTGTGTATTTAAATCCACGTCAGAGTGTGTATCCCCAGTTCCGTCATTGACGTCGTTAGCCGTGTGTTGCCTCGTCTGCTTGTTCCACTTAATAAACCCCATGTTCCCTGACTTTCCGTTTCCTTGCTCCTGATTTCCTGCTTGCCCGATGGCGCCTCTGACAATAATTCAAGTTATTTTTATCAAGTTATTTATTTCAAGGCAGTGTTATTGTAGTTTTGATTTTTAAATCTTACTATGTTTCAATTTTTATGTGAAATCCAATTTAGTTTTAGTTAGTTTTTGTGTATTGTGGTTTATTGGTTTTTATTATGTTTTAGTATTAAGATATACAGTCATGTGAAAAAAAATAGTTCTTAAATATCAATATTAAATCTTCTTTCAAATCATATCTGTAGATAAAGGTGGTGTAATTGTATCACCTATGCAAAAACAAGAAAAAAAATCACTTATTTAGCAGAAGAAATTAACTATGATGGCAATCTCCACTGAGGAAAAAGTTCGGACACTCTGTGCCCTAATAGCTAGTATGTTCCCCTTTGACTGAAATAACGTCAATAAGACATTTCTGAAACCACATATCAATCTCTGAAATCGCTGGCAGAAAGTTTTCCCCACTTTCCAATGCAGAATTCCTTACAATATATTTAATAGGTGTCCTAATTTTTTTCACATGACTGTAGTTCTATTTAGCCTTTCTGCATTTTAGCTACATTTTAAGTTTTAGTAATTTTATATGAAGGCACAGTGCTCAATATATACCTCTGTCCTCAAAATGGGCAAAACATATTCCAGGTATTTTTAATAATCATTTAAAAGTGTTTGACGTTTGTTTTTATTTTATTTCAGTTACTTTCGGAAACAATATTTATAGATTTTGTTCAATTGTCGTTTTTAAATTTTATTTCCAAGTCTTCTATCATTTCAGATAATGAAAATGTTTTCCTACAGCCTTAATTTTTGTCAACCATAATAACCCTGCTTTTAGGCTCCATAGGAATTCCCTTAGAATACCCCTTAAACAGATTCGGCGTTAGAAAAAAATGCAGCCAATTGAATGGACTGCAAACTGAAGTCTCATTTTAATAAAATAATCATACAAATCATACTTTTTTGCCATACTGTAGGGCACAACAGTAGAAAATGCTGACTGTACAGTTTCATGCTTGGCTTTTTCTCTGACTGCCTTGCTGCTAGTTTCAGGGAACGTGTGTATTGCCAGTAGAAATGTCACCTGTCATGTAAAGAAAAATAAAATGTGGTGTCCTGCTTTTAACCAATATGGGATGCGATTTGTCCCATATTTCTTCATATTGAAAGTGGAATCCCTAATTGCTGGTGTTTCTACACGGTACACAGCACCAATCTGTTGCATGTCGGACTTTATACTGCAAAAAAGTAGCCTACTGCCACGGCACCGATATCTTTTTACGTTGTTTATCAATATTTCCTGTTTAATGTTATGTTTGCTGAGCTGTTGCTTTCTTCACCAACACTTGAAGTTTGCTCTGAGGGAGCACTTACCTCATTCATGACATTTCCAAAACAGAAGCGTGCGGCTAACTCAGTCAACCTTGCCGTGTTTGTTAGATGTAGGTTATCCGTTTTTAAAAGACTACCGCATGACTGGTTGGTATTGCATTCATTTCTATGATGTGACAGGGGGGATGTGTACTGTAAGGCGGGGTTTCCCGACCCAGTCCTTGGGGACCACCAGACGGTCCACGTTTTTGCGCTCTCCCAATTCCCTGGCAATTGGGCAACCCAAGGACTGGGTTGAGAAACCCTGTTATAAGGCAATGCTCCTTATCAACAGTTTACCGAAATTTCTCATCATTTACATTTTAGATGACAGTAAGTCAATATGTCATTTATATCGTCCAGTCCTGAATCCACCATGATCTACACTTTAGAAATTAAGATCTGTCAGTCCTTGGAACATTTGGGGGATAAGGACCTTGCTCAAGGGCCCAACAGTGATATCACCCTGCCTAGCTTGGGATTCGATTTAGCAACTTATGATCAAGGACACAACATCCTAACATTCTGAGCTTATGTTTTGTTACTTTTATTTAACATGACTGTATTCCATCAGGCTTTGTGCTCAGTGTAGAGGAAATCCAGTCTCCCTGGGCCTTGACAAGCCAGTCACCATTATTCTGACCATTCCAGTATGATAAGTTGGAAAGCAGAGTTCATTTTTGACAAAGATGACCAATGTGGTCAATAACTGAATATATAGAGAAATACCTTCTCACATTGCACTTGAACTTTAACTTAGCCTAACTCACCTAGCTTGATGTTGTTTTCCAGAAAACAAGTGTGAGCAGTTTGTCCGTGTGGGTTTGTGTGGGAGAACGGTAACTTACTTGTTTTTCTCTGCCAATGACTCCAGCATACCCCCCTCCAACTGGGTTTCCAAATCTTCTACAATCTTCTTAACCACCTCCTCAAGATTAAAGTGGTCTTCTTTGATTCCAACAATGTTCTCCTGGATCACCTCTTGGTAGCTCTGATCACCCATCTCAGTGCTGACATACTGGATCAGGTTCTCCATCACAGCCTGGTTGCCATGCTGGATGGCCTGGAGGTAGTGAACCTCATCCCGCATGGCTTTGAGGCGGCGAGCGGAGGCAGGGCACCTGTAGAAGCTTGCAGAGCAGCGGTCAGGGTCTGTCTCCTGGTCCAACTCGCTCTCATTTGGAGCATCCTTGGGCTCGATGGAAGGGCCTCGGCTCATATTCAGATAGACCTCCCCTGAACCCAGTTCCCCATCCCCGCTTTGAGAGAAGCTGGGCACCACCATGGACAGGAAGAAAGTGCCCAGCACCCAGAAAACCAGCATTATGACCTACAGGGGAGACAGAAATGCAAGAATTCTGCATAAAACAAACAACACATATGCTGCTATAAAGATAAACAGCCTGCAGGTTCCAGTCTGGTGATAGTAACCAAAATAATGGATCTTGGGGTAAATCTACCTGAAAAGCCCATCTGGAAGAACAATGATGCTTCCCATACTTTCCAGATGATTCAAGCATTTAGCATCTACCATGGTTGAAACCACACCTCGGGGGTCATGACTCCAAGGTCTGTGCTTGCCTCTGAGCCAAAATTCGGCAACCCAAACAGCATCCCACCTTTCACCCCGGTGTGAAAGCCACCCCTCTGGCTGCTGAGGTCTCTGCCAGCTTGCGAGGTTGTGATTGATGGTGGAGTCAGCCGTCATCCACATGGGGGCAATTAGAGGCTCTTTCGGAGCAACCTGCACGCACGGCAATGGAACGTCTGATGGAATTCCTGACCTGAGACAGATCACCTCTTTTTATTGTCAGGCTGCCCTCAATCTGAGCCGTGAGGAGGTTAATATCACATATTATTAGCTGGTAAGGAGATCGGAGGGATTTGCTTTGTGTTGTCAATATCGCTGCCACGATGCAGCACTATTTTGATGGACATCAAATGATGTAAAAATTCAGATTGTCTAGGTTTGCACAGAAAAGAGCTTCATAAGAGAACAGCAAAGTCTACAGCATTCCTCTCGGAGATGAGAGACCCATTTAAATCATGGCATGCATATGCAAACAGACCAATCTGTCTGTATTAACACTAAGGGCTCAGGTTAAACTCAAGATTGAGGAAAGCTGTGGAAATTGATAATGAATGGAAATATGAATGGAAGTGATTCAATTTAGATGTGGACATAACACCTTTGATCCAGTTTTATTCTTTAACAAATACCTGATTGTAGGACTCAGCAGATGAAGCATTATTTCAGTTTTAATATAAAGACCTGAAGATAAAGGACAGTGTCTGGGATAAAGACATATAGCCAGAAACATATACTGAGTTCCAGGCCCACAACCAGGAGAAAATCACCAGATTCTGAGATAAAGACTAGGAGATAAACACCATATTCTGGAATAGAGGGGATACAGCCAGGATTGATGGGTAAAAACCAGAAGGATGAAGACTGTATTCTGGGGAAGTGAGTGGGGTTTCGCCTCGGCTACTGAAGGCTGAGCTGGGCTTCATCATTCATAGCACATCTGGAAACGTTTTTTTCTGGTTTGTTATTTTAGTCTCCTCTGCACATCGGATTGAGTGAAGTGGAGAGGACCCAACATCCTTTTCTGTGTTTTGTCTGATTAACTTTCTGATTAGAATTCTGCACGATACTTTGTGAGTGTCGGGCAGTGTTAGTATCAATTACTGTCCAAATGTCTTTTTTTAATGTCTGTGTTTATCTATCTATCTATCTATCTATCTATCTATCTATCTATCTATCTATCTATCTATCTATCTATCTATCTGTCAGCATCCAACTGCATTATATGTTTATACTGTTTGCTACCAACTTCAACAACAAAGCCAGCAACCACCTGTCAATCAAACAAACCATAAGATCATTTCCATCCTCCATCACAGTTGCATCCTGTGATGCCCCAATGGGCAGGAGACTGGCTGAGGAGTCACTGCCTGAGGAATCACTGCCTGAGGAGTCACTGCCGGAGGAGTCACTGCCTGAGCCTCTGCTTCCCGCTCAGCCTCAGCGCCGCCGTAACCCGATATGCGGCGGCCAGCAGCAGGAGCTGCGCTTTTCCGCTGTCGGAGCACATTTGGTCCGGAGGTAACAACATCAGCCTCAGCAAGAACTTGAAAATATTCGGTCTGCATTCCCAGCAAATTACAGGCTGCAAAAAATGGCATGTTTTCTCCATACTACAGGGACCTTTTGAACAACTTCTGAAAAAGAACAACTTAATGGGTAATTCTAGTTCAGTTCTCCTTTTAAATAGTGTGAGAAGACATAGTAAAATGTGCGTATATTTTTGGGTTATAAAGCCTTTACTGGTTGTGGCCCCAGTGGCCTCCTGTTTCTGATTAATCCTGAACAGTGACCTCTCTGGAATTACAGTGGCTAAGGGACCCACACTGAATGCAAACAAGACCAACCCAGATCTCTTACATGCACATTACTGCTGGCTGTCAGCCTATGGTATATTTTCTTTCATTCAAATTAATGCCTACACATGCTTTTGGAACTTTTTGTCCTAAACAGCATAACAGCTCATACACTGGAATGGTTACCAGATAGAAATGGACTCATTTTAAAACTGTATTACTGGTTTCAATTGGTAGCAGTTTAAGATGGATACAAATGCATGATCTGCATTAAAAAAAACTTTTCAAACCTTTATGCCTTAAATTCAGCAGTTTTACAATTGCTTTGTTCCACTTCTAAATGTAATGTGTCAGCTGTTTCAGAATAAAGGTAACACTTTGTGATTACAATGGTATCATTGCTAAACACATGTAAACAGTTCTAATAATAAGCCTAACAGTGCATTAACGTTTGTTGTTTTTTTGTGGTGACGATCCCCATTAGCGTTATAGTCAGTGAGGTGATGTGTTGTTCTGAGAGGAAAACTACTTTGTACTGCCATGTTAATGATATACTGCAGCTGAATGGCTCCGTGAATTTTACTAAACAAAACGAGACTCCTGAACACTTTTTATGTCGTTCCACACAGGCATTTCCGTCAGCCAGATGGCAACACCCAGTGAGAAAGGAATCTAACCCCGTATTACAGCTCTGAAGCAGAAATCAAAGCATTCCTTGGCTGACAGTAGGTTTCCAGCAAAATATCTAGGGAATAACATGGTTGGAGAATAATGAGCTTTGCATCTCCAGCCATTGATGCCTTCATTCACGTACACATGCAGTGCCAGTCAAAATTGTAGTATTCTCTGCATTCTAGAATAATTATAACGACATCAAAACTATAAAATAACGTTTATGGAATGATGCACTGACCAAAAATGTATTTAACAAAAAAATAATTTGTTGAGGGGGGTAGCTCTGTGGGTTGGGTCTCAGAAGGTTGCTGGTTCAAATCCCTGGGTCGGCAAAATTATCTCACCATTGGGCCCTTGAGCAAGGCCCTTAACCCCAATTACTCCAGGGACTAGTTGGCCCTTCTGTCTCCTCTATGCCAGTATAATAATGTGGCCTCCTGAGATGCTTTTCCAGCTGTCCTGAAGGAGGTCCCACATATATGCTGAGCTCTCATTGGCCGCTTTCCCTCCACTCTCTGGTCAAACTCCTCCAAAACCATTTCTGCTGTGTTTCGGTCAGGTGGCCAGGTCATGTGACGAGACACTATGACTCTCCTTTATAGGCGGCTTGCTGTGCCCAAACTTGTCCCTGGTACTGTAAATATTGGCATGTTATCATCACACTTCAAGTGCTATTCCATGAGTTGCCACAAGGTTTTCCTAAGAGCGGGTGTGAAGTGTCCACACTAAATGGACTATGGTGTGAAGACTGTCACCACGGTGACGGTGACTTTGACAGCTGGGCCATCAGCCTTGGATTTAGGACAGGATCCCACACCATGGGCTGACACCTCTCCCGTTGTGCTCTGGGGGCAGGATTGATTAGCGGGAAGGCAGAGATGCCATGACATGCCAGGGAAACCAGCCAACTGCACGCTCCTGCGCCGATCAGTTCCCACTAATTAGGATTATAAGGGTGACACCACTGATCAGCACAGTGTTGGTTCATGGTGACCAAGATGTTTGAAGCAAAAGGGACAGCCTTAACATGTAGTTCTTGATTTTTCAAACTTAATTACAAAGCAGTCAACTAATAGGTAAGCCTCATAAAATAAATAAAAAAATAATATTAATTACCACCCCATTTAGAAGTTTATCCATGAGTATTAAAAGCCACTACATGTCATTAGAAAAAAAGCTTTCTGCTCAGCTGAATGCAGAAGTGTTGAAGAGGTTTAAAATACACAAAACAGAAACGCCGTCAGCCTTGGATTTACATCCATTTACATTCTTGGCTGCTTCTGCTGACTGCCTTCAGAAGTTCTGTATTAATTGCTGCACATTTACACTTTTTTACTCACTTATCCTCAGGATGTACATTTATGGTGCTTTTAACCAGTTAACCGCATTTGCGAAATCCTTTCATTCCTTTTAAATGATTACAAAAAAAACTTTTCTAAAAGTACTTTTTAAAATTTGCGCAGCTAAGTGACTCTTAAGGAAGTTCCACAGAATCGACGGGTTAGAGGCATAGATAAAAATATCCTCTTTTATAGATGAAACCCGGCTGAAAAAACAGGGCACTTACTGACGTGCTGCGTTTATGAGACTCCAGCAAGTTCCCGAGTCCTGGAGCACGGCTGGGGTCCCGTGAATCCGTCCTCCTCTGTCCCCTTCACCGGCTGGGACGGATTCCTCTCTGCGCCGGGAAACGGATGGCGGCCCCCTCCCTCCCCCTCAGTCGGCCACCGAACATCTCTCTGCAGATTCGCTTTTCGTTCTCAGTGGAAGGTGGGCTCCCGGAGCCCCCTCTCCGCCGGGGCAGGGAGGGCATGTTTTGAGTGAGGCTGGTGTTCAATGACTCCTTTCTTTTGCAGTGCGAGGGGCCGGGGTAAAGCTGTAATCTACTCCCCATCTGCACCCGGACTAATGGATGACAGATGAAATCCGAGGTAAAAGACAAGCAGACTGGAAAGCGCGCCTGAACGGGCAAGATGTACTGAGCATTTAAACCAAGAGAAGCTGTTAACGCCGGGACATAAAGCGAAAATGCAAAAATACGGCAGAACATGTGTGCTCATTGCAGTTCAACAATTATGATTCTTTTTTAACGTAAGGAACGCCCTACCAATTTTAGATAATTGTAGACCTTGTTTCAGGCAGCCAGTGGTATTATACCTAAAAATACAAAAATTACACGACCTCATTAGCGTGTTTTCAAAGTTCTCCGAAACACCTTTAATCTAAAAAAAAACACACACATGAAGACCCCCAACGCCTTTTCGCTCACCGAATTTAAAACAACTGATATTTGCATGACTAATAATTAACATTAATTTCGCCGCAAATCTGTGGAGTGACAGAGGTCTGCTTAATAACCAGCAAGTAGGCCTATTACAAATCAGCAAACAAAAGATCTTAATAAATAAAAAATGTAAATACACGTGAGTAAAAAACCGCGGCTAAATTATGGAAGCAAAACAACAATCTGTGAAAATTCTCTTCCTACTACGACATGGTAATTACTGCAAGTACTGTGGTTAATTTCAGGTCCTCCTCGATTATCCCTGCTCCCTGGTCCCACGAGGGACAGTAGAAATGCAGGTCAGCTTTGAGTTACATTTTCCAGAGAAAAACTTAACACTCGCCTGTCCACACATACATTGCAAAAATCAGGAGATTAAGCCACTTAGTGTTTATTAAATTAGCTACTATGTTGGACTATACTAATGACAGTGAAAGAAATAATTATGCCACATTTATTTTCAGTGCCATTTCTGATTATATATATATATATATATATATATAAGTCTTCATCCATCCATCTTAAACTTCACAATACCATGCTGGATAACATACTGTAGATACAGTAAATGTGTGTGATGATGTTGTTCACCCCACCAAAATCTAACCTGGCACCTCCCTGGAAGGTCTGTATTACCGTGAACCGCAGTGACTCTAACCCGCCGCCGTATGATTTCGCTCTAAGCTGTGTCTCCCAGACGTGCTCCCCGAGTCTCCCAGGGCACAGCCTGCATTCCCATGTCAGCTGCATCAGCACGACAGCTGCAGGAGAGCCAGGCATGTTTAGTCTGGACTGTACAGAATGAGAGCGGGTGGAGATGAAGCACCTTCCACACTGTCGAAGACAGGAACCAACTGTCTCCACCCAAATGTGAGCCACAGTAGCCTTTTAAGTAGCACGCAGTTTTTGAAAACAGCAAAATGAATAACATCCTGTCTCTTCTTTAAAGAAAATGTTTTACAGTTTAACAATCCAACAAGAATTAGACATAAGACTGTCCTTCCATCTGCAGATGGCTTTTGTTGAGCAGGGAGCAGGGTTGTGGGGGGGCAGCTTAGAGAATCGGAGTGTGAAATGAAGCTGTAATACCCAACATGCAGAGCAAAAAGAAAACATGCAAAGTCACATGGACTAGAGGTGCAATTCAAGCCCTCAAGCCAGGAGATGTGAGCCGGCAGATTCATAGCCTGCTGAGCTGCACGCCACCCTTCCTGATTCAGCACTTCAAATCCTTTAGCCTCCAGAGTAATTATATCACCACTGGACCCGTTAGCAAGGCCCTTCACCCCGATTACTGCTGGGATGCTGGATGATCCTGCTCCCTGATCCTCACTTGAACCCTTTTTGCTTTAACAGACAAGTGTCTCTTAAATAAGTAAATGTAAATCCACACAAGCCACCTGTTTGACTGGTGTGGGCCTTCATTTCGGGAATTTCCTTTTTGGCCTTGGGTCATGCGTGTGTGAGTGGCTTTTAGTGAGGAAGCAAAAGAGCTCACAAATCACAGGCTGTGTCCCTGTGTTTGCCTATAAACTCATCTATCTCCACATTCAAGGTGAGTGTTAATGGGCCCAATTCCCTGTGAAAAAGCAGCTAGACCCAGCAGCGTTGTTCTAATAATACATATACTATCCTCAGTGAGGAAAATGTAAATAATTTACATTATGTGGAGCTAAACGAAAAATGTTTATATTTCACTATGGTGAGGTAGCTGGCTAGAGGGACTCATCCCAGACATATGGAAACTTTGCAACAATAAACCATTCTGGCTGTCCATGGCAATCATCCAATTGTCATAAATGGTACTTCGATATAAATCAGTCCTAAGTATATATCGGGATTGTGTGAAACGGATCTAACGTGCACATCAGTGTGCCATAAAATCGGTCTTGCATAACCAGCATCTTTTTACGTACGGATGGTTGTTTGTGCTCTGTTGTGCCCCCCCCCCCCCCGCTCAACAAAAGCCATCTGCAGATGGATGGGCAGTCTTATGTCTAATTGTGCCCAAATTGATTTTGAGGTGAGGATCAGAGAGCAGGACTAGCCAGCATCTCTGGAGCAACTGGGGTTAAGGACCTTCCTCAAGGGCCCAACGGTGACATCACTGTAGCCACAGGATTTGAAGACCTTCCAAGCATGTGCACAAAGTCCTACCCACAGAGCCACATAAAAAGCTTAGCTAACCTTCAGATTGAGAAATCACATAAACTAAAGGACATACTTACATTTACTTTAAGTAGCAGACGCTTTTGTCCAAACTGATGTACATATAGCACCTTACAAGCATACGTGCTGTTAAGGAGTCAACTAGGCATAAGTACAGCTAGGCCCACCTTCCAGTGAATGCCCAGGTACAAGTGTAAGCAGTATTGCAGAAATATAAAGTTATATATTTAGCTAAAAAGCTATATTTTGGATCAAAACCTTAAAGCAGAGTGCAAAAATGTTACATTTCTGAAGTCAGATCAGGTATTCATGATTTAGTGCAGTTTAATTGTTTTCCCATTGATCTGGGATGGTGGAGAGCAGAGCCCATTAGGTTAAGCAGGACAAGATGCGTGCATGTGCTGGGATTGTGCAGAAGGGCTTAGTGACATGCAGCAGACCTCAAATTGATCATGCTTCCCATGGTCATGCTCCCACGACGCAGCACATCCCTGAAAGCAACCAAAAACTGAACTCGACATACTTCACTTAAGGCTGCATGCAACCATCAACAAAACAAAAAATACATAATAGATTGTTTTATGCTCAGTGCAAATGTAGTAGAATATTTGGTCACACTTTATTTGATGGGATCTGAATAATGTAGTAGTACATGCTTTCTTAATGCATTAATTAACCAGTAATAAAGTGTTAGTTAATACTGATCCCATGCTTATTCAGCATTAATCAACCATGACAGTTTATGTATTCCATTCAGGCACTATATTAGTTAACAGTTAACTAATTAGTTAATAATGGAATGACCACTTGGGGGGGGGGGGGGGGGGGAAAAAA
>JAODJU010000007.1:23062290-23076182 GCA_026776725.1 Gnathonemus echidnorhynchus | reverse complement strand
GTACCCCCACCCGCCCCCCCCAAAAAAAAAAAATTAAATCCCAAGTCTTTCACACTAGCAGCTCTTCCATTCAACTCCTTGCCATTGCAGCAAAAAAAAAAAAAAAATCAATGACTTTAAAGATCTATAAACTCAGCTGAATCAGTCATCCACCATGGCTTTTCACTTCAGTTTCCATCCAAAGATGCTGTCAAAAAGACAGAAGAGTAGAAGTGGCATCCCAGAAACTGGAGGCCCCTGTACCTCCATTGCAGGAGAAGGCATCTAATCCAATAAGGTAATATTATCAACATTGCTTGGCCCAGAGGTCAACCTCTTCTGCTTGTGTGCCAGCTAATGACTCCAGTGGCGTTTGGCACAATCCCAGGAGAAATGTTCCAAATTCTGCAAATTCAAGTCTTGAAATTACCCACACAGATGTTTGGAGGAAGAAACAGACTAAAATACGTAGAGAGAGCTGTGGAGTGAAATATTACTTTATAGGATTGCATTACCCAGTACTAAAACAAACAATATCTTTCTTTGATAAACGCTAAACCATTTGATTGTGTGGTGAAATAATAGTTTTATGCACTGCGAGGTCTCCTATATGATCGTAAATTAGCTTCAGTTTATTGTATCGAAGTTAACATATAACATATTATTTCTGATAGACTGCAAATCCGCACACTTTCGATACTATCCATAACCGTTTCAATATTCTTACACAGTACAATGTTGTACGTATGTGTATTCGTGATTTAAAAAAGACCAAGGTATGACATGGTTGGGTTAAAATAAAATATACATTAGTGTTTTAAGTGTTGCATGCTCGTATGACTGAAACTTTTAAAACTGAACGCAGTATATTACATTACTTGAGTGATATTTCACATAAACTCTCATCACTTTATGAAATAATTCCTTTCCAATAGATGGGGAGGAAATTCTCCAGACAGTGTTTGGAAACAATAAGGGACTTCCATAATCATATACAATACTGAAAAAAATAGGACGCCGATAACTGAATAAGCATAAAGCACATCATATTAAGCCCGTGGATAGCTTAAAACGTTGTCTACAATCTCATTAACAACAGCAATTTTCATCAACAAGCGAAAAACATGAGTTGCTGCCTAAATATTACAAGTAGTCTATAGCATTAATATAACAGGTGCATAAATAAAACAGGTGCAAACTGCGCATCTCTGCTACCTTAAGGCCATGCAAACAAACATTTCTTTTTGCATACTACAGCATATATATTCAGTCGTCATTGGACTAGATTTTGAAAAAATTAAAACTAAAGAAAACTCGTCGAATTCGGTAATACAAGGTTCTCCTCTAGAGTCGAGTGCTGAATTTCACAACCTCAATACTAAAGTCCAGCACATTAAGTACACCGTAAAACAACAGAGCCAGCGCTCACCACAGCCAGATTCAAGGCTCCGCCGCAGAAAATATCATAACGTCGCATCTCTACAACGACTTCTTTAGATAAACTGCATCCTTTTACGAGAGTACGTAGTAACAATTTTCTTTCTGTATACGTCTGCACAAGCTATATCAAAGTTCATCTTTTTTATCAGAAGGAAATGCGAAAACTACTCACCCCAAACACAACCAGGGCTTCCCTTTGAGACAAGGCTGTTTCCCCGGCACACACTCCCTCCACTCTCTGCCCCCCCTCCATCCCCCCGGCGTGCAGTCAGTCCATAAATGCCCCGCACAAACCCCCTCTTCCAATTGATCACATTACGTCATGGCATCGCGTACCAGTCTCTTCGCTAGATTTTGGCGCTGTCCGTTTCCATGGAAACTTTTCGGCGAAATGAGTTGGCTGCCATCTAGTGTCAATAAAATAAAACTACCTGGTATAAGCCCGTACTTAAACACACGTATTACGGCAAAACCTACGGGGTCCCATGGATAGGTCGATCAGTTGCTTGACACGTACCCATCCATATGATGGCGACCTTCTTCCATTGCTCCAGGGTCCATTTCCGACACTTACATGCCCATTGTAGGTGCCTTCGACGAAGGACACGAGTCAGCATAGCACTGGCTTGCAACTACGTAGTTCGATATGTAACTGAGCTCGATGGCCCGTGTATCATGACACACTACACCCGTTATCATCATCAAAATTATCTGCCGTAGTGTCACAGTAGCCCATCTGTTGGTTTGTACCAGACGTGACTTCACACCCCTCATCTGGAGTCCTTGCCGTCCCGTACCCTTTCTGCGGTTCGTGGTCTGACCCTCCTCAGACTAGAGGTATCCAACTCACTATAGCTGACCGTGAGCACCCTATAAGCTTTACCCTTTCGGAGATGTTCTGACAACGAAATCAACATATTACACATAAAAATATGATGAGCAAAAGTTCCATGGCACATCTTAAATACAAGGTTCACCTCAGTGATTATTTCATTTAAATGTTAAAGTGTTACTTTTATTATTGAACGTCTTCACGCAAAGTGACACTGGAACGTCCAGGACCTCATGTATTAAGGGATTAAGGAGTTCAAATTCCAAGTAAAAGAAATAACAGCAAACCCTTGATTTTAAAGATATTAATTACCATATGCTGCTAACTGCTGAGTAAAATCACATTTTTGTAATTATATAAACGAATGCAACATCCATCCGTCTGTCTAAATGCATGTTCAGGATTGAGTACTGGGAAACAGGTCTCTGAAAACCAGATAATAGGGATTTTGGTGCTGTAATCCCAATAATTAAAGGTATTAAAGTCTTTCTGAACAAAATACTTCACATAAATATACAATGATCCATCTATCTTAACCGCTTGTCCAAGGATTTTAGGTATCCTGGACACTATCAATGAGTCAAAGAGCCCAAAGCAAGACACACCCTGGAAGAAATACCAGTCTCCATTTAAAAAGTTTCAACAAATATCCACCAGTAGATGTAACTATAAAAGTACCTTGGAGTCAACTAAATAAAATGTTAATAATTATTACGTTACGGTAGTCGTCAGACTTTAAGAACGTATCCTATCCTATACAGAAATACAAGGATGAAAAATAATAAGATATATACTGCACAGGTATTACAGGGTAACCCCGTCCCCATTTACCTGGCCCTGACCTCTTTGAGGTTTATTTGACTCCGCCCCATTCGCGTTCATCACTGACTGTGATTGGCTGAAGGAAAGGTGAAGCCGGCGCGGGATGAAGCGCGCAGTATACTTTTTTTTTTTTTTTTTAAAGAAACTACGTCAGGCGGGATAAATCGTCCCTATACTGTTTCACTCTTTTAAACTAGGATGATTAACTCTTGGATTATAAATGGGGCTCTACCGCTAAACTTGTAATTATTTGTCGTACAAATGTCGAACTAGTTAAGTCGATGTAGGCAAAACTTAGTTAAAGTACAATGGGGTTTGTAGTGCTTGTGATTACTAGAGCTAAAATTAGCTGTTAGAGTTATTTTAACTTGTTCTGTTCTAGTTTAAGTTAAAACCTTGCCCGATAGTATTTTTATGAGGTGCGATTGATTTTTTTAAGGGTTTAGCTCATTTTCCATGGACAGCAAATATCCGATCTGCCATAGCGACTGGAATAGATTCCCAATTTACTTATCTGTTTGAAATTGGTGCTTGGTAAGTTTTTATATACTTATTTTCATTTTTCTTCCTGGCTTGAGAACTGTCCACATTGTGATTGCATACATTCTGATGTTGGCGCTCACTTAATATTTTAGAGTTGCTCTGCATTGGCAAATATAGAGTTAAACTCTGCCTACTGTAATCTCGTAATGCAACACTACGTAGCCACGTTATGATACTTGCTTTTCTAAGTAATCTTTGAATTGAGGCACCGTGGCAGCATTATTATTATACAATGTGCGTTGTGGTTAAACGCGAGTGAAGTACAGTGAGGTGAATGGATACAATATGTAGACGCATGTAGCTGAAGATACTTTAATGGCGGGCGTTGTGGTTAAAACGATATACTCGCTAGGTTGTCTTTGCATATGTTTGTTTTAAATAGCTACAGAGTTGCAACGTGTTTTATTTTCACCGAAAGGCAATTAAGCCTAGCTAAACTTATAGACATCTTATAGTTTATTATTAAATATCGTAACGTGGGTGTCTATTAGTATTACTGTCTAGATGAAAGTTGTAGAAAATTGCCGAAATACATTACAAACGATTGAAATAAATATACGCCATTGACGGAGACAATAGTTTAATTAACCTTTCTTCTACATTGTATTAAAGTGCATACTGTAAGTTCTTTTCTAAGCGTTTCATATTTCCGGGTTATGTCACTAGAATTAGTCTAGGAAATTCCGCGCCAAGATTTAAAAAAATATCTACCTGCGCGGGACAGTCCGACTTGCCCTGGAACTAACTCCCGCTTCATTTCTATTGGTCGACGATCAATGCAGGGCGTGTCCTTCGGTTTGCGCGGCTCTCTAATTCGACAACGTAAACGCCAGTCAATATTATGTAGTCGCGGGGTCGGCATAAATTCATAGATGCCTTCTGGCTATACATGATATTATTAGCAAAGTTGAGTTTTGGGATATTTGATCTACAAAAGTCTTTCCTTGGACCGAAGCGGTTTCAGATCGAGTGTTTAGCACAGTATGCGGAATTATGCTAAACTGCATGTTAGGTGTTATTTTATCAGCGTTCGTTTAATTTTTGTTAATTAGTTGGGAGTGATGAATGTGTTGCTGGATTTACAAAATTCGAAAAAATCCAAAATCAACTCTTCTTGCGGCCTGAGTTCTGTGGATGAAAAGGTTAGATTGTCTGTACTTGGTTAGGACTCAAATACAATAGTTGTGAGTGTAACTGTAATTTTAAGTGTACAGTAACGCTTGTAAGCATCCAACTTATTCCTAGATTGTACTTGTTTCCTAGAGAGACCAGAATAGGTACTATGTCAGTTATGGATTTTTTTTTTTTTCCAAACAGGATAATGCTTTCCTGGAACCAGACATTTTAATGAAAATACCAGGGAACATATCTTTAGTAGATTTTCAGGAGACCATGGGATCTCTGACAACACCCACAAAGGGAAAGAACAATCCTGTAACTGAACCCTGGACCCCCACTTCCAACCTCAAAATGCTCATCAGTGCTGCCAGTCCAGAGATCAGGAACAGAGAGAAGGAGCTGAGTCTGGATAACAGTGTAATCACAGAGCCCATTGATGCTTCTCAGGTAATATAACATGAACATATCAGAAAATACTGTTTTACTGTGATTCAACTAATGCACTTCCTATAAGCTATAACTATTCTGCTTTTCCCAGTTAAACTAAATTTAATTGCTTCGATGTTTTTTGTTTCTGTGGTTTTAAGCAAGTCTGGGTTGTTAGGACTTGCACACTTAGTCATTGCAATGAATGTTCCTGCACAGATTTTTTTTTTTGAATAGTCACTATTGCAAATGTAATTATAATTATTTGTTTGTTTTTCTATTATTTTGCTGGCAGGAGTCCTCATTTGATGAATCAGAGAAACTTCAAATAAGTCGGAAAGAAAAGAGCCTGGGTTTACTCTGCCATAAATTCCTGGCACGCTACCCAGATTATCCTAACCCTGCTCTGAACAATGACATCTGTCTTGATGATGTAGCAGTAGAACTTAGTGAGTTTATTTTTCCTTTAAAATGCTTGCTTGTTTGTGAACATCTAGACATTCTGACATCAGTCGTGAACTTTAGAAGCCCAGATCACAAAGATATTCAATATTTGTAACTTTATTTTGTTAAACAAATGGCACAAAATCTTTAAGTTAAGATTTAAACAATTTCAGTTCCATTAAATCTCAAAAATACCTGCAAGCTTATTCTGTACACTTCAGGTAATTTTTATTTTAAAAATATTTCCTCCTGTAATGAGTTGGATATTTTTCTGCCCTCAATGAATATTTGTGTTTGTTCCATAGATGTGGAAAGACGACGCATCTATGATATCATGAACGTCCTGGAGAGCTTGCACATGGTTGGCAGGCTAGCTAAGAACCGCTATATGTGGCACGGCAGAGTCAACCTTCCACAGACCCTAGCCACACTCAGGAAAGTAGGAGAAGAGTATAAATATGGTGAGCAGATGGAGCAGATTAAGCAGAGAAGCTACGAAAGAGAGTTTGACTTTGATGGTGACGAGAAAGAGAATGAGGACATGAGCAAACCTGGAGACACAGAGAGTGAACTTGGGCAGAAGGAAATGTACTTTGTGGAGCTTCCAGGTGTGGAATTCCGAGCAGGTGAGTTCAAGGTTGTACACTGAATTTTTAATACTTGACGATACACGATTGAAACCCTTAATCATACAGAGCTATTGTTTTTTTTTTTTTTGTCCCAGCTTCAGTTAATAGCCGGAAGGACAAATCCTTGAGGGTTATGAGCCAGAAGTTTGTTATGCTGTTTCTTGTCGCCACACCACGAATAGTGAGCCTTGAGGTTGCGGCAAAAATTCTCATTGGAGAAGACCAAGTCATTGACCTAGACAAGAGCAAATTTAAGAGTGAGTAACAAGCAGAGCAGAATGCCTCTCACTGACATGTAACCTAAAATCCTCAATGTATTTTTGAACATGCATGTTGATCAGCCGTCTCCCTGACGCTTAGTTGCCTTATTTTACAGCAAAGATCCGTAGATTGTATGATATTGCAAACGTGCTGAGCAGCCTGGAGCTCATTAAGAAAGTTCATGTTACAGAGGATAGAGGAAGGAAACCAGCTTTCAAATGGACAGGTCCAGAGGACTTTGCAAGCACTAATGGTGGGTTCACATCTTAGTGACTCAGTGAAAGATCTTCAGTTTACCTTCTGTCATTATCTATCTATTTATTTGTTTGTTTAATTTCCTCAAAAGATGCTGATTCTTCATTGACTGCACCATCCACTGCAACAGGGAC
The DNA here is from genome assembly GCA_026776725.1 of Gnathonemus echidnorhynchus. NCBI lineage: Eukaryota > Metazoa > Chordata > Actinopteri > Osteoglossiformes > Mormyridae > Gnathonemus > Gnathonemus echidnorhynchus. The sequence goes on along the minus strand of JAODJU010000007.1, from coordinate 23,069,298 downwards.
TTTGGAGTCAAGGTGTTCTGTACAGAACTGTGCTAAAAATCTCTTCCCCTCCAACACAGTAAAGCACAGTTTTACTCGTCACCCTTCTTTGATTAAGTTGGCAAAAAGTATACAAGATGACCGCAGGAAGATCAACTCTGCACCTTCCAGTCCTGCTAAAATATCTGAATTTGTCCCAAGTAAAATGGCTCAGCTGGCAGCCATCTGTAAAATACAACTGGATGAACAGTCAAAGTAAGTCTATGATTGCCTAACACTGAAAACGGTACTTGTTCTGTGGCATCAAAACTGTTTGATTTATTTAAAAAAGGAAAAACAACTGGTTACATATTTGCTATTTTTCTTTCAGAAAAAGCAAAATAAACCCAAAAGTGACTCCTGCAGTAGTAAATAATCTAGAGCAAGCAGAAATTGGTAGGAACAATAACGAACCAGCATTAAATATTGAACAAAATACCAACCGTACTCCTGAAATGCAGCTGCCAGCTACAACAGCAGGAACAATGCCATTTACCCCCTCCCAGCAGCCTGCTCTTATCCATGTCCTTCTACCCCAGCACCAGATAAGCAGGCCCTATACCCTATACGTTCATCCTTCAGTCAGGCCACACCCATCTAGCTTGGCTGTGCGTTCAATGACATTCGAGGACAAGACTGGAGGGAGTTCAGGAAAAGCCACAGAGGAAAACACATCGCCTGGGAAGTCTGCTACAAAAGACATAAGTCTCTCTCAGATGCAGGAACACAGTCTGCTGCAGCATAATTCTGCCTGCTCCCCCTCAAGTCCTGCCTCAATGAAACGAATCTCCTGTGACCAGATCTCTGAGAAGAGCCCTTCTAAAGTCATGAAGATGCCGAACAGTTCTAGGGTATTTTGTTATTCATTATTATTTTGGAAGTATTAGTATAGCAATATCAGGCCAGCAACATTAAAATAAGTAACTTGTAAAAACTTGTCCTTTTCACTTGAAAGTCCTGAGCGATGTATTCTAAGCTACAGCAACATACCCTTTATGTTCTGCCTTTCTAGTCGCCCTCACCCTATGGACCAGAGCTGGGTGACATTATACAGGCACGCCTGAAGGCACGCAGGAGCCTGGTGTCAAACAGACCCTCTCCCCGGGCTCTACACCTTGATCCTGAATTCATAAATACACCTGAGAACACAGCAGCAGAGAAGCTGGACCAGAGTGTGGAGAGGTTCCTGGAGAAGGAAGAGAAACTCTCCCCCTGCATCAGTGAGGGAGGTCTCACCCCTCTCCGAGCTGTACCCTTGCAAGAGGTCCTCCTCTCCTCTGGACATTTACCTGCTGAGGTGAGGTACAGCGCATGAACATGGTTTGTTACTTTGCTGTGGTGCCCAGGCAGCTGATTATGCATCCTTTTTGTCCCACAGGCTCTCATCCCAACTGGGTATCTCATCCCCATCTCCCAGCCATCGCTCACTAACCTCCAAGACTCTCGGATGCCTGGTGCTGAGAGTGTAAATGCTGCAGCCTCCAATCACACTGTGTTCCACACACCTACAGCAGGTATGACCTGTTCTGGAGCCAGAATGGTTGCATAAACATTGTCTAAATATTAATCACATGATAAAATGAGTTTAAAATAAATATTTAAAAATGATTAAAAAAAACCTGTTTGGCTGGTAAATTAGTTTGATTAGAATTAAGTGTAATTGCACATTGTCAGATCTAATGAAATGTACTGTCCTTATTCATAATGCCTTTTGCCTCATATTCTCCATAGGGTCCTTGCCAGCTGGTGCCCAGGAGTGTACCCCCAGCAGCTTCTCCCTCAAACTGGCTTCATCTGCTGTGCCAGTCTCTCCCTTCCCAGTGCTCAGTCAGCCAGGCCCTTCTCCAGTACCCAGCCAGAGACTTCATAGTCCCAGTCCTGCCATCCTTAATTTCACTCTGCAAAACATGGGCCTTATCCACAGTGGCAGCCCAGGCAGGGCTCCTGCCTCCACGCCGTCTGAGCAAGCGAATGGCAGCCCTGCTCAGCTTGGCTTCCAGCAGAGAGGCATGATCTTTGTCAAGCCCATGTCACCTGTGCCCCTCCAGCAGCAGACCGGACAGCCCCTCGCCCTGTTCAATTTACAGCAGGTGACACACAAACAGTGCGATTTCAATTAAAACGGTGCAATTAATACATTAGCCAAATGTTCCTAGAGATGATGCTTCAGAACACATTATAAATAATGCGTTTTGGAGAAATATTCTAATATTTTCATGGACAGTATTTGAAGACCATGAAAGTAAAACTCACATCCTGACCTATAAAAGGTGGTATTGTAGAAGGGACTTGGGATACTTTTCCTATGATATACAGCCAAACCATACCAAGAAAAGTGTCTAGTTGCAGTGCGTTTTCAGCTCACTTCAGTTGTTCACTGCAAAAGGGTCGGCTCGGTAAAGGTGTTGACAGGATTGGAGAGCGACAGTGACGTAAAAACGAAGGGAAACTTATTGACTTCACCTGATGTACATCAGTGTATTATGTGGTAATTCCTGCTAGCAAGTCGGTGAGAATCACAGTGTTTTATTTTACCATCAAACGCTAGTGAAATTACAATTTGCTTGTGTTCATTTGTATTTCGAATCAATTCCATTGAGCTGCTCTGTAGTAATTTTTAAGTAGTGGTTGGAGACTATTGGGAATGCAGCCATATATGCAGATGTGCAATACTACTGCTAATGAACAATATATAGAATACGGCACGCTAGTGCCTCCTTGTATTTCGACCAATCAGATAGTGGTGATGCAACCAGCTTGGTTTGGTCACACTTTTATCCCTGCCAGTCAGTAGGGCCACATTAGCATGGGTACAGCTCAAACAATTTACATTGGAAAGCCATCACTTTGCTCAGGTATGGCTCAGTTCTTGGTGGCAGTGGAAAAGCACCATTAGATAGATAATATATATATATATATGGTCATGCTAGTCTCGCCTAAGATTCTCAGCTTGCATGGTAGAATTGTTTTGTTGCCTTGAAAACCAAATGGCCTAGCGCCCTCTAATGGACATCTGGTTATATCACTTTCCTTCTGATATATTGGTAGTAATACACCAATGAATTTCTTATCACAGATGTATACCTGTGCATTCAGGGGAATCAATCACCCATGCAGTGTATTCATGTATGGGTATGTTGTAGTATATTCTATAAATGTGTGTTTAGCAGTTTTTCTGAGGGTTATGGAATTTTTTATGGGATTTGGTTCTGTACCATAGTCGCAGTTTGTTTAATAACATATGGGTGATGTCTTTTTACCGTGTGTGTGTGTGTGTGTGTGTGCGCGCGCTCGCACGCATTCTTTCTATTTGGTGACGGGTCCGTTTTCTTTTTCCTTTATAGCCTCTGATAGCAACTCCTAAGGGAACCCAGCCCATCCACCACAGCTTTTTCCATACCCCAGTATCTACCCTCTCCCCCCTTGCCACGGTGGTGACCTCCTCGAGCAACACAGGCTCCAGGAATGTTTACATCCCACAGCGGAAACTTGACATAGCCACCGAGGACAACTGTAGAGGAGGCCCAGAGAACCTTATGCTGCTAAATGACTTTTGCTGATGAGTCACTGTGCATTAAGAGCTGTGTCCCTGTACTGTTTGACCAGTATATTGCCTGTGCTGTAATTTTTCCATTGAAAGGTCCCAGACATCTATCATTTGGACATCAACACATTGCAGGACAGCTTGCAACTTCATTGAGAATGCTGATCGCATAAACGAGATTAGTGTGTTTCATATAATGACCCTCGGTTCCAAATATATATCAATCAGTTATGAGTAAGGTGCCAAAAATAAAGGGCTTTGTGAAATGACAGCTGGGATCCTCATGAAATTTACTGATGTACTGTGTGTATCTAAGGGCACCACTAAATCCATGAACTGACTGGTCTGTAGGTCAGTACATAAGTAAACTAAAGAACACAAATAACACTTGAAATTGGTTAAAGTGTAATTGGGTTTGGTGGGTAAACTATATGTAATTTGTAGACTGAAATTGAAAATGTTTTATTTTTGAAAATGACAAGAGTTAAGTATTCTAGAGAAGAGGAAAGCTAAATTCCTCTATTTAATGTTTAAGTGCCATAAAAGGTGTCTGGAGTGCAGGACCTGTATGTTGTATGTGTGAATGAGTTGATGGATGAATCATTTTGGAATCTGCATGTTTTACAGAAGAACTGAATTGAAAGAGCTGAATTGTATAATAAAAATGGATGTATGTTTTGAGTTCCTGTTTTAAACCATGCAGTTTTAGAGTAAATTATAGTAGCGTATAACAAATAAATTATTCTCTAAATTAGTGTCTGCCAGAAATGAAATGGAATCAAAGTCCAGTTTATGGTGGGGTGTCTTTGGATTACATACCAGCATGGGTCTTTATCACAAGTTATTTTGGGAAAGTGGTCTAATTTGGACATCACTGCTGCTTTGGTACCCTTAGCTGTGAATGAAAGATGGCCAGTATTTAAGGTCTCAGTCTGAAATCGTTCTAAGCAGAGAGAGCAGACCAGCAAATACTTCTACTAGCTTGTCGGTAGGTATATCCCTCATCTTGATTTAAAAATTATTTGGTTATATGATAAACGTAATATTACTCAGAAGTATGAATACAATTCCAAGTAAATATGTACCCTAATTCTTTTGTTAAAGAGAAAGGGGTAGGCAGGTTGTGACTTTGAAAATCAGAAAATTGATTTTCTTTGTTTAAAAGTCAGCGTGTTGTATTATAAGGGTAACCTGTGGTGAAGTTCTTGTTATAGTGAATTTTGCTAAGTGTTTTGAAAAAAATGCATTCAGATGACCTAATTAGTCTGTACTTTCTGATTTATGTTTCTTTCTTTGAGATTTTTCTCATCAACGATTCTTTAGAAAGTGCATGCTCAGTGGTCTTGTCCAGGCAGTTTGAAAGCTGAGCTGTTGTGCATTCACCAGCAGATTTGGTAAAGGCACTATTCCTGGACTCTTATCTTCACATTCCAGGGCTGTGAGATTGCTTAATGGGAGAAGACTGAACTGTCACCTAATAGATTATCTGTCCTTCAGGGTCCTATTTTGCTCACATCACATGTTCTGTGAAGGGTTTTCACAACAGTGTAATTAATTGTAATTTGTTCAGTAGCACACAGGAAAAAACTCTGAAATTCACATTATACACCACAGTGTACAGATGAAAGAAAAGTTATATTATGTATTAGAATCTGAATTTTATAATGGGAAAGCAAATTACTAGTACAACAACCAGCAATTCAAAGCAAATTAAGCAGCCATAGAAATGATCGATTTATAAAAGAATGTTATGCTATTCATGCCAACCTACAGCTTTCTCATCTCCCTGGGGCAGTCTATCTCAATTCTTGGCGACGATGCCGAACTGGGGTGGAGGGGCCAAATGTGCAGCCTGTGAGAAAACTGTGTACCATGCCGAGGAGATTCAGTGCAATGCCAGAAGCTTCCATAAGACCTGCTTCATCTGCAGTGAGTGAGCAACACACTGCTATGAGTGTGACAACGAGTATCTCATGGAGGGAACTTATACTTCTTAAATTGTATGTTATTCATTTATACATATATATTGACTGAAGGTCAGATTAAGCCATTACCAAAAATCATGCTGTACTGTAATTGGCATTGTTACTTACGGTGCAGCTTGATGGCACCGTTTTCAAAACAATCGACATGATAAAACAGCATTGTTTCACGGTGAAGTAATACCAACAATCCAAAGGCTTATGCACACCAGGTTATAAAAATGTGATGTGTCTAAAAATTCCTACTGAAGAGATATCCTGTTTTAAATAGTATCTCAGTCTTAGGAAGCTGGAGAGGAATTCAGCAGTGTTGATGGGAAGCTGGAGAGGAATTCAGCAGTGTTGATGGGAAGCTGGAGAGGAATTCAGCAGTGTTGATGGGTAGATGATGCCATTGGGAGCCTGACACTTGTGTAACTGACTACTTCAGCTGTTATGGCATGGCTCAGATGCTCTATTTTCCCTCCTACCACAAGTGTACAGGGTTATGCACCTTTCGGCATTTGGAGATGTGTTAGCTGATGTATTGAGTGGTATGGAAAGTGCTGATGGAAAGTGTAATGATTCTGCTCTAAGCCCAGATTCCCAGGTGCTGCTACTTAGACAAACCAAGAGGCTTCATAATACCCTTTGGGAAAATATAGGAAACTCTGGCAAAAAAACTTAACATAAAGTCAAACGTTATCTAACAGACAAATAATCTAATTCTGGAATTTTGGACATAGCAAAACCTTAGAACAGCCAGTACTGCCAGTGAAATACTCCCTTCTTATGCATTTCAGTGGCTTGCAGGAAAGGTCTTGACAGCACAACAGTGGCTGCCCATGAGTCAGAAATCTACTGCAAAACATGTTATGGGAAGAAGTATGGACCCAAAGGCTATGGATATGGCCAGGGAGCTGGGGCATTGAGCTCTGATCCACCTTCGGAGAGCCTGGGGATCCAGCCACAACAGTATGTGTCGTCTGTTTTTTATCATTCAGTATTAAATCACAAAAGCCACTGCTAACCTGATCAAATTTTCATGTCACTCAACAGGGTAAGAGATATGTAAAAAGCTGTATGTAAGAGTTCTAGTTTTCATTGGTTATATTGTCTGTTTATTTGAAATATAACACATTACTAGCATAGAAAAGTTGATTTCTGTTTGTATATGCTGTCAATTATAGTTCTTAGAAAGAAAAACAGAATCGTCAAAAATCGCTATCGGTAGGTTTCACAACCTGCAAAAAAAAAAAATCTAAATCAGCCAAGAAAATAGGAATCGTACATCTGTAGTTCTAACACTATCCATCGGATTGAGCAGTTTAGAGCTTGCTGTGTAGTATAGAATGTGCTTGCATGTGAGAAAATCACTTTTATGATTAAATAATATAATCATAAAAGATAAAATACAGTGGTACCTCAGTTCTCAAACTCATTAGAACTCGAATTTCTTAAAAGTCGAACCAACCAGTTCGAAAA
>JAODJU010000007.1:23049660-23061413 GCA_026776725.1 Gnathonemus echidnorhynchus | reverse complement strand
ACTGGGGAAACAAACTGAAACGTGGACTAAATACAGAGGACTAATGACAACAACCAGAAACAGCTGATCACACGGGGTTAACGAGGGGGTGTGGCACACGGAAGGAGCAGACGATCGGGGCAGGACACATTGTTTTTTTTTTCAACTTTACACATTGTTTGGATACATTTATTTTCTTACTTTAAAAATTACTGTTTTGACAAATGTGCTTAGATGTGTTTAGTACAGTATATGCTTTTCTTGTTTTGTCCGATTCATTTTGCGTTTAAATGCTAAAAAAAAAACATATTTCGGTCCGGAGTTCTGAACGGATTAATTTCGATTTCTGAGGTACCACTGTAATTAGATCTTGTCTTTTCTGAAGTTAATTCCAAGCTAGCGTTGTACTCTGTGATTGTGTTTTTAAAAGTAAATAAAATAAATCAGTATATGACAGTGAATATTGGATGATTTTTATTTTTGTTTAATTATATTTTATTTATGTATATTGTTGTTTTGAGAGGAGAAAGAGCAGGGGTGGAGGAGAGGTCTTAGAAATTATGGTAGTAGTACACAACTGAAGCATTTTATACATAAACATATTCCATTTATATGGTGTCTGTATTTTCTTTTTCAGATTCAAACCTCATCACCCTCCAGCAAGTTCAAATCCCAACAAGTTTGCACAGAAGTTTGGTGGATCAGACCACTGCCCCCGATGTTCAAAGGCTGTCTATGCAGCAGAGAAGGTCATGAGTGCTGGAAAGGTAAACAGAGTGGCCATTTCTCTTAGTAACCTTTGCCTTGAATTTTGTCTAGACCTTGGGTAACTTTTCCATCAAGAAAATATCCCCCGTATCCCTAAATAGGGTCACTTGGAGCCTATCCCTGATAGCAGAAGGTGATGCCAGTTGATCACAGGGTACATGCACACACTAGGAGTGATTTAAGGACATCAGTTAGTCTACATGCCTTTGAATTGTGGGAGGCAACCCTAAGATGGGGACAACATGCAAACTTGCAGAGGCAAGATTCAAACCTGTATCCCTCGAAAAGCACCTCCCACTCATGCCACCCTCTCAAGGAAATATCATGTGATTCCATTCATTATGCAGGTTAAGTATGGGCTTCACTCCTATACCACAATAAAGCAGGAATTCTGGGAAAGAAATCTAGTTATACTTGATCAATGGTTTGATGTTCGAAAGTTACTAGTCCATGTGGTGTGTATTTGCAGCCCTGGCACAAAACCTGCTTCCGCTGTGCAATCTGTGGGAAGAGTCTAGAGTCCACAAATGTAACAGACAAGGATGGCGAGCTCTACTGCAAAGGTACAGAAAAGACATACGCACAATCAAATCAATGCACATGTGGATAAGAACTATAGGTTGTAATTAGACTTGCATGGGTGGTGTCTAATTATATTCACCAAACATGGAATACATATGGTTTTGGGACCAGTCCGCCACCTCAAACTCTTACTCATTAGCAAGATAACTCAAATTGTTATCAAATATTTGATGGAGCTTTTTCAAACTTTGCAGTCACAGTCTCTGAGTCACGAACTGGAAGTGTTCAAAATCTGAGATAAAATGCACCAAAATTGAAGCAGTGCTGCACAGTAAGAGCAAATGAAGTTTCAGACACTTGATCCCAATACTGCAACAACTCAAAAAGTATTTGGCACATCTTTATCAACCTTTGCGGAAACACAGAAAAGGTGAAGAGCTGGACCAGCTCAAATTTTGAGACAGACTGCACTGAAATTGAAGCAATACCACATAGTGATAAGAAAATGGCAGTTTTGACAACTCAAAAATTATTTGAAGTAGGGCTGGGCACTATCATGATAAAATTGTCATATTAGTTAATATAGATAATTATCTCAATATATGTCACGTCATTATTTCTTTCCAGTTTAAAAGCTGATTTTTGTTCCTGAGTGAAAGTTGAAGAAACCAGATGGTTCATTGTGATTTTAAACTGTTCATCATCAAAATGTGACAAACACTTAGCAAACAGCATTTCATATTTGACAAATCTGAAGTAGAAGTTGAACCAGTTATTTTAGTCAGTGCCAAGGAAACACTGCTGCTTGCGTTCTTCTGAATTCTCTGTGGATTATTACTGTGTGGACTTCCATTTTGGATTTCGCAGGATTACCCATGTTGGACAAGTCACTGTGTACTTACTTGCTCTCCCAAAGTGTTTCCCTGTTGTTTTGACTGTGTTTTTCATTCACCTGCCCGCCCTATCGCATTCTTATTTGTTAAATAAATCTCCCATTTGTGTGTCTGCACTTGTGCTCCATTGCCAGTCCTGGCAGTCACAGAGAACATGACGCGTATTTCTTGTGATGCAAAGTGTGTTGTCAGCAACACGTTGAGTATTACATTATATTGAACTTTCATTGAGTATTTATATTGATAAAGGGGAATTATATTATGATAATTATCGTTATCATTTTATCGCCCAGCCCTAATTTTAAGAATCTTTTTCAAACATTGCAGGCACATTGTTTAGGTGAACAGCTGAAACTTTTTTGCAAAAACATTATATGGATGAAGGTCTGCACCTTGACACAAATTGCCCCAAAAATGAAGCACCAGTGCTGTGCAGAAAAGTGAGGCTGTAGAAGACACTGGGTCTTGTGAACACAGTAACTATAAAAGTATTTGACAGACCTTTTCATAAACTTTAGACACATTGAAAGGATAAAGATCTGGATCAGATGTATTTTTGAGACAAACTGCACCAAACTTGAAGCAGTGCCATACAGTGATAGCAAAGAGAAGGGCAGCCTCAGATATTAAATCTTGTCAGCATCATAACTCAAAAATTACTTTGTTGGATCTTTTCCAAACTTTGCAGACACATTGTATAGGTTTTTATCTGAACCAATTCAAACTTTGATACAAACTGCACCAAAACTGAAACAAATGCAAATGCAGCCTTGTTCCTTTTTTTTACAGTTTGTTACGCCAAAAACTTTGGCCCAAAGGGAATGGGATTGGGGAATCTTGGAATGGTGGAGGATCAAGAATGAAGGCTCAGAAGTGTTCTGGACTCCAAGATAATTTTCATATGGCACTGTACACAGTTCAGTATTACACAGTGGAGGTAGTCGTACAGCATATTAAGATTAGTTGAGTTACAGAAAATAGAAGTGTCCCACACATACATTATATGTATGCCTAAATACATCCTACATCCACCAGCCATAATGACAGATGCTTAGCAAAATATTTTTAATAATATATATGGAAATGTTTATACTAATATTCACCATATATACAAAATGGGTAGAATCAGTTTTCTTCTTAGCAAGGCAATTTCATATTTTGAAAAGATGTTATTGTCTAAATGCATTAACCCTTATTATCAGAATTTATTACTATTCATTATTTATCTGACTCAATCTGCCACAGTAAATAAGTCTGTATAATGCGTATTTTAAGCATGGCAGTACAAAACACATTTGTATTCAGTCATGTAATTCAACGGAAAGAATGTTCACACAGAGCTGGCTTGAATTAATTTCATGAGAATTAAAAAAAATAATAATAATGATTGATACTTTATTATTCCCTGTGGGGAAACTGTCTTTTATGCCTCCCTCAACTTGTTCTTTGCAGAGTAAGTTGTCTGCGAAGGGCAGCCACCTGTTGGGGTGCCCAGGGAGCTGGGGGTTAAGGGCCTTGCTCAAGGACCTGCAGACGTGCTGAGGCTGCGTTTGAACCGGTGACCTTGTGATTACAGGCACACAGGCTTAGCCCACTGAGCCACATGCTGCCCCCTGTAACACTAAATACCTTAAAGAAATGTATGGTACAGGCAGTAAAATGAATGCCTTTCATTGAAATATTTTCTATTATTACTATTTTCCCTGTTAGCTAAAAGATTACATTGATACTGAACATTGAAAACTGATCATCATGTTCAGTTTGATAGAATCTTAAATGGACACACAATCACAAAAAGCCATGGGTAGAGCTTCACTTCGAATCATGGCAAGGAGTATTTCAAACCAACAAGTATTACTATAGCTGTATACATGCTTTTGTGCCTAACTGTAACAAACTGATGCATTATTAATGACTAGACATTAAGTAATGAGTAAATATAAACAAGTTTACAATGGCTACCAGCTCACTACAGGAAATACAGACGTAACTAATATAATTTTGATTACTAAAACCTGCCTTTTGTGAATATGTTCTTCTGACTAAGTCAGAACCAAATTCTTGTGTGATATTGTATATTAAATTATCTGGAAACTACTGACTTTCTGAATTATATGTACACATAGCCCATACGCATTATACAATAGTGTAGTTTAAAAAAAATCCTGTAAACATTTTGCACTGCTTTCTTTCATAGCAGATTACACAGTGAAGGTGCAAGGCAGTGCAAGTGCATGGCATATTGGTGTATACCACAAAGGCAAGGATTATCCTACATGCAGTAAGCTGCAATTACAATGAATCAATATAGCTTTAGAGCAGGAAAATGCAAGCAATACCAAACAGAGTATGTCTGCAAAATCAATAATGTACACTCACAAGTGGTATAACAAGTGAAATTAACATTAAATCAATCCAGTAACAAAAATGTATATTAAAAGTTGTTTTCCAGCTGATCACATTTCATATACAATACATTCAGTATAAAAAGAGTGAGCTATTCATAAAAATATTTAAGGTATTGTTTCACAAATGTTGGGGAAAAATACAGATCAAAATAGTCTCTATATAAAATGTTCATGAAATTTCAAGCATAATTTACTTATAAAGTACACAGGATAGTCCATAACATCAGATTTATAAAGTCTTATTTTTAGATTAATATATTACAATATAAGGCAGTTGTTACAAAAGTAAATCACTCAATTTCTTTAAATCATTTTTCTTTCTAATGGTTTGAACACACTTACAGAAACAAAACCAGCCTAAATCCTATAACTGAGAGCCATAAAATAGCTAGCTCTTCTTGTTTGGTACCGTGTTGTACAGCAGCCAACAAGGTCAGACTGTATTAAAGCCACTGAGCATAGGGTAGTCTGAGCCTAAGGAGAATTGTTGGGTCCAGTCCACCACAACAGGCTTGCAGAGTCCACAGCAGCGCAGCTGGAAGAAGTTTACTAGGTTCCGGACAAAACCCAAACTGAAACAAGTAGAGGAGAATTTTTTTATGTAAGACTGCATTGGACTTCAGTCTTAGTATGTACTTCACAAACCTATACCGTTTTCAAATAAATCTGCATCGTGTAGTTCTGGAGTACTGTTATCCAGCAGATTTTCTATCCTACCTGGTCTCTGACACAATGAATCCATGAACAAATTTCAATGACTTAAAAAAAGAGCTTACTTGTATGGATTTTGTCTCAAAGAAACAGATTGTGGTAGCTTTCTCCTTCGTTGCATGAGGTAAATTCTCTCTGAGGTGGTAAGACCATAGACGGCAATCTGTCCACAAAATGGTAAGAGTAAATGAATTATAGCACTCTGTACTACACATGATCAAATTCAGCACTTGAAAGCTAGAATCCACTGTGTGTGGGTCATGTACATATTACAGTGTGAGGACCAAAACCTGTTATTTTGACTTTGTGGAGACCTTTTTTTTCCGTCCCCACGAGGGGAAACTCAGTTCTATGAAAATCTGTGACTAATCAAAAAAAACTAAAAAGTCTTGAATTTTGTTTGGTTACTTGTGCTTAAGGTTAGGGGTCGGTAGGGGTTAAACTTGTCATTGTTGGAATTAGTGATTTTTTTAAATAGAAATGAATGGATGGTCCCCACAAAGATATGAATACAAACCTGTGTCTGTATTGATGTATATTATATTGGATTGTATTATATTATATCAATATAACATATTATAAAAAAAACAAGTTCCATTCATGCAGAAACTCCAATTTACCCTTACATATTTAGCTTATGTCCCAAGTGAAATACAGGTCAGGAAAGTCTGAAGTCAAAGAGCAGGATCATCTAGTAAACTGGAGCACTTGGGCTTAAGAACCAAGCCGTACCACAAACTGACAGTTTTCCATTGTAAATTATGCACGCTGTACCCGACTTCTGCCAGCGCTGACATGGACCTGCTTACTAGCAAGGTCAAAAGTGTTAAACTGAGCTGGTTGCATCACCATCATCTGACTGGCCAAAATGCATGAGATACCAGTGATCTATGTGGATACGCATGGATTATCTAAAGGAAAAAAGGACATATTCTATATATTAATTATTAGTAGTATTGCACATCACAATGTATTGATGCATTCCCGATAACTTATAACTTGAAAATTTCCAGCCTCCTACTGAACAGTAAATTAGCGTCTCTGGTTTTACGTCACCATCGTTCTCCAAACCCAGCAACGCTTTTACTGAGCTGACCCTCCTGGAAAACTGAAGCGAGCTCGCACCGCGCTGTAACTACTTTCTCGTTGCAGTACAGCTCGGTCCTTGTATGCCAGTGGAAAAGTGCCATACGATAACTCAAGTTTCACCCCCATCAACTGCAGTAGCCTCCAGCTGTGACCCAGCTAGCTACAAACAGCCTATTTTCTCAGTAAAAAGAACTTTTGTTACTTGAGAAACATTTTCATGTGGTATCTGTATTTTTATTTAAGCATGAGAACTGGGTACTTTTTCTACTAGTGAAAACTGGCATCATTAGACTGTTGTGAGAGGATTAAGACCAGACAGTCCCAGAGGCACAAACTACCAGCTGTTAGCACCTGAGAGATGTACCACGTCTTCCTAACTGGTGCTCTTTCTCCTGACTGGTGGGCTGCTGAATCAGGTCAACCAAAAGAATGTTTTATACTACACAAAAATATAGGGGGAAAAAGTCAAAAAGGACACAAGGCACAATATGCCCAGACATACAGACTTTTCTGGTATGTGTCTTTCCTATATGTAACATTCCTATACATAAAGACAATGCTGGGTGAATTGAAACCAATCAACTGATAAGATTACGACCCGCGGGACAACTTTTTCTACATTAGCATACCTGATAGAGTTGCAGCATAAGAATGGCGGAGGACCAGGAGGTATGGAAGAAAGTGAGGGCAAATATGTAGAGCAGCCAGGGAGAGCAGCTAGCCAACGCGGTCAGCACTCCCCATGCCCCTTCTTCGGTATAGTTCAGCTGGCAACTCTTGGACCAGTCTGAAGTACAGAAGAATAGGGATTATCCTAGGATAACTTTAGTTAAACAATGATGGATACCCTATTACAGTTTCACAGCCATAAGAAAAATATGGTTTTGGAAATGAATGGATAGATGGAAAGTTTTGATTTTATACTTACAGATGAGGCTCCCATACAATATCCAGCAGAAGAAGAGACAAAGAAAAAAGAGGAACAGAACAAAATAGGAATGATTCCTGGCCCCTGCACAAAGAACATTATTATTAACAACACTGTCAGCAAAAGAATTGTATGCTCAAAACCCACTTATGGTTTTACCCACAATATAGCTTCTTCTCAATTATATAATTATCTTCCTCCTCAAAACATCAGCTTAATGTTTATCTGACCAACACTGGCTAGCAGGCAGAATTACAATAGTTACCTATGCAGCCATTGATCCACACAGAGTGGTGGTCTTGCTTGGCGATGCAGGAATCACAAGAGAAGCAGTGATTGGCTCGAATCGGCTTCTGCATCTGTACCACACAGTAAACAATCATTCTAGGTCTTCTAGAAAAAAAGCTCAATTTTTTTTAAAAGAACTTTACTGAAAAGAATGAGGCCCTGTTTAACTTACACTGTCCTTCAATATGAATTACTCACCATACAGGAGGTGCAGAAAACTCTAGGATCCAGACAGCCTGTCTCTGCCAGCATTATCACATTCTAGGGAAGGAGAGAACCGTCAACTTCACTGCCAAACAGCTAGTAAACAGTCCACCAAGCATTCCTGTGCAAATTTGGTCTATTCTTACATATTAAGAGTTTCTTTTTTGATGAATACACACTAATCCTGTGCTAAAAGGAAAAAAAACACAACTTGCAGACCAGATTAATACAGAAAGATCTCAGCCCCAAACATTTCAACATTTTATAGGTATTTTTTTCGCTTATGTATTTCCAAATACCTGAAATACCTCCTGTATCTCATACCAAAGCACCATCTGAAATAACTGGTACATGACATCCCTTAAACAACTTCATAGGTTGTTAGCAACAAGTCTGACCCAATCCAAAAAAGGGTATCTTTAAATTCTGTATCAGTGCCCTGCTACTAAAATAAACTATTCATTGTTATTTTTGTGACACTGCGAGGTATAAATAGGTGAGACATCCACTCTTTTCTGTAGCAGCACCTTCTTTCTCTCCTCCTCGGGGGTTTTGATGTACCCAGGGTCTGTCCTCCAGCTTCTGTAGTAATAGTAGAGCAAGCCAGTAGCATTCAGACTGAAAAGTATCTTCACTGTAGCAGTTGGCTGCCATGGTATCTGGAGTTAAGGACCTATCACAGTAATGCCATTAAACATCATCAGCCTTTGTAGCAGTACAATGAGAAGGGGGCTGTCAGAATGACACATTGTATTCTCAGGACAACCCCGTCACCTGGTCTGCCCATCTAATTTATACTCCTCCCATACTCACCAACCTATACAATGTTTAGATGTACTGGATTAACTGGAAATGTTAAAGTTGTATTTTACACAAATCTGACACTACACCTACTAATTTATTGCACATTCCACTTAAATGCCAATCTGCAGAATCCTTTCCCATTGCAGAATGATCGGCTTGGTGAAGGTGTTGCTGAGTTTGAGGAGAGACGGTGACATAATATCAAACAGACGCTTATTTACTATTCATAGAGTGTACATCATGATTTGCTATGTGCATTTATTATTTTTTTACTGTGTGCTAATTTCCGCTAGCACATCTGTGTGAATCACCCTGTAATGCAAGTATCAAATGCATTCACTTGTGTAAATTTGCATTACGAATCCATTCTGTTCAGCTGTTCTATAGTACTTTAAGTAGGAGGTTGGAAATTTTCAAGTTGCGAATTTTCGGGAATTGCGATCTGTGATATTACTAATAACGAATAATATATAGAATATACGCTTTTTCCTTCAGATAATCAATGTGCAGAACACCAGTATCTCCATGCATTTTGACCAATCACATGGTGGTGATGCAGCCAGCTTGGTTTGGTCATGCTACCAGCCCTTATATAAGCAGGGTCATGTCAGCGTGGTTATGGCCTGGGAATGGCTTGGGTACGGCTGGCATACTTTGCAATGGAAAAGTGCCAGTTAGCGCTACGGGTTGGGTAGGGCTCGGTTCCTGGTGGCACTGGAAAAGTTCCAGTAAGCGCTATGGGTTGGGTAGGGCTCGGTTCCTGGCGGCACTGGAAAAGTGCCATAAGTGTCTTCTACAGCTGCAGTTTCCTTCCTTTCCTGCCACATTTTTGGGGACGTATTTCAGAAAATGAAAACAGGTGTAGATCTTCATCCATTTAATGTTTCTGTGAAACAGAAATATGATCTATCAAATACTCTTTGACTTGACTCTCACCCTTCCCTTTGCTGCCACTAAATAGAACTGTATGACATCACATTTATGTCAAAAGTTGCAAGCATGATAAAACAAATTAAGTAAAATATATATTATTTTACACATGCACATACATACTGCCCACTCGCAAGATATAGGTGTGCACAAATTCAACCCAGGCAGTGATAGCAAGGTGATCTCTTGAAGTTGAATTCTGCTCATGTGAATCAACCTGACTTTTGACAATTTGGGGGGGGGGGGGGGCGGAAAGCAAGGGAGACCCTGGCCTTCTTATGATTGTTCACTTTCAACATGATTACACCCATACAGACCTCCATGTCTCTTGATTGACAGTGTCCTTTAACTGAATAACTGGCATACAGTTTGGCCAGAGGTCATCCAGATCCGCACTCCTTTTCAGAAAGTGGTGGTTGTGCACCAAATATTGGTTTTCCAAAAAAAGAAAAAAAGGTTTGGCCAGAGGCTAGTTATTTCTAACATCTGAGCCCTGACAGCAAACACAGTGAAAACACAGTGGAGGCACAATGGCCACAACATTTGAAGATTTACATAATACTTATAGATGGCTTCGTCTAACAACCTAGCAATTAACTTACTGTGAAATTTGTTTGGAACTAGAGATGAAGAGATTATTAGACATAGTAAAAAAAATATGTAAACAAACAAACAAACAATCTAGATTTGTGAACTCCAGAATCAACAAACAAAATAAAAAATGTGTTAATTAGACTGAACATAAGTGCCACACTGAGGGCTGACAAAACCATAAAACATCATGAAGGATATCAGGCATGAGCCAGAAGCACCATGTGAACAGCATCAAGAAGACAGAGGCCATCAGGAATGTGGCTGGAAGAAGCTTATTGACATCTGGGCCCACTATAAATCTGCATGTGAACACATACAAAAACACACCAAAAAGAGAAGCAGAATAAGCAACACTAGATAGATCGGAATATTCCTCCTTTCACAGTCATGAAAGCAACTTGATGGGATTCACTACATTGCATTTTAATGTGGGATTAGTGTAACATCTTTTAAAAACATGTTTTATTTTCAGGACATAAGAGGTTTCATAAAACATTAGGCTGATTAGCTTCTATGCATTTTTTTAAATGCCCTTTTCAGAGGACAACTTTATTTTCAATTAGCTGAACAACAGAGCAATACATTAAGTGAAGTCACTTCCAGTCAGCCTATCTCTGCCCATTCTATGCATTATTGATGCAGTACAGGCAACATGCAAACATTTCACAGCTGCATAATGTGATGAGGCCTTTTAGGAGAGAAGAACTTAAGAAAATTGGCGTGAGCAAAATGTAAGTTATTTTCATGTAACCAATCATTCATTTCCAATGCTTTGCATTGAGAGACCAGAAGGGAGCTGATCTCCTGGACTTTTAGGGTTTTACAACACCACTCAATGGACCTTCCTTCATCATGTCCAAAAGAACAGGATGAAAAGACTGGGCTTAGACTGAATTCAAATATACCCACCAAAGTAAGAACCGCCTAAGAATTTTCAGTATATGGTGTGTTTTTTAAGAGTTTTCCTGTTCCTGTTCCATATGACATTCATTCATTCATTCATTGTTCAAAACCATTAAGTCTGGAGAACATCTCACGCAGCAGCAGACATTACGCTGGGTACAATCTAGATGTTTGTGTCTTGTGACTGACTGACATCCCACATGTGGGATAAAATTAGAGAAATTTAGTGATACCAGTTCACCTAAACAGCTTGTCTTTACACTGCAGGATGAAACTGAAGTACGTAGAACAAACCCACACAAACACAAAGAGAACACAGTTCTACACATTGGGGTACCATCCCACCCGCATAAGACACATTATCTCCGTAAACTGCTACTCATTTTTTTTCCTGTAAACCACACCATTATTATTTCTCTCTATTACACCTCACATTTATTATATTGCATTCAGTAAGATACTCTGTTATGAAGTCACCTGGGCCGGTATGCATAAAACTTCCTAAGAATGGTCTTAAGAATGGTCATACACTTGGACTTAAGAGTTAAAAAAATCTTAGCAAAAAGCAGGACCTAAGAGCATTGTATAAAGCTGCTAAAAGTAACTTTCTGCAAAGTCTAAGCCCAATTCCTAAGTGCTGATGGAGCCAGCATTAAAGTGTCGTGAAATGAGGACTACAAATAAAATCCCGCCCCAAATACTGAGTTCAACCAATAGAGGAGCTGCACGGTG
>JAODJU010000007.1:23028632-23048422 GCA_026776725.1 Gnathonemus echidnorhynchus | reverse complement strand
AGATCTCACGCTCCCTATGCGGGCATCCTCTGGATTCTCCGTTAAATAAGCCACAAAGGACTGTCTGGAGATCTCACGCTCCCTATGCGGGCATCCTCTGGATTCTCCGTTAAATAAGCCACAAAGGACTGTCTGGAGATCTCACACTCCCTATGTGGGCTTCCTCTGGATTCTCCGTTAAATAAGCCACAAAGGACTGTCTGGAGATCTCATGCTCCCTATGCGGGCATCCTCTGGATACTCTGTTTCCCTCACGCAGTCCAAAAACATGCAATTGTGATAACCACCATCTCTAATTTGCTGTATTGTTTATGGTATATGCATGTATGCGCCCTAGGATGGACTGGCGTCCTTTGGGATAGGCTACAGACTCCCCCTGTGCAAGTGGTTGAAAGATGGAAGCTACAAAACATGAATACATGACCCAACTATTAAGATGATCAATATACTATTGTATGTGTTAAACAATAATCATCATAGCTACTAAAATATGAACCATCAGTATTAACACGGCACATATGGCTACTGAAAAGAGAATCCGTGGTCACCTTGGCATTCTGCAGATCCACGCTGGCTCCAGCCTCCAGCAGAATGTGGACTGCATCTACATTCCCAGCCAGAATAGCACAGTGCAGCGGGGAGTTTCTGTTCATCTTGTCCACCGCACTTACTGATGCATTACATTTGATGAGAAAGTTTGTGGGCTCTGGCCTACATGCAAATCACAAAACAGATTTTTGTGAGTAACAGTTCATGCCCAGGCTCACAAAACATTACAAGTGCAATCTGATTCAACTGAATTAGATATAGTACCTTACTACCTTTCACAATAGTTACCCTGAGGCACCTAACAAGAGTGTGTGACATATTAGTTCCTGGATACTAAATTGTTCATGATAGAAGAGAAAAAGCAAAAACAAAAAAAGATAAGGAAAGGATTTAATTTTGGTTTAGATTTAATTTAACACCACAATACTTACCCAATAATTTTCTGGGCCGCTAACATCAGTGGAGTTTGACCATTGAGATCTGGACAATCAACTTCCTATAATTGCAAATGATTTAACACTTCAGTCTACAAGCATCGTTCCAAAAATGCCTTCACACTAGAACCAGGCACATGCACCATATTTTAGATGGGTTCTTTGATCATTGAGTTTTTTTTTTATATATTTACAAGGTACATAAAATCAATTTTGCATTTTGCAATATTGCATTGCTGAAAACAAACAAGCAGCTAGTGGTAGAAGTGTGGCTCAACATTATTCTCACTCAAATCCACATCCTTAAACATTCTCACTGTTTATACAAGGACAAATGAACATGTCCTACAGAATTCAATCTGAGCAGAACACCAGCAAAACAATTCATTTAATCTAAACTGTTAATTTATTCAGATTTTAATAAGAGGGAAAATGAACTGTTAATAAAATGCAGGGCATACTGGCGCTATAACCTGTGAGTAAAGAACGAACACAGTCTAAACTGTCTGCCACTGCACACACACCTGTCCCTTGGCCATCAGGTAGGCAGCAATGGGCATGTGTTGGAAAAGTACAGCTAGATGGAGGCCACAGAAGCCCTCTCCATCAGACAGTGATGGGTCAGCCCCATGCCGCAGTAAGAGGATCACCATGGGGAGGTGGCCCTGCCTGCAAGTGGATCCGTGCATCCCAGGAGCATGCAGAAATACATAAGGCAAAGACAAGGAAGAGGCAAAAGTCAAAATCTCCATCTAAACACCCCTCCCCTCACCCAAGAAATTCTATGTGCTTTGATACAGTTCTGTTATCAACAATCAAATAAGACAGACAATTTCTCCAAGTACACTTGGGCAATAAAACACAGTTACCTTATGGCCCAATGCAAGGGTGTTGAATTAAGATCACCTCCTAACTGGTCAACAATGGCACCTTTAGAAATGTAATACCTTGAGAAAAAGCACAAAGTGAATAACAATAAAAATAACCTTAAAACGCCTTACAATGCACCAAGCCATATCTCTGTCTTCTAACTGATTATTTTGATCTGGGGCTCAGGGACCTAAAATCTGTAGGCCTTAATACAATCTACATATAAATGTCCATTAAGGTGTCTCTCGTGTTGTATCGCTGAAAGATCAACACAGCATTTCATCGAAAGCATCGAAATCACATTTCAGGTGGTGCTGTTCCTAAAAATCACTGAGCGTGAAGAAAATATTTAGGCAGGTAAAAAAGCTTGAATGAAATGAAAAATAAAACACAGCACACATTTAAAAACTTTGTAGCGGAATTGAGTCTTACTTGACAATCTCAGCCCTGTTGTTGATGGCAGCCCAGTGCAACAGAGTGACATTTTCCTTGTCTGGCTGCCGTACATCATACCCTGCATCAACTAGCTCCTTACATCGGTCCAGGATGCCAAACCTACAGATACAGATGACCGATTAATTACTGCACGAGGAGCAGGGGGAGCTTGTTTTCATATTATTGCAGCTGAATTAATGACCATGAGGTCATGAGGTCATTAATTCACACTCAAAAACAAGTTCAGTATGCAAGAGATGAACAGTCTAGCTTATACACAAAGTAAGTTTAAAAGAAACATGGACTTAATACCTTTAAAAACAAATCAATGCAAAAAGCAATGGAAAGATTCATTTTCATTTGAACAGATACCTTTTTTACTCGATAGTGAAAACTATGCTGTTGATTATCATCTAGTTCGTAGTCAATTTTTCATTGCAATGAAAGGAAAATTAAAATTAATTAATTAGGTCTGTATATAGTAAAATATATCAAAACTCTATAAAAATGAATGGATCTTACTGAGTGGCCTTTATAATGTCCCAGCTACTGCTGTCATCCATATGCGATCGCCTTTTTGGTTGCTTTGTGGGGTCCATTGTAATGTCAGGCCCTGGCCCAAACTGTGTGCTCATCCCAGACATGAAGCCATGTACCATTGCGCTGTGTCCATGCCACTGTTCATGCCCGTGCCCATGTCCGTGCCCATGTCCGTGCGCCCCAAGTCCCTGACAGTGGGCACCATGTTCTTGGAATTCACTGCCCAACTGACTCTGTGTGGAACACTGTAAATTTCAAAGCGTATGTAAATAGACATGTTTATTGAATTATTTATTCAAATAAATAACTCCATTATGTTAATAACTCCATCCTTTCTTCTTAAACAATGTTATCCATTTTAGAGCAAAATAAAGTCGTACTCGTCTATATGCTTCAATGCGGTGTGAATATGTGATACATATTTTTTATCAGGTTTTTTACTTTATCTACACTACCATAATCATAATAAAGGACAAATCATTGCTAATAATCAAACTTAAGAACAACTTTTGGAGACTGACGCTACGGAAAGCTCCCCGTTGACAAAAATACGTTGAAAACCCTGGTGTGGGTGCTACTCATTTAGCCACATGATTTCTGGTATCTAATTTCCTATTTTATACCAAACGTTAATGGAAAAATAGTCCACGAAGTGACAAAAGTAAGCTTATCCCCGTGCTGTAACGAGTAATTTAATAATAAGAAACAGTAAAGATATCTTTAAAAATCGGATAATTAACCACTTTACTAACCCACACTGACACGTACATGCGACTTGCCTTAAACTTACTGCCAGTTACTCTGCTGCTAGCCTGCAGCTAGCTAAACAGACAAAGAGCTGGTCAGGCAGCTTCAAAAACAGATGAAAATAACACAGAACGAGATACATTTTTTTCTAGATTAAGCTGATCGGAAAATATGTGTTCCACCTTACTTCATTTTGTCCATTCCAGTCCATAATGTTGTATATACAGAAGAAAAACTAAAGCTTTTCTCCACCGAAGCGTCTTCTTCCGTACTTCTCAATTTCCTAGAGACGAGCCACACAAGATGGGAGCCCATTGGTCAGTTATGTCTTATCCCCGCCCAGGACATGTCTGTTAAATTACTGTTAAGTTAACAGCGTAATATAAAATAGAAAACGGGTTGTAACATAAAATGCTAATTTATTCCATATAAATATAAATAAATTACATATAAATTCCCTTAAAATGACAAATAAAGCTTGTGCCATGAGTACTTTACTTTACAATTAAGTCTGTAATATAAAATATTTATTCTAAAATTCCCTTGAAATGCTGTCTAAATAAATGTTTTGTAGTGATATTAATATATTATTGTGAAATTAACAGTCTGACGTAATGATTTCACTTTTAATTTGTTTGAAAAACAGTTTTGCCATTAAACAAAGTGGCTCACTGTGAATTGGGTTATACTACCAATAAAATCTGCAATCTAAAATCTTAATACATTAAATAAATAGCACAACAAATACTCAATGCCACTTAACAGAGAAATTCTGTCAGCTATGCTTGTCATACACTGTATATTACTCAAAACATCCCTTAGTACTAGGTTTGTTAAAACTTTTGGATATATAAAACTACCTTACTAAAAAAGTGTACAGAAAAACTACATATATTGATAGTTAGAAATGATGGGAAAATAGGGCATAGGTTTAAAAATTCCTGAAATATGTAAGAGGAAACTGAACTGAATTGATAGTTCAGCTACATACAAAGGTGGCAGTTTGGGTTAAATAATATGCTTGAATAAAATTATCAGGGATGCCCTGCTTCCTCCCACAGTCCATGAGCAGACTGGAGTCCAAAGTTCTCAATAATCCATAGACATAAAAGTGGCCTTAAATAGGTCAGAAAGCAGTCACATTTCCAGTGTGTCTTCCTGTAGTTGTCGAGTCAAGGCAGCAGTATACGAACATCAAGGGTCCTGTCAAGTTGGGTGGAATGACTTACTGCAATTGATCCCTGGACTTAATACCAACATGAAGGAGAGAACAGGATAAAATCATTTAATATACACTAACAGGGCGAATAGGCTACGACGACAGGCATATCTATAACTATGAAAAGCGCTGAATTACTTTTCACAAACACCATTACAAATAAAGATTTAGAGCAACTTTTAGTATTTTAAGTTTCACTTAAGTTTTCACAATGGAAAGCTCTGTAGGATGGATTGCAAAGTTACTGGTTCATTGATCTATGCATTGCCAAATATCTGTTGCCCAACCAGCTGTTCTGTGCACAGAAGAACAAGCACTAATCCTGTGAGTGAGTGAATGACCTGAATTTGCCACTTTCTGCCTCTGGGTTCTCCATGGGAAAAATTATTTTCCAATTGATATATGACTATATGATGTGCTGATTTAGACTCTTCTAGCAGTTGGAGTATTGTTGCTTCGCCTACGGCAACATCCCCCAAAAAATATTACTTATAGTTCTGAATATTAAAACTGATTAGCCCCATTCTATTTAATTTTAATACCCGGCTGTGGTAGAAACAGTATTACTATATCTCTACTGGCAAGTATATTTCTAAAAGTGCATAGTATATACCACTAAAATCAATATTTACTGAAAGTGTGTATGGTGGACTTCCTGTTTGTGTGGAATCACTCACCATAAATATCCTGAGTGAATGCAGAAACATGTCCATGTTGAAGGATCAGGGAGAACTTCCAGCAGCAGGTAGTTTTTGACTGGACCTACCTCAATGTCATAACATGCAAGGAGAAAAAGGCATTTTTTTTGTTTTACAATCAAATAATCATTTACTTTCTCTAGACATAGATCTTACCTGGAAAGGTAATAGTGTCAAGAAGGACCCAGTTGAGGAACACTGAATTTCAGGACCACTGGACATGTTTGGCTCAGCATATTGGAAAGGAAACAATACTTGAACCAGAATAAAAATCTGACATATACATTTTAAAATATATTTTTAAATATGCAGCCAACTTATCAGCCCAGTTCTTTAATGATGCCATCAGAGTAGGGCTGGGTGATATCATATTGATTTTATATTGAGCATGTGCAATAATCACCAGGGCTTCAGATGACAAGCAAAACATTTGGCCAGACGCCTTCTTTTTGGTACAATATGGAAGTTTATTTACACCCACAATTTGTTACGCAGATTAGTAGTATGGCTAAAATATTAATGAGATGCATTTTGTGACACCCAAAAGTTAGTAATCTGTATAAACTTGGTGTATCTTTATGCTCATTAAATTTGGTTAACTTTTGTGTGTCATAAAATGCCTCATTAATATTTTAGGTGCACCACTAATCTGCTTACCAAATTGTGGCATAAATAAATGTCTGTACCAAAAATTTGGTGTGCGGCCAAATGTTTCACCTGTCATCTGAAGCTCTCCTGATTATTGCACATGTGCAATATAATATTGATGTGATGGCGCCCAGCCCTACAACAGAGGAAACTGAACTTCTGCCAGACTAAAGTATTTGCATAATCATTTGTTCTAAAACACTCAGTGAAGCTGAACATGTAGGTCCACCTTTACAAACTATACTACAAAAAATGCTTACACTTGATTTCAGAAATTTCTATTAAGTTTTTGGTACAATTTTAACAACAAAATATATGTAGTATGCAACAAACAGTATACCTTAATAGATTGTCCTAAAACACTCATCCCTAAATGGTTAGAGTTAGTAGGGTATGTCTATGTTCACTCATAGTGTGCAAGGTCTGCAATGATAGTGAGGGCTCGGGGATTGACAGAGAGTACTTTCTTGATATGTTTAGAATGACTCAAACCATGATCAACAATCTGGACTTCAGGGTCCCACTTTTACCCTTACATAGGTGATGCTGGCAGAAGAGAGAGAAACGTGCTGGGGTCCTGGTTAAACTAAGGAAACAGACTAATCAACCCCTGCTTCCAGGCATTCTCCTGGTTAATACTCAGTCTAGGGTCGTCACTATTGATTAAACCAATAATTGAGTAATCTACCAATTGAGTACACCAGCCACCCCTTGTAGTGATATTATTTCAGGATAGCATAGTTTTCCAGTAGAAGTGCTCAAACTACTTTTGTTTATTTATGTTTCTGTTGCTTTTTGCTTTGTAGAAAACCACACCCATAGTCAAGCTTGTACATAGGAGTACTAACCCAGTAACTGGAAAATTGTATGGAAGTGACAATTGTTCAATAAAGAGTTTAAACCGGACCCTGAGACCCCGTGAATCTGACGGATCACCTGTGGTGGGCTAATCTTTCCCACTCCAGCACAGAAGTTAGGTTCAGGTAGCAAAGGCCAGCATAAATACTCCTGCCTCCTTTTCAAACATCACAAGGACCAAGACAGACTGCTGGATTCAAACCCTCAAAATGTTGCGCTAAAACATTTGTGCTGTCATAGGAAACAGAATTCATAAACTCAGCCCTTCTGTAGACCCTACAGTTCTGTAGGAGCCTCCAGCATCTGCCCACGAGGATGTGACTGATCTCCTTCACCGCACCACCAGTATTGGAGTATTGAAGTCCAACGATGTGGCTCAGGGCATTGGAACCAGGATCCAGCAACCTGCAGCCCCTGACCTTTCGCAAAGTCGAGGAACATGGAGCCACTCTCAGCCTAGTCTCCAGACCCATAGGGACTGATACAATCCTCATAGCTCTGTCAGTGCCTGTGGTCACATTGAAGTCACCCATGACCAGAGTAGTGTCATCTTGTGGGCACCCATCAACCACCGAGTGAACTTGCAAGCAAAATGTCTTCCTCAATGAGACATCACTCACCGCGGTCAGAGCATACACTGAGACAACAGACAAGATGCCCAAGGAGTGCCTGAGTCTCATAATACGCTCCTTGAAAGGAGTGACATCAGACACCATTGGGAGGAGCCGATCCGACAGAGCAACAGGTACTCCCTGAATATGGCAGCCATCAGAGCGACCAGACCAAAAGTAGGTGCACCCACCTGCAGAGATCTGTCCACTCCCCGGTCTGTGTACCTATGATGGGTGCTGGAACCAGGATCCAGCAATCCACAGCCCCTGACCTTCTGCAAAGTCAAGGAATATTGTCCTCCTTTCACCCTGTTGAAATAAATAAATATAATTATGATAAAGTTAGAATTAATAGAAGCATACTCTCAGGGTCTGCACATGCATTTACATGTATGTAACACTTTTATTACCTTGTAAATAGCCTGTAGGGTTTGCAAACAACCCTACGCTTTTGATGTAGCTAATTCTAGGTGTAATGGAATAACAGATTTGCTGTAAGAATTCCTGAATGAGCATGAGAATCTGAAACCATGAGTGTCACACCAGATGTGTGAGAGCTGGCAACCCTGCATTGTTTCTTTAAGTGTGTATTTGTTTACATTATTTTATTTAGTTGAAAAGAGTTTATAGCCACTGAACACAAGCTGTTACATTTAATTCAGTTCATTGAAAGTATACTGCCATTAACTTATATGATGAATGTTTTGATTTTAAAATAAGGGTTTCAATAACATTGCCAAGACTGGCTGATGTGATATTTCATGTGGTTATCACTGAAAGCCAATGGGGACTTTAAATGAACCAAGTGTTTAAACCAATGTCTAGCAATTTGGGGATGCTTTCCACTCCAGATATTTTTGCCATAGATTTTATTTCATGTATTTTATTTTTCTTATAACTTACAGTCTTTATCTTTTCCTTTTATTTGGATGTTTGCCTGGAATGCCATTTCTTCTATTCATTTATTCTATTCATCTATTGGTGATCTGTGCTGCCTGATTCGAACAGGTGGGGGGTGAAGAAAAAACAAATATGTGCAAATTCGTTAGGTCTACTTAGCATTGCCCAAATGTTAGGTGAAGAAGAAACCTTCCGCAAGCAAGACTGAAAATCTTAGGGATCACACATGAGAATGGTAAACCTCCTCTCTACTTTAAGTCGCTTTGGATGAAAGTGTCAGCTAAATAAATTAAATGTAAATATTTAATTATTTTCGGCACCGTTACTAATACGCATTCGAAGGAGGCGTCCGCTCACCTCTTTTTAGTACGAACAGAACTGGACGTGCCAGTGTTATCTGTGACAGCGTCAGCAGCTGTGTGCGTCCGTTCGGTTTCGAAGGCTCGGCTCCTATCCGCCACATTCACCGCTACAACCACGCCTCATTTGCCTTTCTTACGCCCTAAATACAACTTATGTTCATGATTCACCTTTTCTGTATGAACAGGTATAACCACTCAACCCATTGCGATGAGTTGTATCCGTGAGCATTTGAATTGTGTACCATTATCTCCCCGTTTTACCCCGAATACTTTCATCTCCTTCAGAGTTCATCCGTGTGCGAGCGATTCCCGATCACCTGCCCGGTAAGCATGATCCCCGGTCCCACTCCCGGTGTGAGTGTGAGTCTCCGCTTTTCCGAGCCTTCAACTCCCCCCGAAGAGACCAATCGGCTTTTCACGTAATTTCGACTCTGTCTCATTACTGGGTTCAACGTGGGTTTATTGCCACAAGTAACAAATTACTCTTGTGTTCTGAGTCAACAGGATTATAAAATATTAACAAGGGCTTGTAAACTTCGAAGCCTTATATCAGCTTTCTGGTTCTCACTAAAAGGACTTGACAATTTCCCCTGTGGTTATTTGGAAAAAACACATACATTTCGGAGCCATTATTTTAAAGCACTCACAGGATCTTAATTTCAACAAGACGTGGTAAGTATTTTTTATTAAATGCATGCTCTTCTAAACAGGTAACATTACACAGTATCAATACGTTTACCGTAAGACAAGAATAATTCATAATCACGATATTTAGCGTTTTATCACTGGGTTATAATTAATATTTAACAAGTAGTATCGTAGTAGCCTATAATGTAATGTAAAATCTGTTATGAAGTCAAAGAAAATGTTTAAAGGTATTTTTCTGGGGAGTGAGTGTATATTAAAATAATATATATGCAAACGATGACAATAAAAATAGATTTCTTTCTGTTCTAAAAGTTCTAAAAAAGTTCTGTTCTTTCTGTCCTGAAAGTTACTCGTATCTTGTTGGATGGCTAGAAGAACACTGCTTCACTTCCCAAACCTGCCTTCAGGGGCACCGCAGCCATTCCGCAAATTTCACTACCAATTCACTTAACTAGTTAAATACTTGATTAGGTATTGATTAACCAAACGTGGTATGCTACTGGCTGAGTCAACAAATACATGGGCATTGTTACTGCAAATACTCGGGGTTCTTTAGGAGAGGTTTTGAAATGGCTAAGCTGAGACAGTTTAACATACATATCACAGTTTTACACCAGCATGGAGATCAGTTGAACCTACTTTTCTTTGACTGTCTAAAATGTTTGCTTATTTTGTTCACAAACAGAAGAGACAATGGCTACTGTGAAAGAGAAACTCTTGCTGGAGGTAAACCCGGGCCTGGAGGCAGGAATAACCAGCAAGGTGACCGTAGTGGGGGTGGGTAAGGTGGGCATGGCCTGTGCTTTCAGCATCCTGCAGGCGGTGAGTCCAGAAAACTTTATATGAATGCTACAAGGCATCTTTATTGCATGTTTCTGCTAGTACTTTGTTTAGCCATAGGTCATGTAATGATTTAAGTAATGAATAAAAACACGTCATTTTAAAATGCATTTACTACTACGGATGCCATTTATATAATTAGTGAATGCCTCCAGTTACCAGTATACAATTGCTATCGATGTACTATGATATTGTTGCATATCAGTGTATGCAATATAGCGATAACGCTATGCTTATTTAGAATATTGCTGATTGTGTCACCCTGATTGATATGATGGGGGACAAAGTACAAGGTGAGGTGATGGATCTGCAGCATGGCAGCCTCTTCCTGAAAACTCCAAAGATCACAGCAGCAAAGGGTGAGAGAGAGAGGTGACATTCACAGTCGTAATCACAGACTGACACTTCACCCACTACCCTTGGTCCCATGCACTTTGTCCATAGAAACTCCGAGGTGAAATCCTGTAGAAACAAGGGTTTTGTGGAAGCATTTCATAGTTTTCTCATATATATTTAACAAGCTAGTTCTTATTTTTAAATGTCATTTTAGCTGTCTCCTTCATGTCTCAGATTAAAATAGATCAAATTATGACACAAAACTGGAAAGGCCAAGCAATGGGATATTATACTCAAATGCCAGTGCTTTTTTGTCAGGTGTTATCCATCTTGGCAGGTATTTTATGTCAGTGATACATGTGTGTGTGTGACTAATATCGTATTACAATATATTACTCAATGGAACACGTAACCAATTTCACATGCAAACATTTGTGTCCTTGAGTTTACAGAAACATTATATTTGTAAGTAGCAGGGAGAGAGATCTGAAATTCGCAAGACCTGAAATTGTCTGCTTTGTGTGTTGCTCCCTTTCACAGAGTACTTGGAGACTGCCAACTCCAAGCTCTGTGTCATCACAGCAGGGGTGCGTCAGAGGGTAGGAGAGAGTCGCCTGGACCTAGTCCACAGGAATGTGGAGGTATTCAAACAGATCATCCCTCAGCTGGTTCAGCACAGTCCTGAGGCCATCCTCCTCGTAGTGTCCAATCCAGGTGACCTGCTATGACTGTTTTTCAAAAGTGTGTTTGTATATACTATATGGCAAAATATGTGGACACTCCTATTAATTAGAAGACTTGTCAAACCCATTACTGACGTGTGTCTAATTAAGCACACAGTCATGCAATCTCCTATAACAAACATTAGCAACAGGGTGGATATACAGAACAGGTTAGTGACTTTTTGGCACCATCATAAGAGGCCATCTTTCCAAAAATTCAGTCCTCCACATTTCTGCCCTGATCAACCAAAAGTAAAGTGAAGGTCACAACATCTAGGAGTGCGTTTGATTGTGATATGGTAGCCACACAAGCTCACAGAAAAATACTTGTTTACCCAACATCAGTACCCAACCTGAATGGTAGCACATCTCAATGGTAGCACATCAGCAATGTTCCAACACCAGAACTCACAAATTTTTAAAATCCCTGGTAGATCTTTTGGCAGGCATTCTTCAGATTTTTTTAGTCTGAAATTAATTTTGAGTAGAACAAATAAAAAAAAAAAATGTAGATTTTTAAAATGTAGATGTATCTGAGAAACCAATAAAAACATTTATTTAAGAAGCATAAATTAATCATCATGCATAAATCAACCAATCAAGTCAAACATAAATTTTTGTTCTGTCAATGCACTGAAACTTTAATATGATATATAGGTTTGTCCATTATGTGTGCAAAGCAGTATTGATCTCAGCTTTTCTGTTGCACTACTGTGTGTGGAATGCTTGTGTGGCAGAGGACCCGACTAGTACCTTTCCGATTAAGGTTACAGTTTGCAATATTTTGCACCTCGCGCCAACATCTCAGTGCAGTCAGTTATGGTGATAGAGGTCTCTGAGCACACTTGTTATCATTATTACAACAAATCTGGTTTGATCACACATATGTCAAGTCAAGGGAGGTGATGCTTGGATTATACAATTCCTTGGTAAGACCCCACCTAGAATATTGTGTGCAGGTTTGGTCACCATACCTTAAAAAGGACATTGCTGCCTTGGAAAGGGATCAACGTAGGACCACAAGAATGGTTCCTGGCAGTGGCGGCTGGTGAAAAAAATTCTTGGTGGGGCTGATGTACCAATAGATTTCCC
The DNA here is from genome assembly GCA_026776725.1 of Gnathonemus echidnorhynchus. Classification (NCBI taxonomy): domain Eukaryota; kingdom Metazoa; phylum Chordata; class Actinopteri; order Osteoglossiformes; family Mormyridae; genus Gnathonemus; species Gnathonemus echidnorhynchus. The sequence continues at coordinate 23,035,913 of JAODJU010000007.1, read as the reverse complement.
TTCCTAGTCCAGTATAAGCATTCAAATGAACAGTCAGAAAATGACAACAATTTCACAATCATAATTTAATTTCCTTCTCAAAATCAGCAGTTTCACAGATAAAGTAAATTAACAATTTACAGCTAAAGTTATTTTGGGCTTGTTGTTCCAGCTCCTTAACATGGATTTTTTTCCACCATCGTCCTTCTCGCAAAAGGGTAATTCAATAACGATCTCACCGAATTCGGTGGAAGCTGCCCCTCAACTGTCATCGTCGCCATCATCTCTCTCTGACTGACTGACCTGAGAGCAATCCAGAACATTCCTTTTTTTCTGTAGCAGGGGTGAAATTTCCAGCGCCCCAAAACCATTTAATTCGGTGATGCTGATAGGCCAAATTTTTATTATTTTCGCCTAGCAACCATACATAATTGGCTATTTCACTGCACTTCTGGGGCGCTTTGATGAGCACCCAAGAAGAGAAATGATTGGTGGATTGTCGGTGGAAATTCATTGTTGAATGAGAGTCAGTCGGTGGAAATGTTGTTTAAATAATTCAGATTGCATGTAGGCGCCCCCTATGGGCCAGCCGCCATGGATTCCTGGTCTTATGAGGAGAGGTTAGCTGAGCTGAGTCTGTTCAGCCTAAGGCAAAGGAGACTAAGGGGGGACATGATCCAGGTATATAAGATTCTAACAGATCTGGATGCTGTTCAGCCAAATGGCTATTTCAATATTAGTTTAAATACTAGAACTCGTGGACATAGGTGGAAATTAGCGGGAGAACATTTTAAAATGGATTTGAGAAAGCACTTCTTTACACATCATGTATGGAGTTAGAGTATGGAATAGTCTCCCCGTTAGTGTAGCGCAAGCTAAAACCCTGGGTTCATTTAAATCAGAGCTAGATAAGATTTTAACAACTCTGAGCTATTAATTAAGTTCTCCCCAAACGAGCTTGATGGGCCGAATGGCCTCCTCTCGTTTGTAAATTTCTTATGTTATGTGAATGTGTCTTAAAGGTAATTTATTGATTTATTTTATCCCTGGATGCGCAGCTTTCATTTGGCTGCAGGGGCTGTCTGAGGACTTGTCTTATTGCTTTCCTCTCAGTGTTGGTGATGCTGACAGACTCCTGTGTCCTCTCTTTACTGTTGGTGCCCGGTCAGTGTTGCCTGTTATACATAGTGGCTGGCTTGCCTAACGGAAAAAGATAAGAATGGCCTTCATGATGTTTTGATCTCATATTTTTAGCAACAAACAATTTTATGTAATCAGCTTACCTCTCATAAATCATGTGACACAAAAAAAATCTTAAAATTACTTGTATTCACATTAGGTTACATCAATCGCCACAACCATAATCAGCATGGAGATTACGAGAGAGAGCAGCGTTAGCATGCTAACAAAAACTAAATCAATGTTCACCAACTAAAGAAGATCAGTGCTGTTATCCACAGAACCAAACACATAGAAACACTAGTAATTTTAATATTATTCTCACCACTTACAAAGTGATCTCTGCAAGCTCTGGTGCTGTTCAGGTTCTTCTACGTTTGATCTGCTTTTGAGATGCTGTGTAACTATATTGTTGGCGGCAAAATGTGTCCTCTTCTTAACAGTGCAACTAAAATTGAATAAAGTACTGTTTTAAAAAAAGCCCAAATCAAAATAAGTAACATGGGTCACTTTTTAAACCATGGAATGACCTTCTTGCATGTTTCACTCTATGACATCGGTCTAGTGGACATCCTGACGTACGTGGCCTGGAAGCTGAGCGGCTTCCCCCAGCACCGAGTCATTGGAAGTGGCACCAACCTGGACTCCGCCCGATTCCGCTTCCTAATGGCTGAGAAACTGCAGATGAGCCCCAGCAGTGTGCACGGTTACATCATTGGGGAGCACGGCGACTCCAGTGGTTAGTCTCACCCGTGCGCAAAGGGGAGGCGAAGGTGTTAATCACTTTACCTATTTTGTTTTGTGTTTTTTTTTTTGTTATCCTCTCTGCTATACCTCAAGTTTTCAGCTGAACTGGTTGATCATTTTAGGTGTCACTTATAGCTAGGCGGTTTTAAGGTGTTATCATCTTTACTCACCATTATGAAGAGGGTTAGGCACAGGAAATGCCTCTTCTTTCTTTGATAAACAGCCCCTTCATTTTTTCTCTATAATGAATATAAACCATCACAGGTAATTTATTACTGTGGCTTGTGTGCTTTTAAATATCTGAAGATTTTAATGTATTTATTCAGATTATGTAAATCTCTTTGAGTACTGTGATATAACATCTTAGGGGGTCTACTACTGGGTTATAAATCAATTTCCTTCAGCATTACCCTAGATGCCCTCCTACTAGTACATACAACATACAGTACTATATGGCTCAGTCAGTTATGTCGCTTCGGATAATATTGTCTTGTACATAAATACATTTCTGCAACTGTGTATTGGATTAGTGGCATATAGATAGATAATTCATAAATATTCAATATACAGTTACACATACAAATATTCATTGCTTCCAAACAGTGGCAGTGTGGAGTGGGGCCAATGTGGCAGGGATTGAGCTACAGTCATTAAATCCTGATCTTAAAAGAGGTCAAGACTCTGAGGGCTGGGTAGAAATCCACCAAAAAGTTGTTGAGAGGTATAGTACTTTTATGTTTCTTATTGATTCAGTTAGGTTTGCTACAAAATATACAGCTATGGAAAATCACTATGTGACCTTTAACCACGTTTTTATACATTGGGTCATAAATAATGTGTAAACTAAGTCATTGTTGCCACTGGGCAACTGGAATGACTTGTTTTACTTGAATTGTCATATTCAGTATGACTATGACTGACTATAGAATTAAAACCTTATTATTCTTCCATAATGTCTCAAACTTTATTAAAAGATGCACAAACTAAGATCCAAGGCAACCAAAGCCCTCAATTGATTTTTTTGTTGTTTTATTTTTTTGTTTGATGTCATTTGTTGAGGTATATTGAATACTTGACCTGTGTGTTTATATGCAGTGCCTATGAGGTCATCAGACTAAAGGGCTATACCTCCTGGGCAATTGGGTTGAGCGTGTCTCATCTTGCACAGTCCATTCTGAAGAACCTCAAGAATGTACAGCCAATCTCCACATTGGTAAAGGTAGGCTTTCCAGCAAAGTTATGTTTTCAGTCAGTGATTGATTTAGCCATTTAAAAACATTACAATGACCCTCACAGCAATACAATGAAAACAGAAGACATGATTGTAATGGAGAAAACTGTAAACATTTTGAACATAAGCTTAACATAAACTTTTTTAACAAGCCTATAAGATGTCAGTTTTTGCTGCCCATTATAGCTGTATAAATTGTTTTTCCAGTTTTGTGTAGCTATTGATCCTGCCCTCTAAATAAAACATGGTTCATATGTCCCTTAGACAACATTAACATGTACTTTAAAAAGTTTACCCTAAGTTCAGCTACACATTGTCAGTCAATCATCAGTTTCATGTAATGGAAACTTAAGATTAATTTAGTTGCAAACCTGTTATATGCCTGTCACTGGCCAAAACCAATGCAACAAAAAATTCTGAATCAAACACTTGAATCTAACTGTAAACAGAAAGTGAAAAAATATGGATTACATGGGATTAGACAGGATGAGTTCCTTACTGTAAATTTTCCCAGGGCCTGCATGGGATCAAGGAGGAGGTATTCCTTAGTCTGCCATGTGTGTTGGGCTCAGCTGGGGTATGTGGCGTGATCAACCAGCCATTGAAGGAACTGGAGGTCCAGCAGCTGAAACACAGTGCCCAGACCTTGTGGGACCTTCAGAAGAATCTTACCCTTTGACTTGTGACTCATGGAAACCATGATTTCATGAGCAAGAGCATGCAAATCACACAATGACAATTATGCAGGTATACTTATTCACTTTCAATACCTACTGCTGTGTCAGATGTGTGAATATGACATTATAAAATAGTAATTATAATTCATATGATATTTGTTTAGGTATTAAGGTATTCTTTTATTCATAGGTAAGATGGGTTACAATCTATTAATATACAAAATGATGAATCATTTAATTACAACAGGACCTTTTAACATGATCTGCATTTAGAATGAACTGTTAACTAATGTTGTGTTTTATAATCACGGGCACTAAAGTGTAGATATGGCTGTGTTGGAGCAATGATTACAATGTGCTTAGTACAATGATTCATATATTCTACTGTTTTTCCATGACTGAAAAATTGCATCATTATTTTAGGCTGTATTTTAGGTAGTAGAATCACCACAACTAACAAAATGTTCCTGTGTGCACCTGTTTTCTGATCCATCAGAATTGTTCCTAATACTGGCCAACAGCTATGGCCAAGTGGCATGGACCTTAGACGGGAGCCTTAGCAAGCATCACTACTGAGTTTCAGTGAAACTCAAAGGTCAAAAACTTTGTGCAAATAACTACATTATGGCATTTGTAAGGAGGAATCAGACACCTGAAATAATACAAGGGATGAACACAACTGACACACAAGTATGCATTCACTGTATAAAGCGATACACATGGCAATTTCCTGTCATGATAGCCTATAAGTGTACTTATTTTATATGCATTTGCTCTACTATGACAGAAATAACTGTGCGTTTTAACCATTATACCGTAAATGAAATAAGAATTGGCTGTATAAAGGTTAAAATGCACTGTAATTTACTACATATTCACATGCATATGCATATGAGATATTCAGATGCATAAAGTATATTTAAAATATTTCCTTGTGGAAAAAATGACCTTTTTATAATCAGTAATAATGCTTACTAACTCCAGATTCACCATATCTAAAAGTGGCTCATTGGCAGACCATGGATAACTAAATGACCACAGTTTAAATGTTGAATGGGTTACTGTAGAACAGGTTTACTGTGTGCTATGTTCCTCCACATGTCCTCACTGAAAAGAATTTCCACAAATTCCTGCCAAAATTGTTTTTTTTTGTCCTCCTACACAGTAATTAAAAACAATGACCCATAGACATAGTGTATATTTTGCTTCATTACCTATGCCTTTTTGTTTAAAGTAATATATTACTATAATATATAATTACTTATATATGATATAATCAGATATCACCTCCTTCCTCAATACCATAGATCAGGGGTCTCCAACTCCGGTCCTGGAGAGCTACCATCCAGTAGGTTTTCTATCATACCTGGCTTCCGATGAACCACACCTGGTCTCAGGTAAATACCAGGAACAGATGTGGCTCATCAGAAGCCAAGTAGGATAGAAAACATACTGGATAGTAGCTCTCCAGGACCGGAGTTGGAGACCCCTGCCATAGATTTACCCCAACTTAAAAATATGGTGGCACTGAAGAGGAAAACACAAAAAACGAGCGCTCCTGAGGTGCCAATCCAGCCAGTAAATTGCGGAAATACATCATCAGCTACTTTACGTCTTTGGTATCGGTGTAGTTTCCGGTAGACTTGACAAATGACCGCTGTCATGCGGAATCTCATCTCCGAATATGTTTCCCTGTAGCGATATGTTTTATCCATTATATCCATATATTTAACTCCATATAGTTTCTTTGATTATTACCGTACATAAAATACCTTTAGGAATGTTTTAAAAAGGTGTGCATTAGGCTATATTGATTATTTAAAAAAATAAATAAATAAATAAATCGTTCACATATTTAGCTGGATATTATAACTGACGTTTTATTGTGGATATGTTTAATTGCATTATTAATGTATATTTAGCTCAATAGCAATATGTTTTATCGATTATAAACATATATTTACTTCAATAAGTGGTTTAATTATTATAACCACATATTTAGCGCCATGGCGACATGTTTTATTTACTAACTTGCCTACATCAAATACGTTTACGAAGGTTTTAAAAAGGTGTGTTTTATTAATTATGTTGAAAAGAAGTTCATATTTAGTATAACTGGCGTGTTTTGTTATGGTTTAATCAACATAGGCCTATTTAATTAGATTAATGTATATTTTGCTCGCATGATAGCATTATATGTTTGTCGATTATAACCGTATATTTAGCTCCATAGCAACATATGGTTGCTTAACCGGCCTGATTTTAATAATTATCATCTTGAGATATAGATATTAGGGATTTTGTTTTACTGGTGTACATTTAATTGTAGACTTTAATTATATGTAATCCAGATTTTCATGAACAAACTGAAGCAGTAGCTATAAATGTTATAATGCTAAACAGTTTTATAAAGACGTGTTTACGGTTATACATCTGTATTGTATTGTCACTCTTAAGTGTAGGACATCATGATATCACAATAATAAATATTCTTAAATCAGTGTTGAATGCACGTGTATTAATGTGAAGGTTGAATATCTCAAAACATCTGTAAGCCTGTTTTATATATGCTGTCCAGCTACATTTTGATAACAAAAACCAAACCACATTATTAATCTAATAAAACATGTCCGTGAGACAATTCTTAGCGAGCTAAATATACGATTATAATCAATAACAAATATAGCTGTCAAACTAAAAATGCGCTACTATTTAACTAAACATGTCGGTTAAACCATATAACAATTTTTTAATGAATAAAACCCACACCTTTTTAAAATTATCACGTCGAGCAGGGTACGGAGGGGGGAAAGAGGTGCAGGAGTCAAGGAGTCGGGGACACGGGATTTAATTTGGAGTAACGACCAGCAGAAACACGGAACATGCAGAAAAGACGTTTTGACATTTTTGTTACATCGTGTTTTTTGTGTGTGTTTGTGTTTTGCAACTCTGGACCGCTGTTTTGTTTTTTTTCGCGTTTTCTTTTTGCATGTTTATATTTTGTATTTCAGAGCTTAAGTTTTTGTTTTTGTGTTTTTGTTTGTTTTTGGGTTTTACATTTTGGTGCCACCGTATAATAAGGACCAAATAGATGAATTAGACAAACCACTAACAGCTAAGGAACTCCATATTGCACTCAATAAATGCCAAATAATAAGGACCTGATGGCTTTTCTGTCGAGTTCTACAAACATTACTGGAACACAATCTCATCACTGTGTCTCAGAATGGTACTTGACATCAAACAAAATCCCTCAGCACATGAATATAGCCATCATCACAGTACAAATAAAACTCAACAAAGACCCAACCCTTTGCTCCAGCTACCACCTGTATCACTGATCAACACAGATATCAAAATTATTAGTAAAGCACCGGCCACCCGACTTGAAACATTCCAGATAAGAACCCGTTATATTTTCCTTCTTTTCTATATCCTCTTCCATTAACATCGACCTACCTTATACAT
>JAODJU010000007.1:22990605-23001249 GCA_026776725.1 Gnathonemus echidnorhynchus | reverse complement strand
AACTCTTAGGGTGCCCAAACTTTTGCAGAGTGCCACAATAATGTTTTTATTTTTTATCTTTGTTCAATTTATGACATGAAAAGTAACTATGCATCAATGTTTGGTGAAAATATTGTGCATTTTTTTCCATTTCCTACAGAGACTCTGTTTACATTTTTTCAATTAAAAAATGACCAAAATATGTTATTTATTGAGGGGTGCCCAAACTTTTGCATACCACTGTATGTATTGATTCTTTGACTATGAATGAGGCTTTAAGTGTGTACTTCTAGTGGACAAACCATCATCGTGATAAACAACTATTTCATTTGGTGGTCAAAATTTTTGCTCCAAAAAACAAGTCAAAAGAGCAGAAAATAAGAACAAAGAATGGAATTTAATTTCACTTAGAGGATAATTTCTGATAGGCCAATGGGTAGGGTGTTATTACATTTTGATAGCCCAACAAGAAAACTTGATTGTCCAGTGACGTTGGGCTAGCAATTTTGTGAGCGCTGAATCATGTGGCTGGCAAAGAAACCATACCCACCATAGGGTCTTTAACCTTAATTGCTTCAGGAACACTGGCTGACCCTGCTCCCTGATCCTGACTTGTGTCACTTTGGAGAAAACCAGCTGACATGTAATGTAAATGAATAATTAGGGCAGTGGCTGGCTGTGGCCTTTGAAATAATATGATTATTTATTTACCATTAGAAGAACAGGCACTAGGGCTGGCTGATAGCAAAATAATTTATCATGATAATTTTTTTCATGGGTGGCATGGTGGTGCAGTGGTCAGCACTGTTATCTTACACCTATGGGACCTGGGTTTGAGTCTCCTGAGGTTTTATGTGTGTTTCCTCCAGTTACTCCAAATACGCCCCTACAGTATGAAAACATGCTGAGGTTAATTGGAGTTACAAAGTTATCTGTGGGTGAGTGTGCTCTGTGATGGGTTGGTGAGGGACTTGCCCAGACCCTCCATGAGTCAGAACAGGATAAGTGGTTACAGAAAATGGATGCATGGATTTTTTTTTCATAAAAAAAGCATAGCAAACAATATCAATAATTATCACCATATAATTCAAGCAATTATTTCTTTATTTCAATGCTCCATTTTTGCTTAAAATTCCCTTAAACAGATTCAGAACATGAAAAAGGAGGCAAAGTGAATGGACTGCAAACTGAAATCTAATCTTAATAAATAAATAATATGAAAATTAACTTTTTTCAGTCCTTAGAATACATCAACAGTAAGTTTTGTTGCTATGATTTTTTCTACAGCCTAGCTGTTCATTGCAGGGAAAGGGTTTCACTAGGGCTGGGTTATATACCCTAAAATGTTAACTATTCTGCCAAGGCCAGGCCTCAACTGGCAACCTTCCATTCAGGCTTAACCAGCTGAGCCACTTCAGCCACACCAGATACTGAAGCTCTCTTCCTCTAACCTTCAGTCACATTGTTTTCCAGTTCCTCTTGAGTATGCCGGACATTCTGGAAAAAAAAATTGCTTGTTTTTTTTCCCCACAGTCTACAGCAATGAATGCCAGATATTCACAGTGAGAGATATGCCCTTTAAGAACACTAAACCCTAAACAAAATCTAGCTCTTTATCTTTAGGTTTTATGAGAAAACCGAAGGGTATCAGCGTTTTCATTGTAGCATGTGTCATACTGGTTTGGTTTGTCTTTCAAGCCAATAATGTTGCTCAGAACATCTGGCACAGAGACAGTCAGGTTTCAGGTGGCGTGATGAGGAGGCCTAACTGCTGCTGCAGCAGTCTCTCCAGTGCTGCCATCTGAGTGCCGGGTCCCATGAGGTGCATTCAGACCTGGAGTGCAGCTCTTTCAGGTGGCCAATAAAAGGTCTGTGCAAGCTGCAGCTGACACACTTAACCGCTTATTTCCACTTCCTTGGCTGGGTGTGCCAGGCATTGTTGATCAAAGCCATAAAGGGGCCTTTATGGTGTTTTATAACTGGCCTGTGCCACTCCCCATCTACCCAAAGACAGATTCTGATTCCCTGGCCACCTCAGTTGCCAAGGGCAACTTGCTTGCAGAAAGACCACACTTAAAAGCCGAGCAGGAAGAAGAGTAGAAAGCTACATAAATTACAGAGGGGCTGAAAAAATTCTGTTCCTCAGCTCAGTGAAGGTGCAAACTGAATCAATTTTCTTTAGGGCCCTGGCTTCTGGGATGTCACAAGTGATGTTGTGTGTTTTTGTCTTTTGGTTCTGCTCTGTTGAGAAGTATATGAGATTCTGTGAGTGTGTTGGGGAGTGGAGGAAGTTCTGGGGGTTTAAGTGTATCTTTCATATTGATTTTTTGTCTTAATGGCATCTTAATATCTTAATATTAAAGAAAACAGCTACTCAGTAGTGTTAACCAGTAACAGGAATTAGCCTGCCACTAATTACAGCTACTCTGGCACTAATATACGCTAATGAAAAGAAAGACTCCATCCCTGCTAAAATGTAAACTTTTGATCAATACCAGATTTCTTTCCCCATTAGAACTTAACAAGGCTAAATTAATTTTTCTCTGAGGTTCTCTGAATATGTGTCGTTAAGTGAAGATGCCTCCTTATTTACAGCCAGTGGGACAAGATGCCTTGGCACATGGACAGTGGATTTCTTCTTAATTATTTAAGCACTTGGCACACAGATTAAATATGACCGTAAGGTTCACCTAATTCTTTCTCTTATATACATATTTATAATTTATATTTAGAGGTTCCTCATAATCATCCACAAAATTCTATAGAGAGCCTTTTTAATGTACCAACCCCTCCTTCCTCTTACAAACTATTTCACATGTACTTAATTTCATATTCAGTGTGCAATTTATGTCATGTATTGTACATTAGAGATCTGTTCTGCATCGTGTGCTTTCTGTCCTGCAGTCTTATTCTATTAACATTTAAATTGCATGTTGTTTATGTCATACACTTTCTGCATTTATACTGTGTTGTGTACTATTTATATCATATTGTCTTATTCTGTTTACCATTTTCTCTTTTTTCTCTAATACAGTGTATCAACAAAGATTTCCACCAACCTCAACTACATGGTAATTAAGATTTTATTAACCTGCCATTTCTGCACAGAAAACACAAGAAACATATAACACACAATCTTTGCTTTAATAAATATATTAGGTTGTTTGATAAAATTTTGATGTTATTTAACTGAATGCATTTAAAGGTTTATGGTCTGTTGCAGCATATTTTGCTTGATAATATACTGTTGGTTCCAAAAGTCTGCACCCAGAGTAGAAAAAACCACAGCAGGCTGCAGAGCGTTCTCTTACAGAGCTCTGCAGCTGTCTTCTAGTGGATGTATGGGAATTAAGCTCACTTTCAATATCAATTTTAGATTAAAAACACACTCGTTTAGTATAGCTTACAGGCCCTCTCGTTCTAGCTCTAGATATCTACTCTCCCCCCGTTAGGCCTGTAGTGGAGGGGATGGGTGCCATTGGCTTTGGATGAACTGTACTGTCAAGTGATGTCACTCTAGCTTCACATCCCTGTGTGGATTTGGAGTGCTGATGTTCAGGGGCTCCCCATACCTTCATTCCAACCTGCCTCTCCCTCCTACTTATGCTGCCATAGCCAGACCTGCCAGAGCTTACATTTTGCACTCACCTGTTTGCTCTGCCTCTAGTTTACTCTACTTTGGCTAATGCACTTTTTTACCCCCACCCCCTCTCTGGGGAATGCTGCCTGGAAACAAAAAAAAAAAGTAAAATATCTTACCTACCCAGCTATCTGTGATGTCTTTCCACCCTGCCCTCCTGTTTGTAATGTCTCTTCTGCCTCCCCATTGCTAGTAATTCTGCATTTACATTTGGATTTAAAAAAGTGGAGTATATAAATCGGGACTTTATTCATTTGACTTCCTCTGCCTTTCAAAGGAGGATGAGCTCTCCTTCTGAGTCCAGTCCCTCCCAAGGTTTCTTCCTACTAGGGAGTTTTTCCTTGCTACTGTTGCCTCTGGGTTACTCTCTGGAAGTATTGGGCTGGGTAATGTAAAGTGCTTTAAGTCCATGTCATTTTGTGACAATATGCTATACAAATAAAATTTTATTGAATTTTACACATTTGTTAATTGCAATTTATATTATCCACAGAATAATTTGAGTGAAACTTTGAATATTGAAAATATGTATGAATTAGAGTTTCTTAGCATTTGGCCCCCCTTTTGCTTTAAGGACAGTGTGTACTTGAATTGGAATAGATTCCACAACTTTATGCAAAACCTCATGATTCATGTTATTTCAATATGATCTGAGAATGTTCTAAGGATCATCTTGTAATGCTACTGAATCCTTGGCTTTCTCGGTCTTCAAGTGCCCCCACAAATATTTGATGGGGCGGACTGGAGAAGGTCAATAACAGTCAGTACTTCTTGCTCTTCTTAGTTTTTACAAAGCTTTGAGGTATGTTTGGGGTCATTATCCTGCTGCTGTATGAATTCTTCTCAACAAAAGGTCCAAACCAGTGGGCAGAACATTTCTCTGAAGAATGAAGTAGTACTTTGTAAGGGTTTTAATCTTAAAACATCCTTTCAAGAACTTCCTGAGGAGTCACATATCTGATGACAACCAACAGAAAAGAAATTCTCAGCACAGTTTAATTCCATTGATACCCAAGGAAAATGTACTTTTGTAGTTAATTTTTTTAAGACTATTTCTTATAAGTTGACAGTGGGTTCTCATTTATATATATAGTATATGTACATTCCCAAAAAGGGCATCTTGTATGAACAGATGTTCAAAACCTGATGAAGATAGATGACTTTGCTTTCCATATGGGGGACACAGGAGCTTATAAAACGCCAAGGTCCAATCTGAGGAAAGGTATCAGAGGCAAAGTGTTCCTCTATTCAGTTTGTAGTAACTAACAGCTCAGACTCCCATCACATATGGGAAGGCATAAAGTCCATCACAGTCTACAAAAGCAACATCATAACAATCACATTTAACCCATCTCTCCATGACAAACTGAACCACTTCTTCACAGTTTGCCAGAGTCAACATACACCCCCACCACAAAGCTACCACTGCACGGAGTTCCATCATCTGCTCTGATGCTGCAACTACACAAGGTGAGAAGGACCCTAAACCATATCAACCCCAACAAAGTTGCTGGCCGAATGGGGTTCCAGGGTAGGTCCAGAAGCATTGCGCAGGACAGTTGGCAGCAGTGTTCACCAGCCTGTTCAACATCCCCTTAGAACAGACCACTGTTCCCACCTGCCACAAGACTGATACCATCATCCCTGTTCCAAAACAGGCAGCAGTCAGGTCTCTGAATGACTATCGTCCAGTAGTCTTGACCCCTACAATAATGAAATACTTTGAAAGACTGGTCCCATCTCAAAAATATCCAGCCTTCCCTTGACCAACACCAATCTTACCTACAGGGCAAACAGGTCAACTGAGAATGAGGTCTTGCCGGTCCTTCGCATCTGGAAAAGACAGTGACATGAGGATGCTGTTCATTGACTCTACCTCCGACAACATCACCCCAAACAAGCAGACTACAAAACTGATCGACCTGAGCTTCAGCAGAAGGTTGATTCCATAATCAAGTTTGCAGACAACAGCACCATGACAGGCTTGATCTCAAAACAATGAGCCTATAGAGAAGAGGTTGAGAACTGGGCTGATTAACAGAACTAGAAAGTTTCAGACATCAAAACTAGGAAACCTAAACCAGTCAGTAGTGCTACAATGCAATGCAATACGAAACAAAAAGGTGCAAAACAAAAACCAGAAGAGAACACAATAAGGGCAAACTGATGACAGAAACAAATAGGAAGTAATAAACACTCAGGAAACAGAAAAAACAATAAATACAAAATAACTGATAAGGCTGGCAGTTGGCCAGCCTCGAACCCATAACCATTGAGTTAACAGTGTGAGCCACACACTCAATCTGCTGAGCTAAGCAGCAGTTTAGAAAACAGTCAAAACATACTAGGGATAGACACACTAAGGCTGAATGGCAAGTGACGGAAGACAAGATAGCCAGCAATACCCACTGGCCAAATAGGGAGGAGACACAAAGGGCAGAGTCGGATGGAAATCAACCATGACAAGGAGATTGAACCACAAGGACAACCATCCCATCGACATCAGCAGCATGTGCAGTCTGGAACTTCAGATTTCTTGTTATACATATCAGCCGGGACCTATCCTAGTTAAAAAAATACATCAGGCATGGCCAAAAAAGGACTTCAGAGGCTTAATTTCCTAAGAAGCCAAAAAAAAACACAACTTCCCCAACAGCTGATGGTCAGCCATAGAGTTCATTATTACCCCCCTAGGTCTGCTCCTTGTCCCTCCGTTCCTCTATTGTTCACTCCTGGTCCCTTTGTTCCTCTGGTTGGTGTTTCCCCTGTCTCTCTGTTCTTGGTGCCCCTGTGCCTGTCTGCATCCCCCGTCCTTTGTAAGTTGTAAGCTGTTGTCCTGGTTGGTTCCGTTGTGCCTGTTCTGTGTGTCTGCCCTGTTCCTGGTGTCCCGTTAATGGTATTGTTTTGTTTTCCAGGTCTTCTGTCCTTGGTTCCGTCTTTGTTCCCCTTGGGGTGCACCTGGAGTGCGCGCCTTTGGGGGGGGGTTCTGTCCCGGAGTTTTTCCCCGTACCCTAGACTCCCGTGCCTTCCTTCCTACTGTGATATCACTGGTCACAACAGATACAATGCATTAACTAATATTGATATTGTCAATCAATATTGAATTGATAAGATCAGCAGTTCTCCAGGACACACACACATAAGATCAAAACAGTCCCTAAAATAATCAATCACAATATTTGGTCAGGAAATTTAGTCTTCAAAGATATTCTGTCACTTGGTTTGGAAACTTAAGGGAGAGTTCCAGAGTAGCAAGGGGAGACACTCTGTAATCAGAGCTCCCACATAGTGCTGCATGAAATTACATCTGTAATCAAATATTTTCTGCAGTTACTCTGTGCCCACTCAGCTGAGGTATGTAATTGTTTAATTTTTGTATTGTTTCTGACTTGATGGTATTGTTTAGGAGTTTGTGGTCACATGTTAGAATTAGATTAGTGTTATATTTGGTTAAATTGATGTGTCTTGTATTAATTGTGAATAAATTGTGTTTTGATTACTTCTTGGCTGTTTGACTTTGCTAACGTCAGAATGTTTCCAGTAGATTGGGTTTCCCTGGTCAGAGTTTTAAACTGCCATTTAGCTCAGGTATATTAGCTTCACTACATCTCGCACTCTTTTGCAGCCTCTGACTCAATCCCATTTCTCCGGGACCCGATGCAACTGCCCAAGCTGAGTTACTGAGCGAAAGTTTTTAATTAAATTGGAGTCAGATATAATTTGGTTTTACCTGAAAGGGTAAGTAACTTAGCAGGAGCATTCGGAAGGACCTACACACATTCCAAGCACAGCACTCAGAAATCATGCCATGTGGAAATGCAATGAACAGGAGATATTGCTTTTCAGTGAGTGTCGCGAAGAGAATGTAACACAATGAAAAGCAAAACGATCATGTCATTGATTTGCATCTTGTTCAACTACCATCCAGAAAACAAGTAGAAGGCTTTACATCACAAGCTATTTAACAATGAAACTCTGCCACATGACACCAAAATGCAATGGCCATCTTTGCTCTGCTATATTGGCTCATTTTAATTTTTGAAGAGTACATGCCGAAATTGTGCCACCAGGGAATGTAATCATTGTCCAATCACAACTCTCTAGCAAGCGGGGGGCATGGTAGCAGGAAACGGACTTTATTTAGGCAGTACTTTGTACTGATTTCGAAAAATGGGCATAGTATCATAGGGCAGGACGATGTGTGATATTAATACCAATATCACATGTTATGTTATGTACATGCAATTCTTATATTGCTAGTCAGTTAGTCTAAGATTAGGCGCCGGTTGCACAAAACCTTCAGTTAAGATTTTCCTTAATAGTCTGAGTTGAGGTTTCTTTAAAATAAAGTGAATTGCACAAAACACCCTTAAGTCTTCTCTTTAAGGTTTCCTTAAAATGTTCAGTTAAGTATTTAAGTTTTTCTCCTTATCGTGGTCTCATACTTAAGGAATCCCTTAAAGTTCCCTTATTGGTTGAACATAAGAAAACCCTTAATGTGTTCACATTTCAAGGTGGCACAAAATCTGCTCCCTATTTAAGAAGCATCTCCATTTTTAATTTTATTTATTTATCCTTTGTTTAACCAGGGTAGTCACATTGAGACAAATTTGCTTTTCCAAGCAAACCCTGCCCAAGAAAAGTTTGAAACAAAATATTAAATGCAAACAAATACAAAAGCAGAATAAATAAAAGAGTACGTATATGACAAAAACATTCACAGTGGTAACCTTCCAGCAGTTTTTAAAATCAGCAAGTGATACAAGTGATTGAAGTTTTAACTGATTTTGACTGAAGAAGGTGCCTTATACCAAAATACTCCATCCATCCACTACCATCCGCTTCTCTGGGGTTTGGGTCGCAGGGTTAGCAACTTCAGGAGGGATACCCAGACCTCCCTCTCCCCAGCCACCACTACCAGCTCTCCGTAGGGGATGCCAAGGCGTTCCCAAGCCAGCCGAGCGATATAATTCCTCCAGTGCATCCTGGGTTTTGCCTGTCTTGAACCCAGTGTAGTGGAGGGTGCTGGGAAAGCCCTTGGGTTTCAGCATACTGAGATGGATGGGCCAGGATCCTAAAACACAACAGGGGGCAGAGATGAAGGCTCAGGTAAGGTAGACTCAGTGGCCAGAGGTGAAGAGATAGTCGGGGTGTTGGGAAATACTTCAATCAGGTAAAGACTGACTGTTTCAGCATCAAAGGAGGTGCCAGGTGATGATGCTGGCAAGGGTCTAGTTAGCCGGGGGACTAGAGGGTCTAATCTCTAGGGATGGGGACATGTTGAAGCAGGAGGGCCTCTCCTTGACACGAGACTCCAGGAAGTTCATGATGGCAAAATACTTCCACAATGTTTTCTGTTCTGCCCTTGCACCACTCTTCTTTTCTTTCACTTTCTTTCTCTCCTTAATATATTTGTCCCTGAGATTCTTCCAGCTCCTTTTACACTCATGCTCTGTTTAAGTGGAGAAAATATGTTTCCTATAAAAATAAAATATGTATAAAATAAGTAAACTACACATTTACCTCATTCTTTCAGTTAAGAAACTTAAGTAGGTCTGCAGTTATCATATGGTATTTCATGTTAAGCCCATGTCTATTTCACATATTCTACCATCAACAAGCTATGTTAACTGTCAAAACACACTGGCATGCCTATTAAACAGAAATACTTCTCCAATGCATTGTCATACTTCTGATGCCCCATAAGATGGTAAGCTTGTGTCATATAGGTCTGGGAACATCCATTTTGATATCTGTATCAGGTTCAATGCCTTGTTTCTATTGGTCACATGACAGCGTGGCACAGCAAGCAGTGGTCAAAGTTCAACAAAGTTCAACTTTGATCACGGTGCATGCACAAGCTTGCCGTGCTTGTGCTTTGCTTGGCGTAGAACAAAATCCACCAAAATCTATAGTACAGAGACTTCTTTACTTACGAACGAGTTACGTTCTAAACGGCCATTTGTAACTTGAAATGTTCGTAAGTCGTTATTCAACATTATTTTAAGGGTTTACTCAAGTACAAAGAACTAGGATGCTGGGAGTACGCACGCTACACTGCTGAAGAAGTGGCCAGAAGTTGTAGGCTAGGAGGAATTGGTGCGCAGAAAAAAAAATTGATGTTGCAGACAGGAAACGGATGCCCAACGAACACAATTTGGACTTCCAGTTCTCTTCGTTCGTATGTCTGAAAGTTCATAAGTTGTAAGTTTGTAAGTAGAGGAGCGTCTGTATATCCAAACTGCTGAATGTCTGTTAAGCCCGCTGGTCTCTCTTGACTTAATTTTAAGATGTCCTACCTCCCAGGGTCAAATGACTATAACCCTGGGGAACCCACGGGGTCATATACGACCCACTCATCAAAGTTAAGATTTTTTTTTTGCTTTACAGCCCATTGTAACATATACGACCCAGTAACAGTGATTATTATTATATAATAAAATACATTTAAAAATAAAGATTTCTTATTAATTATTTTAATATTAATAATAAACCATTAATACGTTTCATTATAATAATATTGTTAATTGTGCCGCGTGGGGACGGAATGGAGACAAAGGCGCAGACGTCAGGGAATCGGGGAATATGGGGTTTAATTACAGGTAAGGCAGGCAAAATGCAGACGGACAATACAATGACCAGACTGTGGAAACAAACTGAAACGCGGACGAAATACAGAGGACTAATGAAAACAAACAGAAACAGCTGATCACACGGGGATTCCACACGGGGTTAACGAGGGGGCGTGGCACGCGGAAGGAGCGGATGGTCGGGGCAGGACACATTGTTTGGATACATTTATTTTCTTACTTTACACATTATTGTTTTGATAAATGTGCTTAGATATGTTTAGTACAGTATATGCTCTTCTTGTTTTATCCGGTTCATTTCGTGTTTAAATGCTAAAAAAACATATTTAGGTGTAAATTGGGGCCGGGAACCAATTACTTGGTTTTCCATTATTTCTTATGGGGAAAATTCAATCACAACTCGAACTTTTTAGGATTCGATCCGGAGTTCTGAAC
>JAODJU010000007.1:22956945-22967664 GCA_026776725.1 Gnathonemus echidnorhynchus | reverse complement strand
ACGACTTACAAGCGGCGATTTACACAAGGAATTTTAAAGGAAACATCATTAGGAAAAATCGGGACTTTTGCTTGAGCATCGACTTGTGCACATTGACGAGTTACAAGCCGGTGACTTAGACCAGTTTTACTCTATGGTACTGTCATAGGATGTAACCTTTGCAATAAGTCAATTTGTGAAACTTCTTCCCTGCTAAATAGATATTCCAAGTTCAACTGTAAGTGGTATTATTGCAAAGTGGAAGCATTTAGGAACAACAGAAACTCAGCCACAAAGTGTTAGACCACGTAAAGAAACAGCATGGTCACTGAGTGCTGAGGCATTAACACCAGCACCAAGACTGCACCGGGAGCTTCATGTAATGGGTTCCATGGTTGAGCAGCTGCATGCAAGCCTTACATCATCAAGCACAATGCCAAGCATCAGCTGGAGTGGTGTATATCACACTGCCCCTGGACTCTGGAGCAGTGGAAACGTGCTCTCTGGAGTGATGAATTATGCTTCTCTGTCTGGCAGTCTGATGGATGAGTCTGGGTTTGATGAATGCAAGGTGATCCTTACCTGCCTTACTGCTTTGCGCTAACTGTAAATTTGGTGGAGGTATAGGGTTGTTTTTCAGGGGTTGGGCTAGTTCCCTTAGTTACAGTGAAGGGAACTCCTAATGCTTCAGCATACCAAGACATTTTGGACAATTTTATGCTTACAGCTTTGGAACAGTTTGGGGGCTTTTTCTGTTCCAGTATGACTGTGCCACAGTGCACAACATAAGGTCCATAAAAACATGGTTGGGTGAGTTTGGTGTAGAGGAACTTGACAGGCCCGCATAAAGCCATGACCTAAACCCCATCAAACACCTTTCAGATGAACTACAACATAGATTGTGAGCCAGGCCTTTACGTCCAACATCGGTGCCTAACCTCAAAAGTGGGTCTGGATGAATGGGCAAAAATTCCCAGACACACTCCAAAATTTAGTGGAAGGCCTTCCCCAATGAGTGGCAGTTGTTATAGCTGCAAGGAGAGGACCAACTCCATATTGGTGCCTATGGATTTAGAATGGAATGTTATAAAAGTTCCTGTAGTTCGAAAAGCCAGGCGCCTCAAATACTTGTGTCCATATATTGTCGAAACGTGACAATTTTGTTTGGTACAATCATTCACTTTTACATTCAACATTCATTTTGCTGGCAACAAATTCTATACCTAATGTGTTATGAAAACCTTTTTACATTTCCCAAATAACTTTATATTGCATCTTTAACCCATTATCATTGTTTAGGGGGGTGGGGTTGAAATCAAACCTACATCCTTGCTTACAACATGTCTGCAAAATTTGAAAAAGATGTCTGATTTAATTAAATTCCATCTTTTTCATTTTCAATCCCCTTACACTGTAAATACATGCATCAGAAAAATCCTCATGTTTCCTCCCACTCGTTCCCTTTCTGTTTTTGCCACCAGTTGTTGGTGGAAGTCATCTAAAAACAAAAGGCATTCAGTGTTGTAGGGACTGTTGGTGCTTGCGCACAAGCACATCCGTTTCCTCAGGCGAAAAGTGATCTGGCTTGCCAGACGAACACGCCATTGTAATAGCGATCTGCTATAGATCATGCACCGCTGCCTTTTAAAGGAAAGGTGATGCGCCATTCCAGTCGATTCCCAGCAAAGATGACAGGAGGTTCCTTATCCCTCAGATCCTGCTCCTGCCCCAGTTCCCATGGCCTCTGTCCCCGAGGAGGTCCTGGACCATTGGACCACCAATCCTCCCACCTTGGAGATGGAGGAGGAATTTGAGTGGGACCCTTTAGGGATTTCTCTGATGACTGCCCCAATGAACCCCTCTGGTGGGTAACCCCAACCACCACCCCAGCATGGCAGATCCCGGTCGGGTCCTCGCCTCTTGGTCTCCCAGAAAAGGAGAGGACACCTGCGCCGGGGTCGGGTCCTGCCCGCCCTGCCCCCTGGCTCGCCTTCGGTCCCCCTGGCTCCTGCTCAGCGGTTGCCTCTGGGTTCTCCGGCTCCTGCTCGGTGGTCGCCTGCGGTCCCCTGGCACTGGATTGGCGATTGCCTGCGGTGCCTCATTGAGCGACTGTGGTCCTGCCTCTGACGCCTCGTTGGTCGCCTGTGGGTCCCCCTGCTCCGACTCATCAGTCACCTGTGCCTTCACCGGCTGTGGCTGCACCTTTGCCTGCCGCTGTTTCTGCTCCCTCCTCGCCTCCCCTGTTGTCCCCTTCTCCTCCCTCCTGGCCTCCTCCGTTGTCCCCTTCACATCTCTCCGCCTTCCTCCTCACCACATCGGTGTCCCCTCTGGCTCCGGCTTCATGGTCACCGAGGGTCCCTCCAGCTCTGGCCTCACGGTCACCTGTGGCCCCTGCGGCTCCCGCCTTCTACCTGCTAAGATTCTCTCTGGCTTCCTGGGTCCCCCCTGCCCTCTGCTTCCTTGCCCCCTGGTTTTGTGCCCCCTGAGTTTCCTTCCTGTCCTTCTGTTCTGCCTTTGTTCCCTCCTAGGCAGTTTGTTCCTCCTGTTGGTTTTCTGTCCCCTGGTGAGATACCTTCGTTGTTCCTGTTTTTGGTGTCCCTGTGTCTCTCTGCATTCCCTGTGGTTTGTCTGTTGTCCTGGTTGGTGTCTTGGTCCTTGTTCTGCGTATCAGTGCTGTTTCTCGTGGTGCATTAACGTTCTTGCTTTTGTTCCCCCAGGTCCTGTCCTGTCCCTGGTTCTGTTCCCTCCGGTCCCTTTAGGCGCGCCCAGTGTGTGCGCTTTTGGAGGGGGGTTCTGTCATACCCTGCTCGTCTGATCCTCCCGTGTACCATGCCCCCCTCATTTACCTCGTGTGGAATCCTGGTGTTCCCAGCTGTGTCTAGTTGTTTTTAATTAATCCTGTATTTTTAAGTCCGCGTTCGAGTATGTTTCCCCATCTGGTCATTAACGTCGGTTGTTCTGAGTGTGTTTGTCCACTATTAAATCCTGTGTTTACCGACTTCCCGACTCCTGCACCTGATTCCCCGGTCTGTGCCCGAGCGAGTTCATAAGAAAAGCTCTCCATTCTAATGATGATTTAATAAATATGAATAGACAGCACTTACAGTGGTTTTGCCTATTTTGGCGGTCAATCATCCAGAACAGCGCCTGCGTGTTTTCTCTTCAGGCGTTTGTGCATAGTGCTTGTGCCATCGCACTTTCCACAGTGTTTTGTGATAATTTGAACTACTCCCATAAATACATAGTGACATTAAAGAAAAACATTTGTTTTAAAGTGTTTTTAAAAATCATAAAGGTAATTTTAATAAAGTAATTTTTCAAAACTATGTGTCGATTTAAAATATTGATATCGATCCATTTCATCGTCGACATCATCGACTATGTCGACTAATTGCGGCAGCCCTAAAATAGTTTTTTTCTTGGTGTTTCATTAATCAGTATAATTAAGTGGAAAGAAGAGTTTTACTCTGTAATAATACGGATACAAATGAAATAAAATAACTAAAAACATTTGTGCACTTAGAGTGCATGCCTGTGTCCGTGATGTGCTGGTTACAAACCGTTTAATAATGTGCCACCACTGACTTTAGACGTGCTTTTTTTTTTTTGGTCAGATGTTACTTTGCTAGCTTAAAATAGCAACGTGCCGACAATGCCCCAGCCATGCCTCATTTAAAAAACGTCATTCCTACCAGCAGGAAATGGCTGCAAACTCATTTGCTATTTTACGACGTGCTTGCAACTAGCAAAACCACTTTGCGTCTCGCTTTTTGCTGGTGCAAAATATGACCCAACAAGTTAAGTACAATGGATGACCAGCAACACCTGCTGGCCAAACAGGGAACATACATATAGAAGGGGCAGGACAGGGACCGATCCTGACAACTGTGTTTAGAGTTTTGAAAATGTGTCTATAGATCGGAGTAAATTTTGTTAGCGATTGTAAAATTAATTTGTAAAATTAAATATAAAAGTAAAATTAAAAAGTGAATCAAAATGAAATTAGATCTTTGTTAATATTTTGTCTATTAATTTAGCCATTATGTAAAATAAAATTGTTTGTTTGTTATGGGTGTTACATGGTGTCACTGGCATTATAGTTGTGTTTTTACTTATTTTTGATTAATAGTGGCTTTAGTGTATCCTACTTGAACTTTTGGGATAATTCTTGGGAAACTTTTGTGCAATACAGCCTCAAAATTATGTCACGGTATTTCAAGGAAATTTGCAATACCGATATTTATGACAATACAGAAAAATTACGGAACAATGTTTTATTGGCTTGCAGGGAGCATTATTTATTAATGGAAACAAAATGAGGGGCATTTTTCTTCTTTTCCAATGAGCTACTCTTACTGATGACAGACTACCTAATTTGAAATTTATGAATCTATTGCTACAAGGTGCCATTATATAAGGTTACATTATAGTGCAAGAGTAGTAACACAGCATTACATACAGTGACACAGCATGTCAAATGTAAGCAAAGAAGTAGCCTAGGTAGTGTTTTCCCTGGAAATTTTAAGTAAAAGTATAACATAACTGCTTACCACTTTAGTTTAAAAATAACTAAAGTAACTCTTCAGAAGCCTGCACTATATTGTCACCTAATAAATTTAAAAAACTCAAATTTTAAGTACAAATGTAAACAAACAGCAGCAATCCAAACAAAATGTAAACTGCTCATAGAAATGTCATTAAAATGCTGTCAAAACTTAAATAACAGTTGCCTTGCATCTTTTTTAAATTACCATCAAATGAGGTAGAATTTCAGTGCTGGAACTTTTGCATTGCCAAATTTGTTATGACAAATGTTTTCCTTCAACAGTAGTACTTAGGTGCTGTTGAGTCAGTTTTGACTAATAGGGACCCTGTGTACAACAGAACGAAACGTCTGATCTTGAGCCATTTCCTCCACGTTTGAACCCATTATTCCAATCACTAGGGATGTAACGATACACTCAACTCACGATTCGATACGATTCACGATTCTGAGTTCAGAATCGATACGATTTTCTCACGATTTTTTAACAGAATGAGCTGCAGACAAACTTATTAAAATACATTCCTTTATTTATCTTTCTAAACTGTGCAAAACGTGTCCTCTTCTTAACACTGCAACTGAAAATTAATAAAATACTGATACCCAAATCAAAATTCATTAAAAAATCTTCAAATAAATAAATGGTAACACTTTACATTGACTGCACCTTCATAATGCTTTTATATTGCATTCATGAAACGTTTAGTACACCTTAATAATGTATTCATTAAGTATTCAGAAATCATTCATAAACATCATGCTTGTATACCGTTACATCCTAACATCCCTTAACCACTGTAATATACATTAATAACAAACATTATATAGTAATAACAAACATTATAAATGTATAATCATGTAATGTCTTTTATTAATGTATATTAAAGATGTTAAGGGGTGTTAAGATGTTGAAGTGTACTGAATGTTCTATAAATGCATAATGAATGCATTATGAAGGTGCACTTAATATAAAGCGTCACCAAATAAACTAAGGCTTGCATGTGCAGCTTTTTAGTGTGGTTTGCACTTTTAATAATCTTCACTCTGGTGGTGGTGAATAGAGCTCACTGTGGTGCCCGAGGACATGCTGAAGCATGTTCGCTATGCTATTTGTGTATGTTATCAGTTTGCACGCAGTTTTTGTCTTGTCTGTGCTTTTCTTGCTGTTTTCATTTGTGATTACTGGAAAGCTAAAATGCTGCCACACCGCTGATTTAAGATCGGGGAGTCTGTCCTCAGTTTCAAATTTTCTTGGCATCTCGATAATGTTTGGTCAAAACCAAAAACTAGCATACGACATTGACGTGAATATTTAGTGAAATCTGACGAGTGAAATTATATGTTTGATTATGAAATCAAATATAACATTACACCGTTTTTTCTGTTAAGTAAAGTACCGTGAAGTACTCCTAAAGTAGCGATTCATTTTCCACATCAACCGGTTTAAATCATTATACATTTACATTGATTTTTAACCAATTTGCGATTCATCGTTACATGCCTACCAATCACTGTGTCAATCCACCTTGTGCAGGGCCTTCCTCTCTTCGGCTTTTCTTCTACTTTACTGAACACAATGTCCTTTTCCAGAGATTGCTCCCTCCTGAAAATGTGTCCAAAGAATGTAAGCTACAGTTCACCATCCTCGGCAAACAGATCTGTTTGTTCTTTTGCCAGTCCATGGTATATTCAACATTCTTCGCCAACATCCTAACTCGAAACCATCAATTCTTTGTCGATTTTCCTTATTCATCATCCAGCTTTCGCTCCCATACAAGGCAATTAAAAATACCACTGCTTGGATCAGACGCATTTTAGTCCTCAAAGACACATCCTTGCTTTTTAACACTTTGGAGAGATCGTTCACAGCAGATTTTCCCAGTGCAATATGTTGTCTGATTTCCTGACTACTACTTCCATGGATATTGATTGCGGATCCAAGTAGAATGAAATCATTCACAAGATACAGTCTATCATGATGTTGCGTACTGATGCAGTTCTGAGGATTTTTGTCTTGTATTCAGATATAATTCATATTGCAGACTATGTTCTTTGATCTTCATTGGTAGATGTTTTAAGTCCTCTTCATTTTCAGCAAGCAAGGTTGTATCATCTGCATATCTCAGGTTGTTGTCTTCCCCCAGACCTGACCCCACGTTTTTCTTCATATAGTGTGGCTACTCAGCAAACAAATTGAATAAGTATGGCAAAAGTATACAACCTTGAAGCACACCCTTCCCAACTCTAAACCATTCAGTATTCCCTTGTTCTGTTCGAACAACTGCCTCTTGGTTCACGTATAGGTTCTGCATGAGGATGATTAGATGTTCTGGAATTCCCATTCTTTGCAAAGTTATCCATAGTTTGTTGTGATCCACACAGTGGAATGTTTTTGCATAGTTGATGAAGCACAGGTAGACGTCCTTTCAGTATTCTCTGCTTTCAGGTAACGCTGATCTCACATCAGTAATGATATCTCTCGTTCCACATCCTTTTCTGAATCTTGCTTGCACCTCTGGTAGTTCTCTGTTGATGTACTGCTCCAATCGCCTTTGAATTATCTTCAGCAGGATTTTACTTGTGCGAGTTATCAGTGCTATTGTTCGGTAATTACCACATTCTGTTGGAGCACCTTTCTTTGGAATGGGCACAAATATTGATCTTTTCCATTTGGTAGGTCAGGTAACTGTTTTCCAGATTTCTTGGCATAGATGTGTGACCGCTTCCACAGCTGCATCAGTTTGTTGAAATATTTCTGTTGATATTCCATCAATTCCTGGAGCCTTGTTTTTCACCAATGACTTCAGCACAGCTTCAACTTCCTCCTTCAGAACCATCGGCTCTTGATCATATGCTACCTCCTGGAATGGTTGAGCATCATCCAGTTTTTCTTGGTACAGTAAGTGTGTACTCCCTCCATATTCTTTTGATTCCTTTTGAGTTCCTTCAATATTACTATATAATTATGTGTGCAATTCAAATTATCACAAAACAAAAAGGTGGTTTGTACACTGTGCAGTTGTACTGGATAGAAATTGTACTAGGTGAAGGACTACCAGAAAAGGCAAAAGCACCTTAAATGCTATTTATTCATGCTTATTAAATTGCCATTATTACTGAGAGCTTTTTAATATCCTTTGTCCTTTATAGCTGCTAGATACACATCGTTAAATCTATAAACTCGTCTGGGCTTATTCTGCACTGATTGACGGTGCCACTGCGCATATTCATGCAAGTTGGACTTGTTGGGACCAGTGTTACTGTTGAAAATTAAAACTGCAATGAAATAAAAATGAAAACTATTTACCAAACATAATGTGTCGGACTTGAATCTGCAAAAAGTACCACCACACCACCAACGTCTTTTTACCTTGTTTATCCACAATATTTCCTCTATTAAAAGATGTTTCTGCTGCTGAGCTGTGGAACTAGGAAAATGATTCACTTCCATAAAGCAAGTCAGCATCTTGTCTAAAGTTCAGCGAATGATTTAATGTGCATGGCAGTTTAATCCAGCTCCCACAACTATTCTAAGTGATTAAATGGCGCATTCACAATAATCACCGGGGCTTCAGATGATCGGCGTAAACATTTTTGCGGATGCCAGCTTTTCGGTACGATATGGACGTTTACTAACACCCATAACTTGATAAGCAGATCTTGTACAGCTAAAATATTGACAGGTGTATTATGATGCCCAGAAGTTAGTAATCTGTATAAATTCAGCCTATATTTATGTTTAATAAACGTGTCAGGCGTGAAACTGCAAAAAGTGCCGCCACACCACTGGCATCTTTTAACCTTGGTTATCCACCATATCTGCTCCTTTAAAAGATGTTATGGCTGCTGAGCTGTCTTTTTCTTCACCGCCACTTCAGGGCTTATCACTTTCATGATTTATCAAAACAGTAGCTTGTGGCATTCTCCGCTAACTGAATTTAATTACGGATGCGCTGAATTTATACAGATTGCTAACATTTGGCCAAAGACATATCACAATATATATGAAGATGAACGCCATTGAAGCACATTGCAAAATTTTTTATTAATTCCTGTAACATGTACTTTAGTGCATTCTGTAGAGTAAAAAAGGTTTTATTCTCTGAAAGAGCATTGATTTATATGGAAAATAAAACATAATATAAAAACAAAATGACACAGCTTTTACTGCTCCCTATTGTAATGTTTTTCAGTCATTGAGACATGTATGAAGTGTTTTGATAGTTTTACTGAATTTTGAGATTAACTGCTGAGCCAATGTTGCATGCTGGTGTGAAGAGTTTTGAAAAAGCAAATATTCCTGTCAAAGTCACAGACACAGCAAAAACGTTGCCCAGGGCAGGCACTAATTACACAGTGCTGCCGAAAAAACTTTTTAATAGACTTTGCAATCGGCATCAAAAAGAAATACTCATCAAGAAATACAGGGTATGACAGTCACAAAAGAATAACCAAATTTTATTTACAATTTGCAGGGAAGATTCCACACATTATTAAAAAAAAACATAGTTTGAATACACAGTAACTTAATGTAGTGAAAATCAAAATACTATTTTACAAAACAAACAAACAAAAACACTGAACACTGCAGTGGCCCTTTCCAGTACAGCAAATTGTAAAATTAAAAAAAAGAATGCAACAAAACACAGAGCACTCAGGTACACCGCTGGTCATGTGAATTCAGACACAGGATCTCATCTACATCACAAAGGATGTGTTCCCTGGCCAAATAGTAGAGGAAGTAATGTTTAGAATTATGGATCAATCCTTGATAAGCCTCAGGCTTGCATTACCCATTCATAAGGGTTCTGATCATATACTTTCCATTACTAACTGGAAAAAACAGACTGAGGAATGGGGAATATGGTGGAAGGAAGATCACTTGAATATGTGGGTAGGAACTGAACTCTTCTTGAACAACACTCAAATGATGAAAACTGTTAGGAACTGGCTCTGGGTTCATAACAAAGAAAGATGGATACTGACAACAGTTGTAATGCTCCCAAAAGGGACTTTTAGTTATATTGGGAAAATACATAAATGACTTAAGGCAAAATGCCTATCCAGAAATTTATCCGATTGCTCAAATAAAATCAATGGCAGCACAGCGAGGAATATTTGTTCACAGGAACCAAATGTAGCTCTAGAACTCCTCCCGGCACCAAATGAACTAGAGCGAGAGAAGAGAGCAAGATGCTCCCCAAACCAGCCTTTTACTCTTCCATCTAACAGTGATCAAATCTGTATGACAGTAGTAATCAGGAACACCTGAGCAGAAAGAAAGAAAAGAGCAGAAAACAGACAAATAGCAAAACCATTGCAACAGTATGTCTTGCGATCAACACTAGCATTATCCCATATGATAGCATTTGGAATACTATGCTGTCTCTGTAGTGATGAGAATAAAAAAAAAAAAAAATCAGAGTACATTGAGGAATTCCACAACTGTTGTATGGGCTAATCGTGACATGGTGATGGCACATGCCTTGTAGACTGATAGCAGCATACATAGTCATATTTCTCTCCCCTTTGGCCAGGGACATCCATAGTTGCTTTTTGTCTGATGATTTTCCTGGCTCTGCAAAAATGTAATCCAACCTCATCAATATCTTTATTAGTCAACACCACATTAATAATTTCTTCTTGTTGTTGCGGACTGTTTTGTCAACTTTGTTCATCATTTCATGGGATGTCTGCAGTGGTAAAAACAGTTACTGTCTCCCCTAGACATATAAAAGCTATAAATGTGCAACTGTACCACAAAACTTACCTGTTTTCATTGCAAATTATCCTAATGATTATAGTGCAGACTCAAATTGGCCTGGACTCTAGGCCTAGCTTCTCACACGGTCATGTCATGGTTAATGATGCCATCAACCAAAATCTCTCATCTCATTTGATATCTATGTTTCCTCTTCCCCACTGTACTCTTACTGGTTACTGGAATAAATAGGGAACTGAATTAATCCTTCTGATTCATTGTTTAAACTGGTTATTATTTTTATTGTTGACAAAGGTGTTTCTCCAAAAGGAATAGGTGTGCTCACAATGACAGTTGTGCTACTATAATCAGATGTGTGTAGTGTAACCATCGCACACATGTGATTGTAACCATTTGTGAAAACTGTAAAACATTCTTTTCGCTTTGACTTCTTGCATGAAAGGGGGGGGGGGGGTTGTATCCCCCCAATAATTTA
>JAODJU010000007.1:22941317-22956935 GCA_026776725.1 Gnathonemus echidnorhynchus | reverse complement strand
GGGGGTGTGCAGTGGATAGTCCTGTAGTACTGTTGTGTCATACCCCGGAGTTCAAGTCTCCACCCTGCATCTACATGTGTGGAGTTTGCATGTTCTCCCCACCGCCCAAAGTTAATTGGAGTTATCAGATTGCCCATAGGTGTGCATGTGTGAGTGAATTGTGTGTAAGCATGCCCTGCAATGGGTTAGTGGCTCCACATTCTCTGGACAAGCAGTTTCAGAAAATGTATGGATGGTCGGACAGACATTAAATACTGTAGGTACCAGAGTTGTAGCTTCAAACTGTTTTCCTGACATTTTGCAGTGACTTACTTGTATTTCACACAATATAAAGAAAGCAATTTATGCAGATTAATCATGTTTGAGACCATGATACCCTGGTACTGAACTCATATAAAAGCACAGTAGTGACTCATATTGGGCATAGATCAGCCTCACAGCCGCCTTTGATTATTTTCAATGACATGGAATACAGCCAACTCATCTCTACTGCTGTAAAAGCAAGTGGGCAGAGGTAAACAGATGAATTGACATTAAACGTATGTGATATTATTTGTCGATGTTCTAAATTGTGATTTCAAATATGTTTTAGATCAAAGAATTTTAAGGGCTGTCATTCATAAGACAGCAAATTCAGCGATTACCATGTGAAATCCGAGAAAAATTCTTGACAAAAAAAAATTTTATTAGAAATTTCAAAGAAATGAAAGCAGAGATTGTTCTATAAAATAGAAGTCCTTTTAAAACTTTAACATCAATAAATAAACTTATTATAACAAAGCAGTAGCAAAATATTTGAGTTTTAAAATAAAGCCTGGAGAATGGCACTAATTAAATGTAATATCAGGTTACAACTCCAGTATGGACTTTCTTCCAGATGTGCTAATCTAGCCAGCATTTTCACAGATCATGAATTGGATCTGGTCATGTGATGCTGATATTTTTAGCAAGTGATCCTTCGCTTTCTTTCAATCTGCATGCTATGCATAAGCCGTCCTTTCTTTTTGTCAAAAATATTTTAATATGCTTATATTTTTAAACCCAACTGTATGTGTGTTTACGTGAGTTTCCTTCCGATACTCTAGTTGCAGTTATTTGAATTATGGTTTTTATAGACTGTGTCTATAGTATATGATTATACATATGAGTATATGTCTTGTGATGGACTGGCACCCCATCCAGAGTGACCCTGCCCGTGCCCCATGATTCCTGGCATAGGCTGCAGGCTTACTCTAACCCTGTACTGAATAAGTAGTCATGAATGAAACATATTTCACAATCACCTTATTAAGCCTGCGTTCCACAATATGAATAGCATACTCCACATTCAAAATGCTAAAAAGAGTTGCATCCATTGTATACAAGTCAGGGTAAGGCTCACTTGAATGAAATGTAAAGGTCACAATTTTAGCCATCTACCACTTGATTTAAAATATTATTTATGGGCATCGCAGTGCGAGCCAGATGAACTCCAGATGACAGCAGTAAAAATTGGAGGGTGTAATAACAGCACCATAAACATTCCCCATGGCAGTCCTGACACATAGACTGCCCCTCACATGTTAACACCTTGTTCTTGAGGGTGGTGTATGAAAGAGTTTGCTGAGCTGCATACCAGCGTGCATTTAAGTAATTTACGGGTGGCCCCGCATTCCCCAGCTGCCTGAAAGCCCGTTGGGGTTGAGGGGGTGACAGCCTTCACCATGACACTTGCAGCATCCATCAAGGCCCAATGCAAGCTCAGTTGACAAATTTCCAATATCAATAGCAGCTGTCATGACAACATAGGGTAATAGCCAACCTTGTCAAGTACACCCATTAATTCCTGCTGGTGTCAGTGGTGGATAATTAATAGACTTTGCAATCTGGCCCAGCAATAAAAGCTTGGTGTGATACAGATAGCCCCCCCCCACACACACACACACGTGCAGAGCATTAGAACAAGACACTGGAAACAGCAGGATTTTAAAAACTGGGAATTTTATCACAAATGTGTTTCCCAGTGATGTCAGGGGCCTCTAACAATGCAGGGTGATGAATGACTGTGGTTGAAAACTCCGGACTCTCTTTGCACTTGGATGACACATCCTAATTTATACACAAGAAGTAAATTTACTGTGATTATGTCCAGTTCTACTTGTAACTAGCAACTGTTTCAATGCTGGCATTTTTTGCTTTAAATTTAATTTTTGAGGTTATGTTTTGAAATCACAGCAGCTGACCTAGTCATACTCAAGATTCCTGTTCACTTATGAATGAGAGAAATGTGAAAAACTGGAGCAGAGACAGAAGGAGGGGTTACTATGTGCTTGTGTTTCTGCGTGTGAGGTTGTGATCGCAAGCACAATAGTTCCTGAAGGCCCAAGAGGAAATCCCAGGATAGTTCTACCCGTTTGCTACTCTTACAACCCCCATCACCCAAACAGCTGAGGGAAGACATGAGGGTGGAGAGACCAGCATGTTGACATACAGTAGAGGGCAAAATGAACCCTGAACCACTGGTCTATGAATGACAGCTGTAAGGCAGCAGTGGCAATACAAACCACATTCCCATCGCCCTAGAGCGTGTCTGCAGTGCTCCCGACCATGGTGTGTGGCTCTGCAGATTAGCAGTGTGTGATTTGAAGGTTGCTGGTACAAACCCTGTGGGACGATGTCACCAATGGGCCCTTGACCCTGATTACAGGGATGCTGCTGGATTCTGCCTTCTGCTCCTTATGTGTATGTTGCTTTGGACAAACCATCTGATAAATAAGGCCCACAGTGTGAGATGCAGAGCTGGGTGGGGGTGGGTGCCATTGGCTTTGGATGAACTGTGCTGTCAAGTGCTGTCACTCTAACTTCACACTCCCTTGTGGAGTTGGAGTGTTAATGTCCTGCCATCAGAAGCAGCACCAGCACCTGCCTGCCATCACCTGCCTACCCCCACATTGAGACTCAAATCTTATAAGTTCGACAGCGTATATTAAGACTTTGCCAACTTGTTAATTTGAGTTCCTCTGCTGGCCCCTGGAGAACGGGCTCCTCCTTTGAGTCTGGTTCCTCCCAAGGTTTCTTCCTTCTAGGGAGTTTGTCCTTGCCACTCTTTCCACTGCCTTGCTCACTGGGGACTTTGGGCAGGCATAATCTAAAGAACTTTGAGATAATGTAATGTTGTGAAATTGAATGGAACTGAATAAATGTGTAGGTGATGTTTGAGATGTGTTTGTTAAAAGCACGAGAACATGCTGGAATACATTCACAGGTGAAAAAACACTAATGTCACATGAATGACCTCCACTGTAGAATATTTAATAGCAACACATACATGAGCAATGCATGAACACCACTCTAGCACATGAATGCTGTACCTTTCACATGAGTTTAGAGGATTATGCTAATATGATTAGAGTGGATTATGATAATGAATGCTGACGCAGTCCCAGGTCTGGGGGCACATTTTGTACTCTCATTTGGGAAAAGTTAATTGGTTTGGTACCTTTGATGTGTGGAGTACTGAGAGATAGGGTTGGGAACAGAATTTTTTGGCCTTGTTGAAATTTGCTTCAGCTTTCAGCTAGAAAGAGCTGAAATTTGACTTCATAGCCAAGAGTGATATTCTATACTAACCCTGTATATCTTTGAGGATTGAAATACAAAATTAAACATGAAGCATAGACACGATACACATTTGTAGATGAAGCATTTGGGTTCACAGCCACTCCCAGAAATGTAACATTTCTGACAGCAAGAGAGTGATAATTTAACTGTGTTGAATATTAAATGCTCCTGAGCAAGAGTGCTCACATGAATGTTTTAATGCACAAGACTTAATATCTGGTTTTACAATAAAATTGGCCTACAAACAGGAATATAAACTGCAAGACAATCACTTTTTCTACTAGTGTAGTGTCTGTTTTTTTGCTTTTAACCACAATGACTTTAGGTACCTCACAAAGCATTATAGCAATCCCAAACTGACTAGTCGGTTTAACTAATCAGCTGGGATCACTTTCAAAACCCATCTTCCCAGTATACGCAATGTTTCATACAACACAAAGTTGAAATGAGAAACAGGAGTAAATCAGACATCCATATGCTAAATCAGTATGAATTAGCTGATCCAGGTCAAATATCTGGAAAAAGCTTTAGAGAATATGAACATTTAAAATAATCAAATTCACAAGTACTCCAGATTCCCTGAAAAATAGTGAGAAATATAGCTCGTCAAAGACTCAGGTTTTAATGCAAATAACTGGAGGGTCCATGTCAGGTGCAAAAGCCATGTAGATATTACTGGTGTGAAAAGGCGTTTCTAAAAGAAAACAAAGTATAATTATGAGCACCTGTGAAATTAAGGGTGTTATTGAAGGGCCGGACTAGGTTTCAAAATCACAACTGCACACAAAATAAATATGATTTCAATGTTGAATTTTATATAAAATGTATGAATTAAATGCTGTCACTATCTGCACAACAATATCAATGCAAGATGAAACGTTTTCTTAAAAACAGACATGTATTTAATAAGTAAAAATCTTGCAATTCTATTTGCATATAAAGGCAGCTAAATATATCACAATAAACACAAAGATAGAAGCAGCGCTAAACTCCCATAAAGAAGGAAACTAAGTCTGCAATCAGAGAATGGGGCATTTACATTTGCGAAGTTCACACAACTATTGGCAACATTTTTTTTTGTGCTAGCAAGATTGCATTTACACACAGTGCAAAAATTAGAAAAAAGGACAATATAAACGCAAATACAATAATATTTAAGATTTAAAGGACAAGTAAACTGTGTTTAGGCAGATGTATAAAAATATCTTGCAAATTCCTTATGCTCAAATGATTAATTTCTTGCGTGCATAAGGAAAACTGGATCACGATGGAATCCATACTGCATGATAGAGAAACAGGTGACTGTACGTGTGGTTCTTAAACCTGTATGCATACATACATACACACACATACCTACATAGATACATAAACCCACATTAAGCATATAACATAGAATTAACATAGAACTCTTTTGGTGGTAAGTTGCTATACATTTACAAAGAAATTTAGCATAATATATAGGTAGCACTTCTCAAATTATCTACAGAACAGCACATTAGCTTTAAATAGTCTTTTTAAGGATTTCATCCATAAACTTTAGTGATCCTTTAATCGAATGTTTTATTTGCTAATTGGTAACAGAAAATAAATAAGGAACTACTTCTCTGCTACAAGCAACAACATTCTCCCAAAGTACTGTAAAGCTAAAGTTTAAGGCAGTATTTCTGCCAAAACAAAGCTTAATTGTCCTAAAAAGGTACATAAAAACTTACAATGGCATTTAATATCAACATATCCAGCAAATGCAAGCAAAATATGCAGGGAAATTGTACAAATTCACAAAGCTTTGTTATTTTACAGATCCAATCCAATTTCAATACTAACTTCTGATCTTCAAATCTGGCATTCATAAGGTTTTTGAACCAGGAAATTACAAAAGAACAATATTTTGGAAAGCAAATCTAAACATGTATTTAGTAGAATTCATTTGACTTATTTTTAGAAAAAAAAGTCATTTCCAACTGCCCTGTGGTTTCAGGATGCTGGGGGATTGGGGAGGTCAAAGACTATAGGGGGGTTGGTGGGCTGGAAGCTGACAGTGCAGGTGGAGGCATTTATGTATGTTGTATACCCATCTGTCATGATGCCATAACCTGCAAAAGACAGATAGCAATGCTGCAGTTACACATGCAGGTTTAACTTCAAAGCAAACCTGCAACTCTAGCAGAAGGGCTGTACTTTCACCTCATACATATAGGGCTGGGAGTTTATGTTCTTAATATATATATACGGTTAGATGAATGATAGAGCTTAGCTTTTTACCAAAAACATCGGAGTTGCAGTTAATGAATGTGGTGCTTAAAGTGAGATTGTTTGCTTGAACCTGAGGGTAGTTACATCCAAACTGAGTGAATGATTTAGGAATTGCAGCCATTTTCGTACGTAGTTCCCCTTTTTCAGGGCTCAAAAGGAATTGGCCAATTGACTGACAAAGCTGTTTCATGGCCAGGTGTGGGCTGTTCCCTTGCTATTTCATTAACAATTAAGCAGGTAAAAGCTCTGGAGTCTATTCCAAGTGTGGGATTGGATTTGGAATCTGTTCCTGTGGACTCTCAATATGAGGTCCAAAGAGCTGTCAATGCAAGTAGGCCATTGTTAGGCTGAGAAAACAATTAGAGAGAGCAGAAGCAATTGGTACATATCTTAAAAAGAACACACTGGTGATCTCAGCAACACCAAAAGGCCTGGACAACTAAGGAATGTAACTGTGGTGGATGATTGCAGAATTCTTTCTGTGTTTGAAGAAAAAACCCAATATCTAGCCAGGTCAAGAATACTCTCCAGGAGGAAAGTGCATAATTCTCAAATTCTACAATTAAGAGAAGATTTCATGAAAATAAATACAGAGGTTTTACCACAAGGTGCAAACCTGTGGAAAGTCTCAAACATAGGATGGCCAGATTAGACTTGGCCAAAAAAAATCTTAAAAAGTCTATTCAATTCTGGACAGATGAAACTAAGATCAACCTGCACCAGAATGACGGGAAGAGAAGAGCACAGAGAAGGAAAGGAACGGTTCACGATCCGAAGCATTCCACATCACCTGTGAAACGTGGTGCAGGCAACAGCATTGAGCTTTTAAGGTTCCAAAGGAACTGGGTCACTAGTGGTGATGATATGACTGCTGATAGAACAGTATGAATTCTGAAGGGTATAGGGCAATAGGATTGGCTTAGATTCATCCAAATGATGTACTAGAGATAGGATGGTGCTTCTTGGTATAGATGGACACCAACCCAAAACATTCTGCAAAAGTAAACCGAAAACTTTTCAAGGCAAAGAGCTGGAATAATCTTCAATGACCGAGATCGTCACCTGACATCAACCTAATGGAACATGTCTGAAGTCAGACAGACGAAAAAGCAAGCAATAAATGAGGACCGCTGCAGTAAAGGCCTGGCAAAGCATCACCACTGAGGAAACCTAACATGTCCAGGGGTGCCAGACTTTCAAAGGATTTTCCACCCAGTATTAAAAATGATGTTTGTGCAATTACTTTTGAGACCCTGATAATGGGAGGACTGATAAAAATGGAGGGAATTCTTAAATGGTAAAAAAAAAAGGAACCGCACTCTTAAATGGGTCTTAAATGGGTCATACAATATTTTTGTTGAACCCCTTGAATTAAAGCTGTGTCAAAGTGTATATATTTGCTTTGTGAAATATCTGATTGTGCACGCTCGATTTTCACCTTGCATGTCTGAGCATACACAGCATTACACCTTATGGCATGTGGTCAGACCCAACGTGATCCTGTTAATACACCAGGTTCATTTTATGTACTATTTGTGAGTGATCTCTACCAGCTCAGAATGGGATACATGAAGAATAAAACCACCCCATCTGCTGAAAATCAAAGCGACCAAAATTGAAGGTAAATGTTACAATCATAGCAAAGTGTTTTTGTCTTTTTCCAAGGAATTTTAGTTTACATGTACGTATATTTTTGAATAAATGTTAATTCTGATAATACATTTGTGTTTCCTTTGTTAATTTGGCAAAAAATTATGCAAAATACCTCCCACTTTACAAGTTCTCAATTAATGAGCAATAATTTGGAATGAATTAGCTCACAATGATGAGAAGAACTACCTGTACACATACTGCAGTCCTAAGGATATCCCCGCATGAACACCTTACTGGATTTTTGGGCCAGTTTCAGGTTTTTGAGTAGAAAAGGCGGGTGAGATGCAACTACAGATAAACGTGTGAGATTTTTCAAATCTACTTGTGATCCATACCTATACAAATTATTTACATCAGGTAATCTTCAATCAACAGAGAAGCATATATTTAGGAATACGAAACACCTCACATTGATCAATAACTCGAGGCAAAAAAGCTGATAGTAGCAGCATACAGCAGTGAGCACGACCCACCTTCGTGGATACCTCCGAAGACGTGAAGCTTGGGGCGAACCCTTCTCTGCACAGTGTTCAGCAGCTCCACACAGCCCACCCGTTGAAGCTCCTTGGGAACCCAGTCCCGGAACCCTGCAGATGAGATGGCCTGAGTAATTCAGAGCTAACCTGTAACCAGATGTACTATCTCAGCACAGCCTTTTCAGTGCTCACCTGTCACAAATTGTTGTAGGTTCACTAACCTACACTGGTTAAGTAAAGTAAGTTTATAAAAAATAATAGATCCAGTATCCATGACTGCTAAGAAATTGGAACCATGCAAGAAAAAGAGTACACAGCAAAAACTACATACTGTCAGAATGGCAATGTTGATATTCCACAGACACCCCCCATCTAATCACTACTCCTCCCAAACCCTCCAACCTCTAAAATCTCTAGGTCACTGATGCAGTCTCACTACCTCTCCAAAAAAACCTTTATTAAAAGCCCAACTTTGTGTTACTTGTCTCAATGTAATCAGGTTTGCCAGATCTGCATCTGTGGCTGACACAATCCAAAATCTTGTGAAAAGCCTTCCAAGAAGAGTGGCAGCTGTTATAGCTACAAAGGGGGAACCAACTCTATATTGAACCCTAAGGGTTTAGAATGGGATACCATATAAGTTCCTGTGGGTGTAATGGTCCAATATTTCTGTCCATATAGTGTATGTGGCACATCTTCAATTTTCGTGCAAATGAAAATGCATATAGATTTTCATCCATATAACTTTTTTCAGAAATTATAAAAAGATCCATCAAATACTTTTTGATTTATCATGTTCACAAGATCCATTGTTATCTGCAGCTGTTCTTCCCTTTGCCCTCATTAAATGACATTGCTTCAATCTGGGTGTGAATTGTTCCAGATCATTACCCTATACAATGTTCCTAGGAAGTTTGAAATACTTATAGAATTGCTGTATGCACAAGGTCAAGTGTCTTCTATAGCTGTCCTTTGCGTCCTTTGCTGCTACCTACCTTCGCTGCTTCAATTTTGGTACAATATGTCTCAAAATTAAATCAGGTGTACATCTTCATCCATTTAATGTTTTTGTGAAATGGTAATACACTCCATCAAAGCATTTTTGAGTTTTCACATTCATTTCACATTCAGTGGCACAGTTAAATTATTTTAATTACTTTAACGACAAAGATTCGTCAAGTGATTGTAGTGATTGACTGTCCCCAAAACCATACATATTTTTCACCCGGGGAAAACAAAAATACACAAAATATAACAATCATAAGGGAATAAATTTAAGGAGGGAAATTATGCAAATTCTAATATGGTTAGAAAGATTTTCTAAAAAACATAAATTAACCCTCGACTTAATGACGGACCAGGATTAACTGGACTCACCGAGAGGAGGCCCATGGGTCATGAGAATGTCGAGGCCTTCTGGTACTTGGTTCCATTTGTCCAACAGAGACTGGCCCCGGGGCAGGTTGAAGCCCCATCCATTGAACCAGGGCGTCCTAAGGGAAAATGCATACTGAAAATGACACCTGACGGCACACACACAACAGTCTTGTCGTATTATGATTTCATTGACAACTCTTCCAAAACCATGTAATGCCAAAGATGACATAATAAGCAGCTGCAACTCAGCAGGCAGAAGCCAAAACAGGTATGACTGAAAGAGGGACTGGTCCCATGTACTAGCTGAGGGGGTAGAGATGCCAAGAATGCTAACTTTACAAACACTAGTTTGATGGGAGACCTCATTTAACTAGCTGACTAATAAACACATTAATCAGGGCACATAACATGGATAAAACACTTAGGCCTAAGCAAACACTCAGGGTGGGTGGGGGTATTAACAAAAAAAAAAAAACGACTACATTAACAGAAGGAAAATTCAGACAGATACTTAGTTTCACCAACAGGAACAGGAAGCACATACCACTGAAATACAACCGAAGGGTCCATATAGAGCCCCATAACCAGCTATTCTCACTTCATACTTGGGGCTGAACCACAACTGACACAAAATCCTACAAAGCACTATTTAGATCAAAAGTCAATACTGTGTTGGTCAGACTGAAGAGAAAAAAATACGGTGGATGCATTTGACTGACAGCTCCTGTAACAGTAGTTGGCAGAAGAACTGAAACCTTACTCCACCTTGTGCTTCCATCTTTGATTGGCTTTGCTTCAATCTCAGCAGAATGAAAAGTGCACTGTGTTAATAAAATGGTTTCCTCTACTCCGAGGCAGAAATGATAACTACTTTTAAGGATGTTTTATAGAATAAATCAACTGGAAATAAGCAAATATTCCAGAAATATGTCCATGTAAATATAGTTATGCCTTTGACTGCCTTATTTAATTTATTTTCCAGCAGAAGAAAACATTATGCTCATTAAATCAAAATACTGGTCATTTAATGATCATATTCTTAATTGATAAAATAAGTAAAACAAAGTGGCCAGGAACAGCAAATCACTTGTTATACAATAATAGATGTAACAGAGTTTCCACCTTTTAGCATTTTAACATACATTTTTTCCCAGGAATTAAGAAATTCTGTTGGAATTCATCATAAACAGTTCTCCCCTCTCTTACAGAAGCACCATTGTTGTAATCACCACAGGTAAATGCAAGGACATTTGTTAACCTCCATATGAATGGAGACTCAAGCTCACAAAGAAAATATTGTTTCTTCTGTAGCCCAATTATATTGCAGTGAAATGACTCTCATACTCCCCAAGCAAGATTAGGCTCTAAGGCAGGCCCTCACCATCTGGCCCAGGTGGCAGGGATGACAGACCCCATTCAGAGGAGGGCCTTGCACGCCAGGAACGCAAAAGCTGCATGATCTAGAGTGGTTATAAAGATGATAGCATTAAGCTGTAAATTAATAAATGAATGAATGAATGAATAAGACTGAAGAAATGGGTTGAGGTAACTAGGTCACCCAGACGAAAGGACTGCAACAATTCATATCACTATGTCATGAAACAGGTTAATGCTACAGTCCCCACACGATTTCATGTTCAGCAGGAGCCATTTAGTCTTATACATATAGGAGGCCACTATTCAGTTTAAGCCCATGCATATTTGTTACAGCTGACTTATTTTCTGTACCAGCAAGGCCATCGAATGGGAAGGAGCAGATATCGGGTGCAGGAGAAACCTGTGGACTTGGATGTGACTGACACATGCCACTCTGGGGAGAACAGCCTTACTTATCAAGCAAGGCATTATGGGATGTCACATCTTTTAACAGAAACTAACTCTGTTTGCAATGCAATCGTGGTTACTGGTGGTCCTTAAGGTGGTATTCTGAACTTGTAGACTTTTCTCCACCAAAACACTGACCAAGTTCTGTCAACCCACCGGCAGCTGCCTGGCTTCTATCCCCATGTCTGTGTTTGTATAAGAGGGCACTAGTCCCCGCAGCTCTGTTTCCAATTAAGTGCTGAGGCAGTCTGATGAGACGACGGCGGCACAAAAAAACCTTGAAAGCTCCCTCTTGACCAGTATTTATTTACATTCCTTTCAAAAAAGTGACATAGTGAGGATGCCCCCCCAGCACTAAGCCAGCCTGCAAGCAGCCCCTGAACTTTAGTTTAGTGCTTACAGAGAATCATTGTGATTTACAATCTCAGATGCTATAGGATTTTAATATTAGTGGGACATCTTTCATTTATCTTTCACATTTGTCCTATGTATTCTTACTGATACTTCTGAGATCCCTACATTAACAAACCGCTGTATTCCTCCACTGTATTCCTCATATTATTTGAGTGCTATAGCAAAGTAATTTTTTACTGCACACTGAAAGCCAAAAAGGACGGAATGTAAACAGTTTCAAATTGCTTACATGCAAAAACAAACAGATCTGCAGGGCCTTCCCTCCAGTTTTGACTTATTTGCTGGTTCTCTCACAAATAAGATGCATCTCGAGTGAAATGGGCCACTGGCCTCTCGCGAACTCCTGCTACCCACAGGTGTACCTCTCTGTCCACTGTACACATAAACACCCCAAACAATTCTGTTATTTCCCTCCACTGTCTAAAAGTGCACAGACAATGTAAAACAAAGGGTGAGGCAAAGACAGGCAGAGTGGAAGCCTCTGCTGCAGAGTGCAGCACATTACA
The DNA here is from genome assembly GCA_026776725.1 of Gnathonemus echidnorhynchus. Classification (NCBI taxonomy): domain Eukaryota; kingdom Metazoa; phylum Chordata; class Actinopteri; order Osteoglossiformes; family Mormyridae; genus Gnathonemus; species Gnathonemus echidnorhynchus. The sequence continues at coordinate 22,944,832 of JAODJU010000007.1, read as the reverse complement.
TGACCAGGCGATTCATTGTGGCCTCACCTCCTTGTCACTGCAGCGTGGAGGTCATCTGCAAAGGACGGTTAATTGATCAAGCTGTCAAGGCCAATGAGGAGAAGCATGTTAATGGGATATTTATTTCCCCATTGGGAGGGAGGCACCTGACAGAGTGCAGTATATATGGCTGGCCATGGTGCCTTTATTAACAGCTTGGGACCCGCTGGTAATAGGTGGCAAGCGGCTAGACGGGCCTGACAAACCACCGATCGGCCAAGGCCACAGCAAACGCAACAAGGGAAGTGGAGGGAGCGACGGTGGCACCAGCTTGGGGCTGACCCCGTTCTATTAACTGCAGCTGAGTGACTGATGGAGTCCTGGGTGGATTCATTTAACTGCAACCCCACCACCTGACCTCCATGCGTGGAGACGGGTTAGGCCTCTTGCCCAGGGAAACATACAAGCTGCGGCGCTGCCCCGTGGGCCTGATGTTGCACAAGTGAGCGACATTAACCCCCATCCCCCCTCTGGTCAGCAAAATCTATCTAGAGGGCTGTGAGTCTCTGGCACTGTTATTTTGTAGGTTGAAAGCTGAAAAATTTGAGAAACCATGTAGTAAATATCAGATAGTTGACCACCTTTACAAAACAATAAGAGATAGGCGACCATGGACACAGTGCTACACAGGACAAATTAGACACAAGATAGTGACTGTGATTGAAGTAGGGGCCTGCAGAGTGCCATCAGGCAGCCCCACACACGCATTGATTACTCAGAAATCCTCATTCAGCGCATACATACTCTATGCCATGCCAGAGGGCCCGCTGAATGCGCATCCACAATAGAACAGGCCTACACATCGCCAGGCCACACAACCTACAGCTGGGTGGTGGGTGTAGGCAGTTCAGGGAGTTGCTGATTTGGATCCAGGTAGGGAACTGCAGCCACCACAGTAAGGAAAGTTTGGGTTGGGGGTGGGGGGTCTCTGGAAATGAAGATACCAGATTCATCTGAGAACATTGAAATATGAATCTGGCAGGAAGGCCCAGAGAAACTAGAGAAGGCTTAATAGCTGGGGTAGGACAGGCCATTAAAGTGGCTCTGGAGCACCCCCCCCCCCCCACCACAGCTTGAATGAAAGGAACTTACACAGTTACACACTGCTAGCACCATTTACTCAGCTACTCCTGGGCCCAAGGCCGATGGAGCCAGCGAGGAGGTTTTGGGTTACCGGCCCAGCCCAGCTAACCGTGAGTCTATCTCAGATGACCTGATCCCCTGGAGACTAAAGAAAGTATTACCACTAGTTGGGAGCAAAGCAGACCAATATGTCAAAAGGAAAATACATATATATGCAGCTCTGTAGCCTCAGCATGAAAGGAAAATCAGAGAGGTAGTGATGTAGGGTATAAGTAGTGCAGTTGCCCCAGTTCCAAAAGAAAGGAATGAAAAGAAACAAAGGGAACTGAGGAGAATATGAAAAGTACATTTTCTCTTCTTCACTGCAGAGTGGAGGACACAAGTTTATGGGTCAACTTTTCAGGTGAAGAGACACTGGGCACTATTAGGAGGTCATGAATAGGCCAGGTAAAAAAGTAGTAGAAGGGCGGTAGGCTGGACGTAAGGGCATGGGAGTGCCAGGGTCACACAGAGAAACAATTAGCACTTGAGCATTCTTTCTGCGATGGGAAAGGCACTTACATGGTGACACTGACATTCCAGCTCTCCCACAGTACAGAAATGTATTATTCAAAGACCAAAGAGATTCCAATAAGAAATGGGTTTCAAACAAGCTGAGAGTAAAGCAGAAGTCCAGAAGAGGAAAGCAAAGATGGGCTAGACTTTGGATAGGTGAAGGAAACAAAAAGAAAACATTCATCAGCCGTGGGGTTTAATAAAAGTGTAGTGTAGTTTTAATTTGTACCTCTATGCAAAGTAGCTGAAGGTGAAAGTCAAGGATGTAAGTAAATAAATAGCCTAACATAAAACATAATACAGCCTACGGATTACAAGTGCATATGCTTATCAACGTGATAAATGCTGTGTGCACATTGTTACAGAATAAAAATATATAATGGGAAGCTGAGAAAACTATCACAGTTCCTGAGATTTTTACACCACGGATCAAGTTGTAAGTAAATTTACACTTAGCCCAGGTGCCTTGTTCCATGCCCCGGCATGACTCTTCCCCCTCCCCAATCACCCATAGGTCTGCACTCCCTGTGCGCCTAATACTCTAGGACTAAGCATGCGTTTGTCGTCACTGTGCAACTTTTTTTGCTGAGGAAAATGTAGGAAGAAAGACGCTATCACACAGCACAATGGAGTTCATAATGTCATTATTTTATGGCTTATTTTCAGTTGTTTTGGGTGTGATGACATTCGCATTTATTGAGTATGCAACACAGCGATTTTCAATTAATTGTATTGCACGTATAAGAAAATATTTTGTAAAACATGGGACTACCTTAGAGGTTTTGTGATTGTGATACATCCAGCTGTCCTTAGATACTCCTGTCAGCCCGAATTTCCAGCAAACACTTTGCCGCAATGTTGGTTAAATATTTGTCACTACCCGATCTGTACAGCCTACCCAATCCATTCCTTTCAGGTCCAATTCACAAATAGTGCACATTTGCACATGAGTGTGCCAGTTGTCCAGTTGGCTTCATGTCTGTGTTCCGTGCTTGGACGCAGTCAGTAATCACATTAGATGCATACTGTGCCCAAGTCCAACTGAACCGCGTCCCGGTCCACCTCTTAAAGCGGTTCAAGGCACGGTAAACCATATCACAGTATGCAGTGATCACACTAGTCAGACGAGCTAGACTTTGGGAGTCAAACGTACTCCAGCACAGTACAGATTGCCTAGTGTGAGTAATCCCTAAGAAGCTGAATGAATAGGTAAGGAGCCCAGTAAGGAATGGGTAAGAAGCTGTATGAATAGGTACAGAATAGGGCTGATGTGAATAGTTGACATAGTCGATGACATTGACGCTGAAAATGTGTGTCGACATCAATATTTTAAAATCGATGCATCATTTTTTAAAGGTTATTTTTAAGAAAATCACCTCTATGACTTCTAAAATGCTTCATTATAACAAATTAATCCTTTAATATCACTATGCAGGTAACAAAGTAAAGTAGTTCAAATTTTCATACCGTGTCACACTAGCGCTAAGCCTGAGCACCTGAAAAGAAACACAGGCGCTATTCTGGATGATGGACCGTCAGAGTAGGCAAAACCAACGTAAGTGCTGTCTGTTCATGTTTATTAAATTACCATTAGTATGGAGAGCTTTTTTGTCCTTGTAGCTGCTAAATACACTGATTATTAAAGTATCACAACACACATCTCATTAATATTTTAATACTACTACTAATATTGAATTATGGGCAGAAAAAAATGACCGAAAAGCAGGCATCCGTTATTTAAAGCCCTGTCGTGACATACACCAGGGTTTCTCAACCCAGTCCTCAGGGACCACCAGACAGTCCACATTTTTGCTCTCTCCCAATTGCCAGGGAATTGG